>OY282560.1:325665605-326265605 GCA_958295665.1 Tipula vernalis | reverse complement strand
GTGCCGTTATGATTAATATTCGGAACTGGGAAGACGGCTAGCAGGTTATAATCCGTTGCAAAGGACAACGGTATGATAATCTCATTTATTACATTTCATTGTGTTATCCTACTAGGTACATCCATGCTTTGATATATGTGCATGAGATCATGAATGTCATGGCCAGGAATGGTTATTGATGCTGGTATATATATGTTGACGAATAAATTGCAGTTGGTCTTCTAATTGTGAGGGCGCGAGTATCGATGGATGCAAAATACTATGATGTGCATAGTAAATAATATCAAGCAGACCTTGTTGCGTCTCCTCTAAGTTTTTTAGTATTAAGGTCAACTCGATATTCGTTTAGTTGTATCATCCCCAATCTTTATCTCTGTTGATCTTTTATCAAATTGTTCAATGATGTTGGTGTGAGATTGGAATTATATTTCATCAGTTTGATTGTGTTATCGAATATTGATGTTTGGTTTCTCATTAATGCCATTAGATACCTTTCGTTTTTGTTGACATTCTGGAATTGGGTTTCATATTGGTTGGCCTCGCGCTGGGTAAGAATTCCAAACATGTCTCCTAAGATAATGCCTGTTGTGTCTTCTAAACCGCGCATAACACGTCGGCGTTCCTTATTGCTTGTTAATAGCAAAACATTGTCTGCAATCAAGTTGTTGAGCTGCCATTGAAGTTGCTGCAGGATTACGTCGCAGTTAAAACCAGACAATCCTTTCAAGCTGCTCCCAGTTCGCCTTGGGCTTGTTTAAAAGTGTTGATCTCCTCCCAATAGTTCGTCATGTTGTAATAGATCACTAATGTCCACTTCATGGCTGCCAATTCAAGTTTGCCTAAATTCTCGAAATATATTCCTGTTGAGTAATTAAATAGGGTAACCTTGATCTGAGCTTGCGTCTGTCCTAGTATGCAGCAAATTGAGAGTAATGCTAGTGCAAGATAATTTACTTTTCTTAAATTCCTTGCTTGTCTGTGGGGCTGCACTCTTTGGTTTTGATTGTCTTTTCCGGGCAGCGGTAGTATGTTTTCCTGGTCCTGTTTCATCTAGACTTTGTGGAGTTGATAGTTGCTGAGTTGTGCTTGTATCTTTAGTTACTACCGCATGAACTGGATCATTCTTCTTGTTTTGCATGTTAATGTAGTCCTTTGGCTCGTTAGATATCGGTAGGCGGCATGTTTTAGGCGGGATGTCTTGCTGCTTCAACTGTTGCCTGAATTTTGGCAATTGGCTGAAACCAACGTTTGACTCCACGGTCGACGCCTTGGTTGTTGGCTCTTAACTTCACTTGTTGATGTCCCATCCTCTGTTGTATTGTTGTTGAAGTTAAATTGTTTATTTGTTCCTGCTGCATCTGGTGTTGAAAGTGGTGTGGATGGCAAACTTGGTGTGTTAAGGCGTGGTGAATATCCTCAATGGTTGTTGTGTATCTTTTCGACAACGTTTCTCTATCCTTGAAGTATTGATGTGTTGACATCAATGGGTTTTGAAAATCTCTGATCTTGTTGTCTTCATCAACATACTCGTTGTAAGACTTGTTCTTGTTGATGTTGCGACCCCCTCTTGATTCAGGTTGCTCAGTGAGATTATTATGGAAAGTTACTCTGCGTAGGGCTCTGTGTAGAGTTTGGTTTGTTTGGTATTTCGATCGATTCATCTGCTGGTTGATCAAGTTGTGGTGTTTCGATGAAACAGGGTTTAACCCGATGTGTTGAAACCGTTGATTCGACATCGAATTCGCATGTTGGTAGTTCTTTGAATACAAAGATTTGTTCTTTCGAATGTCGTGAAGTCGACGAAGGTTGAATGTCTTTGAATCGGTTGCGCAACTGTATGACAAATTCGGATTGATGGATATTTTTGCTGGGTTGAATGAAATCCGCTAGTAGTCGTATATGTTCTCCGTAAACGAGTTCAGCTGACGTACTTTGAAAATCGTCTCGGAACGACGTTCTCAGACCGAGTAGTGCTAGCGATAACGACTTTGTCCATTGTTTTTCACCGACGCACATTATTGCGGCTTTAAAACTGCGGTGCCATCGTTCTAACATCCCGTTGCAAGCTGGATTGTAAGCGGTGGTTCGCTTGCGTAGGAATCCAAGTGATTTTGAGAGTTCGTCGAATATCGTTGCTTCGAATTGTGCGCCTCTATCGGCTGATCCCTGTTTTGATCAACGAATCAGCTATGGTTTCAGCTTTAATATTCGGGATTGGAGTGGCTTCTGGCCAGCGTGTATAGCGATCGATCATTATTAAACAATATAAGTTGCCTTCGGACGGTTGTAAAGATCCGACGATGTCGATGTGAAGTTCATCGAATTGTTTGCTGGTCAGTTCATAAGTTCCAGTCTTACTTTTGACGTACTTTGTTATTTTGCACTTTTGGCAACTTGCACAGTGTTTGACCCAAGAGCGTATTTCTTGGTTCATAGCTGGGCACACAAATTTTTTTCGGATTTGTCTCGCTGTGGCGCGGATACGGGGGTGAGAGGCGTTGTGGAACGATTCGTAAATTTATCGTTGAAATGCCTTAGGAATAAATGGGCGTTGTGTACCAGTTGATGTGTCGCATAGAATTTCTTTATTGGTTCCAAAAACTGGGAATTTTTCGAATGTCAATGACTCGTTTGTTTCTACCAGTTTTGCGAATTCTAGATCTTTAGACTGTTCATCAGCAATTAATGCATAGTCGATTGTACTTCCTATGTTCACTTGATCGATCCGGGAAAGTGTATCCGCGACGACGTTGTTGTCTCCCACAATGTGCCGTATATCTGCTGTATACTGTGCTATATAATCCAGGTGACGGCGTTGTCTGGGTGAGCCTTTATCGAGTGTTTGGTGTAATGCGTATGTCAATGGTTTGTGGTCGGAAAATAGGGTAAATTCTCGACCTAAAAGCTCCCGGTCGTATGTGCTGTAACTGGTTTCGGTATTGCTTAATTTTCGGGAAGAAAAGAAAAGTGGTTGCCACCCTTTTTGTGAATATTGCTGTAGTACCGCTCCTACTGCTGTATTTGATGCGTCGACAAAAATAGCCAATTTGGCGTTTGGAATGGGATATGCCAGTTGAGCACAGTTTACAAGCTTCGCATTGCATGTTTCGAACGCTTCGATGGATTCGTCGGTCCAGTTTATTGGTGATTTATCCTTCTTCTTACGTCCTTATATGAATTCATATAATATCGCCTGATCGTGTGCTGCCTTTTTAAAAATCGCAGAATGCCATCAGTCGTAGTTGGTCGAGGAAAATTTTGGATTGCTTCTACTCTATGTTTATCCGGTCCCATGCTGTTTGTGGTGATGTGAAATCCGAGAAAAGATATTTCGTTCTTTGCGAATTCGCACTTGTTAATTATACGCACGTGTTTGAGCTGTTCCTCCGTGTTTCGTGATGCGATCAGCAGATCGTCGATGTACGGGAACACGAAAGGCAAGTCTCGAAATATTGAGTGTACCAATCGTTGGAACGTTTGAGCCGCATTACGTAACCCAAATGTTATTCGGGGAAACTCGAACAATCCAAAAGGAGTGATGATTGCCATTTTTTCGATGTCTCGGCCATCGATAAGTGGTAGGCTCGGATGAGATCGATTTTTGAGAACACTGCGTACATGACTGGAGTTGGTGTGTGAAATCGGTCACGAAGGGAATCGGGTAACGGTCGGGTTTTGTTATCGCATTTAAGGCTCTATATCCGCCGCATAATCGCCAGTTACCGTCTTTCTTTCGTGCTATATGTAATGGGTTCGCCCAATTGCCTTGGATGGTCGGCATATCCTTTGCGCTAACCACGTTTCGATTTCGTCCTTGGAGATTTTGGTTTTGTCGGCATTTAAACGACGTACCTTTGCATGGCACGGTTGACCAGATGTCTTAATACAATGAGTGACGTTGTGCTTTATTGTGTTTAGATTTGTAGTCGCGTGGGTTACTGTTTTGAATTCGCGTAGTAATCCCAGTATCTCGGATGTCAATGCGTCGGATTTTATGGTCGTAATGCCGTAAGACGGGATTTGAATTGCTTTCCCTTTGATATCGAGTTTTGTGATAGGGTCGATGAGTTTCTTATTGTTGATATCGACTAATAGACCGAAGTGTGCCAGAAAATCAGCGCCAAGAATTCATCGATCGACCTGCGCCACGATGAACTGCTACCGCAGGAATATTATTTCTCGGTATTTTGGGATGCGCCGGATTCGCCTGCCTCGCTAACCCTCATACCCTCTGAAGAGGACTTGTCAGTGCCCCCCCCCCGTCTAGCCGGGCTGCCGACATCCTCCTCCATTGGTACACCAGCTCTTTCGCTTATGTGCTTCTCCTCATCTTCCAAGTGAATCCTTGCCAGACCGAGGTCGCCGGATTCACTCTCCCCCTACCCTCAGCTTCTCCCCCCATGCTGCTGGTACCCCTTCAGGCCTGGGCGGGTTGCCACCATCCTCCGGTTGGCCTCCCGTATGCGCTTCCGCCCCATTCTTTTTATAAACGTTGAGAGTAATTGACCCGAAACCGAAGTCAATTACTCCCTTCGTTTTGTGAAGGAGGGCAAGGGACCCCGATCAAGTTGGTTTTTTGCACCCACAAAATTAGATCCGTTGTCACTATACAGATCACTGCACAATCCTCTACGTGCAGTGAATCTTTTATAAGCTGCGATGAATGCTTCGGTGGTTAGATCACTAGCTGGTTCGATGTGTATGGCTTTAGCTGTCATGCAAACAAAGATTGCTAAATATCCCTTATGTGCTTTGTGCTCTCTTCCCCTTGTTGAACGAATCAGAAGTGGTCCCGTATAATCGACTCCGGTTCTCAAAAATGGTCTTCCGGGCGTGATGCGTACTGCTGGTAAATTTCCCATGAGCTGCGTTTTTGATTTAGAATTGAACCGATGACACCTTATACACTTTGATATAAAATGTCTTGCTAGATTTCGACCATGTATGATCCAGTATCTGGTGCGGAGATGTGCCAAAGTTAATTGTGTTCCTCCATGCATCGTTTGTTCAAGTGCTTCTTGAATCAGCAGCTTGGCGATTAGATGGTCTTTTGGGATAATAACTGGATGTTTCTCATCGTAGATCCATGTTGTTGTATTTTGAACTGAACTCGAACACGGACTGGCATGTTTTATTTCTTCTACCGTGGGAGCTTCATGGCTGGTTACAATCTTTCGGCATTTATTTATAAATCTCGCCACATACACCATAATCCTTCTTATGGTATTAACATTTGAGTACTTCAAAAGTAATTGATCAAAAAGGTCGTGTGTTGTTACTGTCATGGCTACCAATATGGGTTGTTTTAATTCCAATTGATCTGGTATATGTTCCACTATTATTGGCGCTAGCTGGAGGGCTTTTTCAAACATTCTCTGAGGGCCGTTCCACCATAAATTGTGATTAATTAATTGATTTGCTGCGATACCCCTGGATGCACAATCTGCGGGGTTTTCGGATGATTTGACGTAAAACCACTGAGACGGAGTAGTTACCTTCTGGATACCCAAATTCGATTTGCTACAAATGTTTTAAATTTATGGGGCTTGTTTTTCACCCATCCTAGCACAATCATTGAATCCGTCCAACAATATTTCGGTGTTTCATCAAATTTCATATGTTGCTGCCCTTGTTCATTAGGTTTGCAAGTAAACTTGCTCCGCATAACTCTAGCTTTGGCAATGTTAACTTGGTTGATATTGGAGCTACTCGTGTTTTTGCTGTTAACAATATTGCCTTGTTTGAAGTTCTGTTGTAGAAGTATATCACTGCTGCGTAAGCTACTTCGGAAGCATCACAGAATCCATGTAATTCTCCTGGGAGAGTTGAGTTGAAATGGATCCACCTTGGAATCTTTATCTCCTCTAGTTTTGGAAGGGATATATAATACTGTTTACATTTATTTTCTATATATCTTCTGGCAGGTTTTGATCCCAGCTTACACCGGAGATCCAAAGTGCTTGCATTAAGATTTTGGCTTGTATCAGAGTTGGAGATAGCCACACCCTAATGGAATAAATAATTTGGATGACTCAGACAGCATTTTTCGTTTGATCATTTTCCAAATTTTGTTGTTGAGGTTCGCCTTAAACTCAAATGTATCAGTGTCTGGATTCCAAATCAATCCTAATGCCTTTACTGCTTCATCGTCAAATGTAATGGGTTGGAATGCTCTCGAGTCTGGATCGACACCTTCTATGAGTTGAGGATGATTAGAAGTCCATTTTCTCAGATTAAACCCTCCGGTTCGTAGCAAGCTGATCAGTTGGTTTTGTGCCTCCTGAGTATCCTCCAGGTTGTTACTTCCAGATAATAAGTCATCTACGTAAAAATCGCTCCTAATTATTTTGGCTGCAATTGGGAAGTTTTTCTCCTCATCGGCCGCCAGCTGTTGCAGTGTCTTGATGGCCAGATATGGGGCAGATGCCATTCCAAACGTCACTGATGTTAGCTGATATGAATTTATCGTTTTGTCGGAGGATGTTCTCCATAATATTTTTTGGTACTGTTGATCATCGGGATGTACTTTTATTTGTCGGTACAATTGGTTCTATGTCCGCTGTATATGCTACCTTGTATTTTCTCCATCGTAGTAGAATTGACATCAGATCCTCTTGTAATTTGGGGCCCACGAGTTGTATTTCATTTAAGCTGATATTGTTGCTCGTTTTTGCTGATGCGTCGAATACTACTCTAAGTTTGGTTGTAGTACTAGTAGTTTTGATCACTGCGTTGTGAGGAATGTAATATTCATTGTTGTTATGTTCCTTACTCTCAATCAAGTGCCCCTAATTGTAGTATCATTATAGTATAATCCAACCTAGCTCTGTCTGTTATGCGATTGGTTCTCCTTAATTTTCTGTTACAACCTGGAGCATCAAAATACTTGGATAGTAATCGGCACCCAATAAGATGTCGATTTTGTTCGGTTGATTATAGTTCGGATCGGCCCATATTAGGTTATTTAAATGATTCCACTTTCTAAATGATTCAACTTGACGAAAATCGGGCTACTACGCGACAGCTAACTATTCTTGTGGCGGTTGTAATTTCGCTCTCGTTTATACCACCAATCTCCATGTGAGTTTTCTTGGTAGGTTGCTTTATTTGCTTCGATGCCTCATCGGTGATAAATAAAATTTGTGACCTATTAGCATTCGTAGCAGCTTTGATTGTTGTCTGCCAGCCTGCGCACTTGGATCATTGCCGTGGCTAACAATGTGCCAGTTGGTTACTCATATTGGTTCACTAGATGATTTATTGTATATTTTTCATTCGCCTCATTTTTTGGGGTGAGCATTTTACGTTGATTATTAGTATGTAGTAATGTGTTGTGAGTTCCCTTACATAGCAAACATCGGATATAGTAGGGGCATGGATGGTGGTTCACCTCAAGACACATGTTGCAAAGTTGGTGAGCAATGATTTTAGATCGCTCTAAAGTAGACATTCCTTGGAATTTCGTACAGTCCTTCAAATCATGTCCCTGCTTACACAGCGCACATGTCTTTTTTGTTTGTGTGTGACATGTATTGACCCTTGCTTTTTGTGGAGCGGGAGCTCCAGGAATGCGAACTACTGGTTTTGTTTTAGTTGCCTCTAATGCTTGGAATCGGCGTTCTAGAAAACTGAGGAAGTCCTCTATTGTTGGCATTTCTTTATAGGATCCACAATAGACATCTCAAATAATCGTGATGTCTCATTGTCTAATTTTTTCATGATTATTGGAATTATGATGTAATTCCAAGATACTGTGAGGATGCCTAAGTTTTTAATGGCATACATGTTTTCGGTTAGTAAGACATGTAACGACTTTATTGCTGTTGCTGATTCGGAGTGAATTAGTGGAGTGTTCAGCATCGCATTGACATGATTGGACGCCAGCTGGCTTTTGTTTTGGTATCGGTTTACCAACAGTCTCCAAGCGTCACAATAATTATCACCCGTTGCCTCCAAGTGGCTTATTATTTTGCCCGCGCTTCCAAGTACCGTGGTTTTTAATTGGTGCATCTTGACAGTGTCACTTATATCGTCGTTTTCGTGAATGATCTTTCTAAATAAATCATGGAAGGATGCCCATTGCAGGGGATCACCAAGGAAGTGTGGAATTTCAATAGGTCTTAGTTTGATCTCGTGTTTTTCTGAACCCCTTGGTTTTGGTTTATTCAGCACCCCGGTGATTCTGGATATCAGCGTCTCAAAGTTGTTGACTAAAATTGCATAGTAGTCTTCTTTGAAGTAGGGCATAGTAGCTTCTTCTTCAGGCGTGGCATCTACTAATAGTTCTTCAAGCACCTGCTCAATTTGTGTCATTCTCGCATCGAGTTGGTGCAGCTTGTGTTGCAGTTGATCGTGGCTGCTTTCAGCTGCTAAAAGATGGTCCGCCTCGTCCATTAATCTATAACACAAACGCATTTTCACGTCTTGTGCTTTATATTTTTGTAGTTGTAAAGCCGAATTCCCTACAACGTTGTTGTTTGATGCAGTTTCGCTCGTATTGCTTTAATTTAGCTTCTAACTCAGCTCGATAGTTAGCGTAAAATTTATTAACGGTATCTCGTTCGTTCCAATAGGAATGAGCTAGATTCTGATCAAAGAGTTCGTCTTTCATCTGTCTATCGTCTAGAAAGTACACTTTTGGTGATTAAGTTTATTCTGAATTCTTTTTAATAAATTTCGATGAACACAACTTGTCTGCATTGCCAAATTCGTTTGTTGATTTGTATTGAATGCCGAAGTCATACGACATTAGCATTAGAGCCCAACGCTGTACGGGAATCCCGCTTTTCTTGTCGAAGATGCTGAGAAGGCGCTTGTGGTCAGTGACCAGCGCAAAACGTCTACCTTAAACGTAGTGGTGAAATGTCTTTTCCCCATAAATAAGAACTAAACCCTCTCTTTCTCGGCTTGAGTGTAATTCTACTCGGCTTTTGTGAGTGGCCGTGAAGTGTGTGCGGTGGCTTTTTCGTTCCGTTGTCATAAACATGATTGATCGATGCTCTGATTCCTGAGTTACCCGCATCGGCGTATATTTTTACTGGTAGAGGTGGATCGTAATGTGTGAGGAGTAATGTGGAGGTGAGGATCTTTTGACGTTGAGACTAGTGGAATAGTCGGCGCTTAATCGAATATGTCCATTGGATCGTTTGATAGCTACTATGGGTGCTGCCCAATTGAAGAATTCGACAGAAGTTATGATTTTGCATAAATGTAGATGCTCCATGAAAGATACTGGTCTTTTCGGACGGTAAATCGAATGTGTATCATGCTTTATGTGAATGTGAGCTTTAGCGACTTTGCATAAGCCGGGAGTGTCGCGCAAAACTTCACGAAATTGTTTTTGCCGTTCCGTTATAAATTTGTCACGACGCCGCATATAACGTTGCAGATAGAATTGTTGGACTGATCACGTAACATTTACCAAATAATACTTGCTCGATTGTTAGTATCCCCTGCTGACTGATGTTTAACAGTCAAATGTTGCAACAATGGAGGCAGGGTCTCCTTTTTTGCTACTCGGTCTGATTAGAGGGGACCCGATGGCTGGCCATTTCTTTCCGGATATAACTATGAAATCTTCGGGAGTGTCAATTTGTAATATGGTTTCATATCCATTTATTTTCACACCGACGAATTTTCGAGCGCTGTTTGTGTCATTTCGATCGCCCCTGAATTTGATGTTCTGGATCAAGTTTGTCCTGAACTGCCCTCGATGTTTTCCTTTTGACCGTCGAGGTTTATTGAACGATGCTTGTATAATAGTTCCACCTATCAATCATCACAGTATCTCTTTTCAAACTGAGCATATGTTAAATTTCTGCCTCGAGTTGGTCGAGATTGTATTCTTCTGTTGCGTCGCCATCAAGCTTTGTTAGTAGACGTGCGCCAATTTAAGTTTTACGAGAAGACTTCAACCCACACACACACACAAAAGTTAGACCCCTGAATTGGTTTTTGATGAGTTTTCCAGTTGAAAATTCTCTCACATACGGTTAATTTGTGCTTTGTACGACAAAAATCGGTGTTACCGGATTCCGATCTTCTAAACGTACCTTTTAGCTTTAGTAAAATCTACTCGAATGTAAAGTCTTTCGACTCCTTCGGTAGAAGCATGACCTTAAATTTTGCATATGCCATTGCGTCTAATTTACGCAAACAAAGGCGAATTTTACCGGCCAAACTGGGTTCGAATCCCTATAGGGGCGGGATGCAAAAGGGATTTTTCATCATCTGATTACGGTGATGAAGATGAACACATCTATGACCCCCTGTTGAGAGTGCAGAATCCATGGGCCGACCCAAATTTCATGTCAGCACTATAGGTTGGCATGAAGCAATGCAATGTGCAGGTGGTTTATACAAAACGGGTCTATATATAGCCATACGTCCTCGATTTTGTTACTACTGCGTAAAGTAGGACGGTAAAAGTATAAACTGCGAAAGAGTTGGAAGTGCCTTGAGCCCCACAACAGATTGCATAGATTAAAACCAAAAAAAAACAAAAATAAAAGGCGAATTTTGTCTGCATCATCGAACTCCTCTGCGTCCTCCATGAACAACACCTTGTAGAGTCGATACCAGTTCTCAAATGTTTGATATTTTCTGTGTCATAGAAAAAAGTTTGCACGCTTTTCGAATTTTTATTATTAAATCCTGCATTTGATTCTGCTCACATGGCTTACAATTTAGTGGTCCTTTTGCATCTGTTATTGCAATACTGCTCCTATACTGCAGTAACAGGAGGAAAAAATATACGTATGTGGTTGAGATGTTCCTCCGTGTTTTACGAGGCGATCAGAAGATCGTCGATGCAAGGAAACACAAACACCAGGTCTTGAAATATTGAGTGAACCGACCGTTGGAAAGTTTGAGCCGCATTACGTAATCCAAATGTCATTCGGGTAACTCAAACAATCCAAAAGGTGTAATGGTTGCGATTTTTTTGATGTCTCGTTCCTCGACAGGGACCTGGTGATAAGGACGGATGAGGTCGACTTTCGAAAAAATTGTGCTTTCGAGTTGATGTGTGAAATCGGTCACAAAAGGAAACGGATAATGGTCGGGTTTTGTTCCGCCAGATCTCAATTTTTTTTCGCAATATGTAGTGGACTCCCAAGCCCAATTGCTTTTTAGAGGGTCGGCACACCGCTTGTGCTGTTCGAGCTTCAATTTCGCTCTTGACGATTTTCATTTTATCTCATTTAACCTTTGCTTGGCAAGGTTGATCAGATATCTCAATACAAGAGTAACGTTTTGCTTCAGTGTGTTTAGATTGGTTGAGTTGCAAGTAATTGTTTTGAACTCGTGTAGTAGTTCCAGAATTTCGGGAAGTTCTGAATCGGCTTTGATTGTTGTTATACCGTATAACGCAATTTGAATTGGTTCTCCTTTGATACCGACTTTGTGTTAGGGCCAATGAAATAAGATAGAAAATCAGCGCCAAGAATGCACCGGTCGACTTTTTCCCAAGGCGAACTTCCTTGTCAATGGACTACGAAGACCTATGTTGAGTGTGAGGTTTTCGCAATCGTATGTATCTATCGTTGTAGAGTTTGCCGCGAACAATTTAAATATTGACTGATTGGACTTTTCGGGTTTTGTTGGTGCTGTGTGAGAATTGGCTACCGTACAGCTCTTGGCGGCCGAACAGCTCTTCCACTCGTTGAGTTAGCGCATTGACCTTGGCTGATACATTGGTTTTGCCTTGTCTTCGTCTGTTGTCGAGGCATTCAGGTTGTAAATGCTAGTCGGTTTTTGTAGGTCGACTATTTTAACTGCCCCGTTTGCGAGTTTTTAAATCTATTGGAAGAACCGAGCAAACGGCGCAGTGGTTAAAGCTGTGGTGGTTGGATCGGGAGGTACCGGGTTCGAATCCCTATAGGGGTGAGATGCAAAAGGGATTTTTCATCATCTGATTACGATCGGTGATGAAGATGAACACATCTATGATCCCCTGTTGAGAGTGCAGAAGGTTGGCATGAAGCAATGCAATGCGATGGTGCCGGTGGTTTATACAAAAATGGGTCCATAGCCGTTCGTCCCTCGATTTGGCTTAACTGCGTAAGGTAGGACGGTAAAAGGGGAACTGCCTGCGAAAGAGTTGGGAGTGCCTTAGAGCCCCAGAACAGATTGCAGAGTTTCAAAGAGGAAAAAAAATGTATGCTGCAACCATAAATTTCTCAAAACTGATTCAGTCACTTGTCCGATAGACAAAGCTTCCATCTCTCTCAAGAACTGTGACGATTTTCTGTCACCCAGTTGCAGTCCTGCTAGTAGTTTATTTGCTGACGACTGCTGTCGATACACTTTTGACTTGGAACTGTTTAGCATGGTGGATGTTAGCGGTGCCGTCACAAAACCTCTACAGTGCAAATCTTCAGTAATGCCATCGCTCCCAGAAAAGTACGTATTCGAATTGCATTTTTTTTAACGTTTAAGTGCTGTGATTATGAACCATCCCTCTCTGCAATGTTATTTTTTTGTTTTAATAGTGACTAAACAAAGGTACGAGGGTTGGAGATCTATGTAGTGATTGCTGAATCCTGCCATATTTTCTGCCTGTAGTAAGCTCGGTATTCGCTAGACTGGTTTGATGGGAGAGAAGATTGAACTTTAACTTTCCTTTTCTGAGCCTAACTTCGGAAAGATTGACTGATGGTGAATGATTTTTTAAATAAATAACCAACTAACTAACCAAACTAAACTTTCTGGAGATTCGAAATTTGGGACTTTCTAAATGAAAAATTCTACAAATTTAACTTCATTGTTTGCTTTTTTATTTTTGCCGTTTTTCCGAATGAATCATTCAATTTTTACAACTAATTAGAGCATATTCCATTTACATATTTGTCTGACTGCTTTACGTGTTTGTGTGTGTGTATGTTTGAGGGTGCGTAATGCACATACAAATTATGATAATAACAAAAATTAATTAAAAATAAAATAAAAAATAAAAAAAATTTATAAACTCCAAAAAAAAAAAAATTCGCACACGATCCCCTCAGATTTCATTTTGCGTTGTGTGATTCCTTATGTGTAACTCACGCAATTCACGCCACTTTTGTTTTAGTTATGTGAAATTATTCCATAATATGTCACTTCACTCGCAATCATCATTGAAATATAGCATCAGCATCGGGTACACCTTTCTGATGTTTGTACTTATGCGGTTTATTCTGTTTCAAATGTTTGTTGAGCGTTGGACATCGTTGGGTTTGTTGCAACGATTCTTGATAGTCCTCTTCTTCAATTCGCTCGGTTATATTTAACGTTAGTCGCTTAACCTTTTCGTTTTCTTCCTTAATTTTTTGTTCCTGAAGTTTTAGATTAACGGCCAATTGACTATCGGATGGGGCATTGAAAGTTCTAAACGTTTGTTTTCCACCGCGCGAACCTCGTAACATAAGCACAAACGGAACAGAATTATTAGTCTTGATTGGTTCGTTATCCTGAAGTTGATCGTATGTCTTTTTACTGCTTTTGGCCATCATCGGAACAGGAATATCTTTGGTGTTCGGTTTAATCGATTCGCGAAGTCTTTCTTGATAGCTATCGACGGCCATACGCTCAAATGCTTGCTCAAATTCTAAATCATCTTGTGTTGGCTCATGTTTCTTCGGAATCAGTAATGGATCACTAGACGGTGAACTAATTCGAACTTCATCATAAGGTAAATTATCGTCATTATTATCGATTTCAGTACGTGTTCGAGCCCCTTCATCGTCCGAATCTCCGAGCGGTGCTTCAGATGTATTATCCTCGGTTTCACCTAGTTCACTATCCGCCTCAGTTATCGGCTCGAGAGTATCGCTCACTGAATTACTATCACCAGCACCGTCTTGAGAATTGTTAAATAGTTCCGGATACAATTGAACTTTTAATTTTTCGACCGCTTCTTTGGCCTCCTCAAAACTTTTAAATAATTTCAATTTTGGTCGAACATTTGCAAAACATTCTTTGTACATGTGTTCCACTAGAATCGGAAACAAATTTTTCGGATCTTCGGAAAATACTGGATCACTTTTCTTAAACCAATAGTACTGTTGGAAAAATATTAAGAAATAATCTAAACGCTTTCGACTCATGGCACTAGTAAAATATTGACCGCACGTGTCAAGTAGTACACATGATAATTTTAGACGGAACAAGCTGCCGGGAGGATCAACATCCGACACATAATCGTGTTCCAATACAACACCAAGCGATATAATTGAGTAAAGCGTATTTAAAACATTTGATGACTCTACCAGGCGATATATGTAGAGCTCACCCAAATATTTTGCCATCGCAATACGACGTTGTGCAAGTTTTGGTGAATGGATTTCCAGCCCGGCACGTATATCTTCAAATACGGCGTCTATTACTTTCATCATAGATTTGTCCTGATACGAACTCAATCCGGATACTAAATCGGCCAGGCAGCGAATCAAGTGATACCGAATATTATACGCTTTCGAAAGACACTTAATGGCATATCCGCGAATTTCCGGATCTTCCCAATTTAAACGCCTCATTAATTTGATCATTTTATCAACATTTGATTTGTTCAATTCCTCGAATACTAAATGCCGAATGTACTGCATAATGATTGGTCGTACTTTTTGTACGAGACCCATACCTTCTGGTGGCTTTACCAAATAGTATGAATTCTCGATTTGTGTTGAGTGACGTGAATTTATCGATTTAGCTGTTTTTAAACGCATCATCTGTTCTAAATACACATTGGTTTTAAGTCGACTCTCCTTCGAATTGTACAAATAAGTGCCAGAAACTTCTAAAAAGGCACACGCCATTTCAATATGATGATGCTGAAATTCGTGTAACAATAATTTAAGACAAAATAGGGCTTCCATTTTTGGGTATAACCCAAATTTAGTCATCTCTCCTATAAAACGAATTATTTTGATTTTCGTTTCGATATTAATCTGATCCTTCTTTTTTACTAGCGATTTAAATTCCTGTTTCAGCATTATAATAAGTTCCTGCGCAACATCACGCGACACTAAATTAATGATGGCAACGAATCGTGCATAGAATGGCAGTAAATCAAGCCGGGTGCGTTGTACCCCAAAAACTGTTTTCGTTATCTTTTTGCGGTTATTTTTTGTGTTTAGATTTAACAGGAAGTCGATTGCGACCGAATCGATCAGCTCTTTGCTGACACAATTAGCTAAATTTTGTGCAAAATTATCGAAATACTGTTTCGTCGATTGTGTTGTTTGGCTTTGCGTTGTAACCTCTTCGGCAGGTGGTTCAGGGCTGTTTGATACAGGTTCTGGTGGTTCGATAATTGCGTTCGGTTCCTCTGTATCCAATTGTTCGGCATCAATTTCAATGTCGAGCGCTTCCTCTGTGAGTTGTGTCTCTTCGGGTGGTGGTGTAGATGGCTATAAATTAATCAAAATCATATAAAAACTTCCGTAAATCGTTTAAACATTTCGAAAACTTACATGTTTTGGCGCATAATTAGGCAAAAATTGTCTTAAATCGGGTAAATCTATGTAAAAACTTTTGGTCTCCTCGTCTCCCCACGGATCCAACTGGGAATCAAGGATATCATCCGTCATATCTAATACAACTCCTCCAGAATTTTCATCATTATCTTTTGGAAGCTCGGGTAATTCTTCGTTCAGCAAATCGGATAATGTTTGTGCGGAAGTGATCAACTTCTCGAAATGTGCCTGCATCAATTCCAATTTCTTTTTCGGATCGCTAGGCACTTCGCCTTTGGATTCCATGATTTTCTTATTCATCCGTTCCATCGCCTGTAACTCTTTGTATTCAGCCTTTAAATGTTTGCACACTCCGTTGTAGTAATCCCGCAGTAAAACGTTTCGTAAATGTTGCTGCTTTTCAGTCGGAAGCAATGTGGAAGATGGAAGTGGAACGTTAAATTTCTTAGACAGCCGGAGAATATTTTTTGGAACTAATCCAGCATACTCTTCGCCACAGTGGCGACAAAATGATAGAATTATTGAAAGATTGCTGTGATCGTTTTTGTCTTGCGTAATCAGTCCGGTCAACACGTTTCCGAGCAATTGAAATCCAGTCTGTTAAGTAAATAGTGGATTAAATAAATTACGCATATAGTTAATATAATTTGAAAGAAGCCTTTACCTTATTATTGAAAATTCCAACACTTAGAAGCTCAGCATATAATCGCAAATCGACCCTCATTTTGCTGGGATTCTGAATCTTTTCGCCCGGTTTCATACTCAAACACTTTTGCCAATTTTCAAAGAAGTGTTGAGAAAAATCAACATAAGTTTGATGCAGCTGACTGCACAGTGTAACAACGGCTGCAACATCCGTCATCTTCAATTTTGCTTCGACAATGGCTGAACAAACTTCCGTTATATACTTGGTTAAATTGAGCCCCATCATATCCTTCATCAGTGAATCAAGCTGTGATGCCGTAAATTGTTTCAATTTCTTAACAAATGTGGTATTCTTTTTTAAGCTGGAATCCAATTTTTTGAAATATTCATCTGTGGGACGTGTGGGGCACGGACAATTTTCTGCACGAAGTTTTTTTTTCATCTCGATCCGAATTTTATTTTCATTAACATACAAATTTAATTCCTCCAATTCTTTTTCATCCCTCTCCTTACTATCAGTGTCATCGATCGCTGATGATTTATCATCAGCATTTGGCTCCTCACTCATGTTTTTTTCTTGATTTTCGCGTAAAAAACAGAAAATAAAAATTTATATAGATGACAGATAAACATAACCTCTCAAATACTACAAAAGAAATTTTTCGTTTTGTTCATGTTGTGCTGTCAAAACGTATGTTTTTGTTTTTGTTGTGATAAACTGATCGTGAATCGATAAATTTGTGCTGAATTGAAAACTAATTTTAATAAAATAATGAATTAAAACATAATGTAAAATATTTGTTTATACTTTATTTAACATTTACTATATAATTTTAGTATTTTTTTAAAAATTAGTTATTTTTGAAGCTAAAAACTAACAAAAATAAAAAATATTTTCGATACTCAGCACATTTGAGTATGCGACTATCTTCATTGCATTGCCGTGTTTTTAGACTACAATCGACCTCCCATTTTTTTGAATCAAACGAGTCGTTTTTTCTGGATATGACATGACATTAAAGTTCTGTGCTTCGAGCGTTCTATACAGTTTTTTCGATTTTTTAAACTTTTCTATCGTTTTTTAATTAAATATAAATTTGTTAAATAGTGTAAAATGGGCACCATTTTTAGTAAGAATAATAAAATAAAACATTTTGCATCACCAAAAAATTTTTACGATGAAATGTCGTTCATTTCTTCGGATGATGATAATTTTTTGGAAAATATCGATCCGCGCTCACCATGTTCAATGATCGCGCGAACACCTGTTAATGTAAGTATCATAAACCACACATTAGTTAAATAGTTAATAATAATTTTATATTATGTAGACAAATAAGCTTCATGACCAGCCAGATGTGGCTCCATTGGCGCAATGCGAATACTACGACACGCCTAAAAAACACATTAATCCCAATCTAAAAGAAAAACTTCTTAAAAAATTGGGCTATAATTTAAAAGATCCGCGTTCACCAAGCCACATTCTGTCACGAACACCAATTGTCTTAAACGATAGAGAACATCCAGTTGCAGATTCCAGTATGGTTCCATCGGTTGAATTCAAAGAAATCTCATCGAATACAATCAGTTTTAAATCCGAATTATTATCTGTGTGCCAGGAGCTTGGTACCAGTTTAACTGAATTCCATTCCAGAGATGTAATTGTAACCGAACTGAATTCAACACCAAAACAAGATCCACGTTCACCATCTTTTGGAATTGAGCGTACACCACTTGTCTTTGATCGCTCATCATACAGCGCCAATGACTCCAACGATAGTAATCTTGACGAGGAAATCAATAAAATGGTTAATGAATTAATTTCTGATATTAAAGTATATACTCGGAAATCGATTGAAGCCAAAGAAAATTCATTTCTAACCAGCAGCGATGAAATAGCAAAAGTGGAAGAGGTTCCAACTATGAATTTGGTGTTCGAGGATGATATTAAATATTCCACGTCGAAAGTAACAACTACACCAAAAATAACAAATAGTTCGGGAACACCAAACCGTACGCCGTTACAGTGTTTGGGCAATAAAACCCAATCAAAACTCAATGAACGGGTCAGAAACAATAATAATTTACGTAAGCAAATTTCGCTGAATAAAAAGAATTTTGTCTATAACGATGAAAATGATACGCCTGAACAAACCAAATCCATATCTAAATTAACAAATAAATCAAAAATTCCAGTGAGCTCAAATCGGATTGAGAATTAGGCGAAGGGTTAGTTGTGTTATTTGTCTTAGGTATTTACTGTTTTATATTGTAAGATTATTATTTAAATTTAAATGGGTGTCGATTTCATATTCTTAAAACACTCTTTTCAGACAAAAATATATTTTTATACAATTTCAATGGAATTTGTGTGTTTTGTTATTGGTTATTATCCTGTTTTTTTTTTAATTTTAACGATTTCCTTTCTGTAGAGATTTTTGTTATCCCTAGTTTGTAATTTTCTACCTGCAGGTGGTAAATTTGTGAAATGGGGAAACGATTTGTCAACGGTTTTTAAAATTTGACCTTTGTTTTGGGTAAAATATCAGCTGATGCAGCTTATATTATTGGTACAGCTGTTTTATTAAACAGAAATTTTAAAATAGGTACGCCCAATGCAACAATATTAATACTTTGAGTTAGAAGGAAGTAATTATTCTAATCTAAATTAATAGACATAAATTTAAACGGTTTAGATCTAACTTTGGCGAGATGCCCTCATACATTTTTGGCCTGTGCAATGGGCTTATGGAGCAGTAGTACAGTTACTGCAGTCAATTTGTCCGTCAAAAGTCCATTGGACTGGACCACCAATTACAGGTTCCAACACCTATAATAGTTAGTCGTATCAACCATCAGAATCGGAGCACAATTGATTTTTTTCGTTTCTTGGCTGACAATTTGTGGTCTATTGTAAAGTGAATTTCAAAAAAATCGAATTTTCTACGAAAAAACATAGAAATAATTGAGCTATGCAATTATTGGTGGTCCTGATACCTATTGTAAGAAGTATCAACTATCGGAAATGGAGCATAATTGCAGATTTTCTTATTTTTTGGCTTAGAATTTGTGGTATATTGTAAGACTGACTTGCTCGTTACATCGTGGGGGAGACCCACACTCTGAAGATGTCTCATAGCTTGTTAGTGTGACTCAGAAAAAAATCAGCTTCTAGCATGCCGAACATTGATATGATAGAGACACAAAAAAAATTAACTTCGGACAACTTTCTGGTGAAGGGTGCCTATGTTTTTACCCACCGGATCAGTTAATTGGTAAACAACGTTTCCCACTTGAGCAGTGAACACAATTTGGTGCCAATTTGGCTGAAAAATGGTTAGATGCATCACTCTGAACGAACGATCGATTGTACGCCTGTTGACTTATTACTAACTCGCATGAGTTTTTTCTTAAATTGTGGGCTGTATTATGCTTATCGTAAGCTTACTTAAGGTCTTTCAAAATATGATAGGTTTGGAGTGGCTGCTTAGGCACACTTAGAACGATGACGGTCCATTGTGATACCACAGAATATATCCTCTTTACCCCTCTTGGAACCATTTCGAGCTACTTATGTAGTGTAAGACGTCCCGCACTTTAATGTTTTCGAGATCCGAGAGGCAGTCCATCCTGAACGATCTAACGATAGTAGAGTGTCCTGTACTAAGACACCTCCACTGAGAGACGGCTGCAAGTCGTACAGCCGTATTTGCCGCCATCTGTTTGCCAAAAATGTCGACCGGAAGAAGGTGCAACATAACCTCTAAGGCACTTGTCGGTGTCGACCTCAATGCTCCGCTAACAAGCATACAGGCCGTTCTTTGCACCCTCTCAATCCTACTTTTATAAGTTACCTTGTCCAGAGCTGGCCATCAAACACCCACCCCGTACATGAGTACAGGTCTCACTACAGCGGTGTAAAGCCAGTGTACCAGCTCCGGCTTCAGACCCCATCTATGACCAATGGCGTTCCTACAGGAGTACAAAACTATAATAGCTTTGTTTATTCTCTCCAACATATTGGGCCTCCAACTAAGCTTACTGTTTCAGATAATGTCCAGATATCTTGCTCTATCAGTAAAAGCAAGTCTCGTGCCATTTAAGGTAGGAGGGACAACTACCGGAATTTTGTATTTCTTAGTGAAGAGTACAAGCTCTGTCTTGGACGGGTTAATACCAAGTCCACATTTGCCAGCCCATTTCGTAACGATGGTAAGCGCATTCTGCATTACGTCTACAATCGTGCCCAGGAATTTCCCGGTAACAGCTAAAGCTACGTCGTCTGCGTAAGCGATAACTTCAATACCCTTTCTCTTCAATTCTAGTAGTAACCCGTTTACCACTATGTTCCAAAGAAGAGGGGACAGAACCCCCCCCCCCCCTCTTGCGGGTTCCCCTAGTTACTCGCCTCTTGATGGTGGAGTCACCAAACTTCGAGCGAACAATCCTGCTTCCCAGCATATAATTGATTAACCTTCTCAGAGGAACGCCCACCTCCAAAAATGACAATCCCTACTTGATTCCCTCCGCTTTCACATTATTAAAGGCGCCCTCTATTTCCAGGAAGGCCACCAAACAGAATTCCTTCGAATTAATCGATTTCTCAATCGTATACACCAAGGCGTGCAGGGCAGTATCCACAGATCTACCCTTTGTGTACGCAAGCTGAGACGGTGCCCACTTCCTGGCACCTATTTTATCTCTAATGTATACATCCAGCAGCCTTTCCAAGGTTTTCAAAAGAAAGGATGATAGAGTTATTGGTCTTAGGTCCTTAGGATAGACATGTGAGCTTTTCCCCGCTTTCGGTATAAACACCACATTGACCTCCGTCCAGTACCTAGGAATATAGCCCAGCTTCAAATACTCTTTGAATATAGCTTCCAGGTAAGGAAGAATAATTACTGAGTTGTTTTGAAGTTCCGCTGGTATAATTTGATCCGGACCAGCCGATTTAAATGGTTTAAAACCCCTCAGTGCCCATAGGATCCGTTTCCTGGTTATGATATCCTCTGTGAACACTGACAGTGATTCCTGATGATTGCTACGCACCAACGGATCTTCAAAGCTCCCTGGGAAGTGTGTCACGAAGAGAAGCTCCAGAGATTCTTCACTAGAAGCTGTCCAAGATCCGTCCGGTTTTATCAAAAAACTGGGACTAGCTGTACTTTTGGAAATAATCTTCCTAAGGCGGGAGGTTTCGGATACCTCTTCCATTTTATCACAGAAGATTCTCTAAGACCTCCTTTGTGCCTTTCTTAGTTCTTTCTTATAAATTCCGAGTTTCTCCTAATAGGAGTCCCAATCCTGAGCTTCCCTTGTATATTTGGCTCTATTAAAGGCTGTCCTAAAAGCCTTACGATAGGTTCCCAGTTCCCTGGACCACCATACTGGTTTTTTCCTACCCCTAGGCTTAGCCAGGGGCAGGCAGCCCGAAAGGATCGGTTGCATGCGCTAGTAACGCTAGCCACCATGTCCTCTAGCTCCCCAACGGTCGTCAGGAGCTCCAGAGCTCTCGACGGCAACAAATCCTCCAATAATTCCCCATATTTGCTCCAGTTGGTCCTTCTAGGGTTCCTGAAGGCTTCTCGGTTAGCAGGGTGAATATCGAGGCTATAGGTTAAATATCGATGATCAGAAAAGGAGTGTTCCTTATCCACCCTCCAATTATTAACCATATGAAGAATATTATTTGAGGCAAGAGTTACGTCTAGAACCTCCTGCCTGTTACTAGTAATAAATGTGGGTTCCCGCCCAATATTACACACTGAAAGGTTAGTACTCATCAAATAATCAAAAAGTGACTCACCTCTTTCATTAATGTCCGTGCTTCCCCAGATAGTGTGATGCGCATTAGCATCAACTCCCAGTACCACACCTATCTTTGATTGTTCCGCTTCATGGATCAGCTTCTCCAGGTTATCCGGAGGAACCTCCTTCTCCCGTTCCATGTAGGCTGAAACTAGCCAGAATCCACCTTTGCTGTATTGAGAGAGAAGGAAAAGATTAATATTATTTTTCCCAAGAATACAAGATCTGATCTTCCCAGACTTACTAGAGGATATAATTTTGTACCCCTTGGTTATGAGGCCACAGATCCTGTTGTTCTTAATCCAAGGTTCTTGGATTAGTATCACATCCTCACCCGAACTAGCCAGCCTGAGGAGTAGAGCTGCCGAAGCAGCCTTAGAATGGTGAAGGTTAATTTGAGTTATCTTAATCATATCCTTTTAACCTTTACCTACCTCTAGTCATCTGTAGAGGACTTGTCAGTGCCCCCTCGTCTGGCCGGTATGCCGACATCCTCCTCCATCGGTACATCAGCTCCTTTGCTTATGTGCCCCTCCTCATCTTCCAAGTGAATCCTTGCCAGACCGAAGTCGCCGGATTCACTCTCTCCCATACCCTCAGCTTCTCCCCCCATGCTGCTGGTACCCTCTTCAGGCCTGGGCGGGTTGCCACCATCCTCCGGTGGGCCTCCCGTACGCGCTTCCACCCCATCCTATTTATAAACGTTGAGAGTAATTGACCCGAATCCGAATTCAATTACTCCCTTCGTTTTGTGCAGGAGGGCAAGGGACTCCTTATTTGTTACCATAATTGATAATTTCGAGCCCCCCTTAGCTTCCTCCTACTTGACGATCTTCCAATTTCCGGTCGGAAGATTCGGGTTACTGCCGTCAGGGCTAGCCGGTTCGGATGGCAGCCAGACACGTGCCCTCGGTCTGCTGGGAATTTCCTCCCGGCTAACTCCCGAAAGCTTTGCGCCTGGCCACGCCTCCCCTACTTTGGGTATATCCTTTTTAAATACTATAGATCCACAGATCTAGAGTCCGAGTATGCAGTCATCTTCACACGCCTTTGATACCATCCCACATCTCCGCAGGATGGGGGTGGTCCTGGATTTTCTCCCAGGACCTTTAAAAAGACGAGGTTGAGTGCATTATACACCAACCTCCGTTTTTCCGCCGTGATGCTCCCATCTTTTTGCTTTCCTCAATTACGGCTAGCATCAACACATGCTCCCTCAGGACATCGCTGAACAGCTTTGTCCCTAAGTTAGAGCTCGGCTTCATGTCAGTCAGCAACTTGGCCCGCTTTCTGTCGACTACTTCCACCTCGTCCTGGGACCGCTGTCTTTTCGACACATGGTCCCTTTCCGAGCTTCCGCAGCCCACAGTGCTCCTTGCCCAAGCTACTGATGTTCTCTGTTCTTCCGTAAGCTGCCCCTCGGGGGTCGCAGCCCATTTCTCGAGAATCCGAAATGCCGAGCGGCGATTTCTGTACCGCCTTTTCGCCGGAGGAATGTCTCTCGTCCCACTCCCCTGTGCTGCGTTGGTACCGCTTACTCCCGGGACTGGTGCCCTAGAGTCAACCACCTTTGCAACCTTAGAGGCCCCACCCATCTGGTTCCAGGTACCTCCCTTCGCTGATACCGCCTTTTGAGGAGAGCCGGCGCCCTTGATTTTCTTATTGTTTGATCTGTCCATTATGATTCCCACGAGTATCGGAGAAATAAATTTCCGCCTGCGCAGAGATCCGTATACGCAGGTAAGGCTAATTACAACTGGAGGTCGCCAGGTATCGAGAGGGCTCCGTTCACGACTGGGCTTTGTTAAATGGGCCCCCAGCCTGGCAGATCGTCAGCACGGGTTGCTTTACACCTTAATCCCGCCCATTTGCCATCATTTAGCGTGACCCGCCTTATACCTAGGTCACTTATTAACACCCGCTCAATGAGCGTGGACCCGGAGGCGACGGCAATTATAAGGCTTCAAAATATGATAACTCGTTCTCCAAATGCAGTAATTCACGAATAAGGAGTAATCGCATAATTAGTAGACGTGCTCGGACGCGTTACCTTCATGCGGTGCATGAAGACGCGTGCATATGTGTGAATATGTTTCACACCATACTTAGCCAATATATTTGCAAAGAGGTTTGACTGGAATTGTTTTATGTTGCCCATGAATATCCCTCCACACAACGAATTTAGTAGAGCAGACGACGTGAAGCGGTTTCAAAAATACGAAGTTCAAAAACATTGCCCACATTTTGACCTGAGAGACAGACCCAAAAAATTTAAATGAAGTCGTGAACAATAAATGTCCCACAAAGGCGCCAGACGTAATTAGAAGATTGTCTAAATAACCAAAAATTCTATCATGGAACTCATGTGGGACAACGCGATGCACAAGCCGACACAGACTTTGAAGAGCGTAGCACAACCCGCGACTGTAAAAGCAGTTTTAGGTCTAGCATCAAGAGATGAAATTGGTGTTTTCCGAACGACTCAGGATACTTACTGTCCATTAAAGGTAATGGGTAGGTATTGCTTACAGTCATGTCATTCCTGAGGGCATCCAATCACAACCTAACCTTTCCGCTGGTTTTTTTTACGAGTGTTACCTCGGAACACCAGGCTCTCTCACTCTCCTCTATAACCCCCAAATGGATAATACGATCCAATTCGGCATACAGAACGGACTGCCATAGCGGAACAGACAGGCATAGCGGTTCCGGTATCTGGTTTGTACTTGGTAAGATGCGCTCACCCTAGGCCTTAAGTGACCGAGTACGGAAACAGAAATTATATGGTTCAGTGCTAGACGTTGAACTGCAGATAATTATTTGCTTTTAATTCATGAATTTGCAAATGAATACCAAACAATTTCAAAAATCCGAAATACAATGGCTGAGAAAGCCAGATGTAAACTCATTTTATGTTCGATCCTTAAAACGATGATTTTTGAGTATTGTTGGAATCGAACGGTTGTGACCACGCACAAGTTTTAAGCTACCTATATACTAGGCAGAAGTAGACTTTCAACCAGTGGCGCAACTTCAAATTTCGCCCCTCCCTTCCGGAAAATGTTTCTTGGGCCCCTAAAAATGCTTCTTGTACCTATAAACAAGTAAAGTTTTATTTCACACAAAAATTTCGTTTACGTCCTTTTTCAATTAAAAGCTTATTACATAGGATTTAGGAAATTGCACTAAATGGGGGCAAATTGTAATCCAAATTTCAATTTCCTATGAATTTTGAAGGTATTAAAATAATTCAAAAAAACGTTCAAGTTCCAAAAACCGAATTTTTAAACGCCTAAAGACCCTGTAGGCTATTATTGTCCGCAAAAAATCTCAACTGATGCAGTGGAAGATAGTTCCTTTACTGGTAAAAACCTTTACCAAACGAAACATCTTGCATTCAACTCAATGATATATGACGATTTTTGAATATATCAATAAAGCATCAAAAGCTTCGAATATAATCTGAAAAATACCAATAATTTCGAAAAAATCTCAAAAATGTAGAATTTTCAAAGAATGTATAGTTTTTAAATATCGAATTATCCGTAAGTATGTAAAACGGAAGGAAATCATTGCTACGCAAAAAGTATCATTGCACTTGAGACATTTCAACCTCCCATCTGCGTTTTGTCATTTATCCTGTGGTGCCATGTCGAGCCAGCTCATCGGCTTTTAGATTCCCTGTATTGAAATGCCCTGGCACCCATACTAGATGGATGTTGAACTCATCTACCATCTGGAGTACTTTCAACGTGAGGAGGTGTGGTTGAAGTTCGTATAAATGCGAATATCACCGGCCGATATTACATTATATCTCAACCAGTGTACGACTTCCTTTATGACAATTATTTCAGCTTGAAAAACGCTACAATAGCCAGTGAGACGAAAGAACAGATCAGAAGTTTCTCACAAAATACCCCACCACTAACTTTCCCATCCCTTTTCGAACCGTTAAAAGATATTTATAACTCTTGGTTTCAGAACTGCATCCTTCACACAGTCTTCTCTGGAAGGAATCAGAGTCAGAAACTTTGTGTCAAAATATAGTGACGGGATAATATAGTGGGTGGTCTTAGGAATCTCTCTTTTACTCAAAATAAACGGGTACCCTGCATTGTCCCAGGCCCACATTGAGATGGATTTCAGTCGTATAGCAGTATACGCTGTCAACTGTTTGCCCAAGATGCCTAAAGGGGTCATATGCGGCCGAGTCTCCAGTGCATGGGTGGATGTGCTCCTCAGTGCACCACTAATCGACAGGGAGAGTGTTCTCTGAACTTTCTGAAATTTCAAAAAGTGATTAAAGATGAAATCCGAGGCTAAAGGGGATATGAAATCGAGAGATGATTAGAATTTCCAAAAGAAAAAAAACACCATCTGCAATTTTTATTTACCGTTTACCGGTATTCAAAAAGTTTCGATAAATAAGAAACTACAATATAAGTCGACCGAACATCTTCATCTTAATATTTCCTATCGCGACACCTATTTATCAAAACTGGCCGCTGTTTAAATTACGCAGATTAATAAAGTTTGGTAAACCACATAAGTGGAAAATTTTTGGACAAAAATTGTTTGGTATATTGGGTGTGTTTACTTTTGACAGAATTAAGATACACACAGAATGACTTGTTCGTTCCAAACTTTCGAGATTAGAATTCTTCTGTTTGCAAGGCGGCTTCTTTCCAACAGTGCGTACGAAGGCTAACAGCGATAACATATTAGAAATTTCCTTACAATACAATCGATGTTCCCTTCCTCCTTTAACCTTTCGAGACCCTTCCTTAACAGCTGCATGAAAAGCAGCCTAACACAGTCATTCGACTGCGGGTTATATGGTGCTACATATTCTTGAAACGATTTTATTGCCCGGCATCTTGAAAACCTCTAACCAGTTACTAAATAATTCTGTGGCAAATATTTGAAAGGTGATAACTCGAGGTTTACCCTTTTACATATTATTTCAAATTCGAAATCTCCGTGTTCGATTTCATATCATAACAGTTTTTTGTAATATTCTGGCAACTACAAGCAACCGTAATAAGCGTTTACAAAAAGCAAAATTTTAAAAACTCGTACGATTTTGGTTAACTTTTAATTTTTAATTTTAAAAACGTTTTCCTGAACAATGCGAATTTTTGAGTTATCACCTTTTTAATATTTACCACAGATATATTAACGAGAACCGAATAGTAGAAACCAGTGGCGGGCATATTTAATGTGAAAGCGTGGCATCGTGTGTGCATCTGGAGCGACGTAGTTGCACTTTTTTACCCCAATTTCCATATATACATAGTCGTGTCATTTCAAGTGACGTGACTATTGTCGTGTTATGTCACTTGAAATCGTTTTTTACCAACAACATATTTAAAACGGTGCACAAAATTATTCAAAAAAACATTTTAAAATAATTACGTCCTTCCATTTTGTGGCATTCGAATGTCACTTGCAAAAACCAAGTGACATCTGTCGAATAATGTGACTTTAGACGTAACAAACGACTAAGAGAATGGCAATATTGGTGTGACATGACTATAGTCATGAATATTGACGTGAAACGACTATGATAATTGGGGTGCATTAAGTGACATCTATCGTATAAAGTATCTTTTAGACTTAACAAATGACTAAAAGATTGGCAAAATTGGTGTGACAAAACTATAATCATGTAAAATGACGTGACATGACTATGATTATTGGGGTGTACATATATCTCAATGCCGTTGTGAATTCTGGGCCAGTAAGAATCAGCGACTTCAGGACCTCGCACTTTGTGGTTTCGGGTTAGATTGTTGTGAACTTGATGGGCAACGATTTCACTGATTCGATGGTAAAATATTCTGCTTGGGTCAATCAACTCGAATTGTTCAAGTGATGATATCTTAGTGTTCTGGTTTCTAGGCGAAGCAGACGCAAGCGATAGAACGCCCTAAGTGTGATTACCAACACAGGTACTTAGTTCTTTTCGGCTTTGCTAAATTATCATGTGCCTCTGTGAGCTATGTTCGACTTTGTCCATCTTTGTCAACAATTGGTAACCAACCAGAACGCCAAAGTAAAATGTTGCGGTCTTGGGAGTGGAATCGTGATCGTGAAAGTACTCCAAGTGATCCTGGAAGTTCTACCTGGCCACAATGATACCGTCAGAGTATGTTACAACCCTGCTAACTCTCCCTATCCCGATTAACTAGTGCGATCGAGGAAGATGTTTGGAGAGGTCAATATTCATGAACACGGTAGTATAGTTGCAATTTATCTTGTATTTCTTTTGCGGCCGTATATGTTGAAGATGCTCGGGCGGAATTTTACCTTCAAATTCCTTTTAGTGAAAGACCACCTTTTACGCCGGGCTGATGGTAACTTCAGACGATCATTCTGCACTGGATCAAGGTGGCCATTCTCCAGGCTTCCCAGTTTGTTCGAGAAACTATTTTCTATTCTGGTCCCGTGCTCAGCTGCAATTTAAATTTGTAGTTATAGTTAGTCGGCAAAACGGGTTTGCGTTTCGGTTGTATCCCTGGCATGGACTGCAAAACAATGCTTTCGCTTTTCGTGTAATTTGGAGTCAGGTCATCGCACGACTGCGGATTCTTCTCTAAATCTAGATGGATGGACGCCATATATTCTGCTCATTGCTTTTGTTCCATGGTTCTTCTGGATCTTCAGACCTTCTGACTTTCTACGGGATCAATATCTTGCATGAATAGCAAAGACCTTCCAGTCGTCCATATAGCACTGCATTAAATTCATAGGCTTGTGCTGCAGAATTATGTTGCAAACTTATGATAAACTTGTGAAACGACTCGCCACGACTCGAATATTGCGTAAAAATAATAAATAAATTTCATGTTTCAATATTTGCAATCAAATCATATGTTTTATTGTTCACTACAATTAATTTTAGCTACATTATGTCATCGTTGGCTATACAAATCTAGTATTTAATTATAGACGTGACTGGGAATGATCGTCTCATTCCCATACATTTTTCACGATCAATAAACAATGCATTAACTTTATTTTTCAAATCTGTTTCCAGATTTGAACGAGTTCGTAACAATTGTTGATGTTGTGCTTCAGCCTCTTGTAATTTACGATGTAAATTTGTAACCGAATCCTGAATATCACAAACCTCTTGTACAAGACGCAATTGAGCATAATCTCTGTAAAAAAAAATACGAATTTTTATCAGTTACAAATTGTTAATTGGTAGTTGATTATACGTACTTGCAGGCTTCCAAACCGGTACGATGAGTTCTTGCCTCCAATCGTGTTTGGGCCACTTTAAGCGGATTACTCTTGTCTTGAATTGCTTTGCGTAGAAGATCAATGTTCTTTTCGATATCGAATATTTCTTGTTGGGTCTGTGTTTAGCATTAATTTCATTATGGCTCATGCTTTTGTTATAAATCGTAATTTGAACCTACCTTATGTAAATGAAGTTGTACTCGACTTTTAGCCTCCAACATTTCGGATGCCCTTTTATTGAGTGAATTATTTGTATTACTCCACATATCCCAAACAGCTGTTGCAATCGCATTAATCATAGTTTCAGCATCGCTTCGACATTGTGCTGATTTTCCTCGTTCAGACTGGGATCTAAAACACATCAGAAATGATTTAGAGAATAATTTTCTATAAACATTTTATTCCCAAAATTTACTTATTAATTCTAGATGAACATGCTGCTGACCATGTCTCAGCCACACTAGTCGTTGGATCATATTTTTCTATGCCACCATAGTAATTGATGCCACGACTATAATTATTCAGCTGATGACAGACCGAATCGATACCAAGTGCTGATTCTTTTTTTACCAAATCTTCTTCAAGCGTAAATTGTGCTGCACGATTATTAGATAGTTGTCGATTTACCTGTAAAGAGTACAACAAAATAATAAATCGAAAAAAATGTTTAGTTTTTGAAGAAAAAACAAAAAAGTCATTCTCGTCTTAAATATATTCTAGACGAGACGTGTAACACATACACACCTTGTCTAATAAATTCGTTAACTTTTCTTGTGCTGTTTTTAAATTATCAATTTCAATCAATAAACTTTTCTCAACGTGATCATGAACTTTTTCAATACTTTGTCTTCCTTCTCTGTGGTAGAGACATTCTTGTGCAATGTGCAATGGTGCTTCTAAATCCTTATTTAATTAGCAAGTATAAAGAAAAAAAACACACACAAAGTTTTAGAAGAAAATCTCAAGATAAAGAAAAAATTAATTCATTTTTAATTATCATTGTTACCTGAAGTGCTTTTGTAACTTTTCTTTTAGTTTCTGACATAAGACCGGTTTCCGAAATTAATTTCTCCACCTCAGTATTTAGTTCGTTACGCCAAAATGTTACATCCGTAATACGTTCACCTAATCGTCGACCAGCATCTCGTTGTCCTTGTGCTGTCCGTTCATCTGTCTCTCGCATAACACGTATTGCATCGGCACGTAATCTTTCAGAGAAATTTTTATTTGTATCCGCCTCCGAATATGTGCTAATACAGTGATTTGTCCATTCTGCTGGCGTATATCGAGTGTACAGTGCTGCTCTAGCGGCATGTTGCGGATTTCGTTCGAAACCGGTGACCAAATTTGGAAATATTAATGGTTCTGTGGACATACCACCTGGTACAAAACATGGATTCATCATTTGATTTGTGGTCGGTTGTTCGGGCAATGGTGTAACCTCGATTTGCTCATATCCCATTGTTGGCCGCCATGGATGCGCTCTTGGTGTCTACGAATTGGTGTTTACAATCTAATTGTGGATAAATTAAATAAAAAATCAATTTGCATCATCATATACCTGATAATAGGTTCCAGTTCTAGCAGGTACCGGTGGACCCTGCGTCTGTTCCAGACATGGTGGTGCACCAGCAACAGACCAAGGCTGTAATTGTGAATACATAATGGTTTGTTGTTGTTCGATTTGTGTACCCATGTTGTTGTTTGTGCGTTATGCAAATTTTTATGGGTAAACAAATAAAAAAAAAACAAAAAAATCGAATGATAATTGAGAAAATTTAATCAATACAAAAACGTAGTGTCGAATTATCAAATTTAAATATTTTTTAAACAAACAGCATCAACTACAGTTTTTATTTTTTTTATTTAACAAACAAGAGTACAATTTTATTTATTACAAAATGCAAAAAAAAATATAAAATTTAAAATACAAAATTTTTTATCGACAAAGTGAGATTCATCGAAATAAAAATTATCGAATGAATATAAATCAAAGGAAATCTTTGACCTATAATGAAATATGAAAAATTTAATGAAACAAAATAAAAACGAGGAGTAGTAGCAGCATGCAATTTGCAAGGTAGTTTTTATGTGGCTGCGGTAGTTTTTGCTAATGTGATTCGAATAAACAGGAGCGTGTGTATATGTACGTATAACAAAAATTGCGATGCATACAATAGAAAATTTTCAGAGGCAGGAGCCCGTTTTAAAGAAAGCTAGAAAGATTTTATGAAATTTATAGTTCTATCGCCTTTAAAAGCCAGTTGGAAAAATACCAAGAAACTACCATTAAAGTGTTAGGGAACACAACACACAAATTGATATAATCAAGCAATCCCGAGGTCCCGAAATCTATCTTTAGAGGTAATCGGAGTACAAATGCAGATTTTGGATTGCAGTAGCTCAAAGTTTGCTGATTTTACTATAACTGTGGTCAGGTTCCGAAAATTGTCTTTAGAGGTATCAAGAACCGCAATCCGAGCACAATTGCAGATTTTGGATTTTTGTAGCTCAGAATTTGCAGATTTGTAGTAAGGTGATTTTCCAAAAAATCCAATTTTCTAATTACAGGTCCCAAAACCTGTCTTTAAAGATACCAAGCAAAGTAATCGGGGCACAATTGCAGATTTTGGAGTTTTTATCTCAGAATTTGAAAATTTATAGTAATGTAATCAAACCATTTTAATGCGGTGTTAGAACAACAATGACAGGTCTCCAAAACTATTTTTAGATTTATCAAGAACCCCAATGTACCATTGCAGATTTTGGATTTTTTTAGCACAGGATTTGCTCATGTCGAATGTAAAGCTTGTAGATCAGGAGCTTTTTACCCGAGTCTAGACCACTGCCAAAATTTACTACTGGAAACGCCATTACTGAATATCTCCTAATATTCTCTATGTGTAGTCTGAAATTTAGAGTCATGGATAGTATAACGCCCAGATATTTATCCGTATCGACCACCTCAACAGCCAGCCTGTTGATGTAGACCTTTTCGGCATTCTTGAATTTATTCCTGTACCCGTGGTGAGGATAGAAATATATCAATTGGGTCTTGGAAACGTTTATTTGTATATTCCATTTGTCGAAATACCCAGTAAGCAGATTTAGATACTTATGGATCCTGTAGGAGCATTGGAATTCATGCACGTGAAGTTTTTCCTAAACTTCTCCTAAACCTTACAATTCCTTTACACTGTTAAATTAGATTTTATTAATTCATAAAAACTCGTCATTCTTGTAACGAAGCACTTCGAATACTATCATACAATTCATATTAATGACAAAATAGGGCATGTATGGCAATAAACAATTTTAGGGGAATCAAAGGAAAAGGGGGTTCCTGAAACCAATTTGTGAAATTGCACAGAAGTGAACAGAATTTTTAACTCAATTTATTCTCGCCTCGAAGTAATTCGAGTACTAACATCGTTGTGGCTATGTAATTCTAATAACTGGTAATCCAGAGCATATATGGCAATAAAATATTTTGGGGGAATCGGAGGATAAGGGGGTCCCCGAAATCAATTTTGTGAAATTATATCCGTTTAACAAAATGTTTAACTTAATTTATTCTCGTCTCGAAGTAATTCGAGTACTACCATCATTGTGGCTATGTAATCCTAATAACTGGTAATCCAGAGCATATATGGCAATAAAATATTTTGGGGGAATCGGAGGATAAGGGGGTCCCCGAAATCAATTTTGTGAAATTATATCCGTTTAACAAAATGTTTAACTAAATTTATTCTCGCCTCGAAGTAATTCGAGTACTACCATCGTTGTGGCTATGTAATTCTAATAACTGGTAATCCAGAGCATATATGGCAATAAAATATTTTGGGGGAAACGGAGGATAAGGGGGTCCCCGAAATCAATTTTGTGAAATTATATCCGTTTAACAAAATGTTTAACTAAATTTATTCTCGCCTCGAAGTAATTCGAGTACTACCATCGTTGTGGCTATGTAATTCTAATAACTGGTAATCCAGAGCATATATGGCAATAAAATATTTTGGGGGAAACGGAGGATAAGGGGGTCCCCGAAATCAATTTTGTGAAATTATATCCGTTTAACAAAATGTTTAACTTAATTTATTCTCGCCTCGAAGTAATTCGAGTACTAACATCGTTGTGGCTATGTAATTCTAATAACTAGTAATCCCGAGCATATATGGCAATAAAATATTTTGGGGAATCGGAGGATAAGGGGGTCCCCGAAATCAATTTTGTGAAATTATATCCGTTTTACAAAATGTTTAACTTAATTTATTCTCGCCTCGAAGTAATTCGAGTACTACCATCGTTGTGGCTATGTAATTCTAGTAACTAGTAATCCCGAGCATATATGGCAATAAAATATTTTGGGGGAATCGGAGGATAAGGGGTCCCCGAAATCAATTTTGTGAAATTATATCCGTTTAACAAAATGTTTAACTTAATTTATTCTCGTCTCGAAGTAATTCGAGTACTACCATCGTTGTGGCTATGTAATTCTAATAACTGGTAATCCAGAGCATATATGGCAAAATAAAATATTTTGGGGGAAACGGAGGATAAGGGGGTCCCCGAAATCAATTTTGTGAAATTATATCCGTTTAACAAAATGTTTAACTTAATTTATTCTCGTACCATCGTTGTGGCTATGTAATTCTAATAACTGGTAATCCAGAGCATATATGGCAATAAAATATTTTGGGGGAATCGGAGGATAAGGGGGTCCCCGAAATCAATTTTGTGAAATTATATCCGTTTAACAAAATGTTTAACTAAATTTATTCTCGCCTCGAAGTAATTCGAGTACTACCATCGTTGTGGCTATGTAATTCTAATAACTGGTAATCCAGAGCATATATGGCAATAAAATATTTTGGGGGAAACGGAGGATAAGGGGGTCCCCGAAATCAATTTTGTGAAATTATATCCGTTTAACAAAATGTTTAACTAAATTTATTCTCGCCTCGAAGTAATTCGAGTACTACCATCGTTGTGGCTATGTAATTCTAATAACTGGTAATCCAGAGCATATATGGCAATAAAATATTTTGGGGGAAACGGAGGATAAGGGGGTCCCCGAAATCAATTTTGTGAAATTATATCCGTTTAACAAAATGTTTAACTTAATTTATTCTCGCCTCGAAGTAATTCGAGTACTAACATCGTTGTGGCTATGTAATTCTAATAACTAGTAATCCCGAGCATATATGGCAATAAAATATTTTGGGGAATCGGAGGATAAGGGGGTCCCCGAAATCAATTTTGTGAAATTATATCCGTTTTACAAAATGTTTAACTTAATTTATTCTCGCCTCGAAGTAATTCGAGTACTACCATCGTTGTGGCTATGTAATTCTAGTAACTAGTAATCCCGAGCATATATGGCAATAAAATATTTTGGGGGAATCGGAGGATAAGGGGTCCCCGAAATCAATTTTGTGAAATTATATCCGTTTAACAAAATGTTTAACTTAATTTATTCTCGTCTCGAAGTAATTCGAGTACTACCATCGTTGTGGCTATGTAATTCTAATAACTGGTAATCCAGAGCATATATGGCAATAAAATATTTTGGGGGAAACGGAGGATAAGGGGGTCCCCGAAATCAATTTTGTGAAATTATATCCGTTTAACAAAATGTTTAACTTAATTTATTCTCGTACCATCGTTGTGGCTATGTAATTCTAATAACTGGTAATCCAGAGCATATATGGCAATAAAATATTTTGGGGGAATCGGAGGATAAGGGGGTCCCCGAAATCAATTTTGTGAAATTATATCCGTTTAACAAAATGTTTAACTAAATTTATTCTCGCCTCGAAGTAATTCGAGTACTACCATCGTTGTGGCTATGTAATTCTAATAACTGGTAATCCAGAGCATATATGGCAATAAAATATTTTGGGGGAAACGGAGGATAAGGGGGTCCCCGAAATCAATTTTGTGAAATTATATCCGTTTAACAAAATGTTTAACTTAATTTATTCTCGCCTCGAAGTAATTCGAGTACTACCATCGTTGTGGCTATGTAATTCTAATAACTAGTAATCCCGAGCATATATGGCAATAAAATATTTTGGGGAATCGGAGGATAAGGGGGTCCCCGAAATCAATTTTGTGAAATTATATCCGTTTAACAAAATGTTTAACTTAATTTATTCTCGCCTCGAAGTAATTCGAGTACTAACATCGTTGTGGCTATGTAATTCTAATAACTGGTAATCCAGAGCATATATGGCAATAAAATATTTTGGGGGAATCGGAGGATAAGGGGGTCCCCGAAATCAATTTTGTGAAATTATATCCGTTTAACAAAATGTTTAACTTAATTTATTCTCGCCTCGAAGTAATTCGAGTACTAACATCGTTGTGGCTATGTTATCCTAATAACTGGTATCGGCCATTGCCAACAATGATGACAAAGGTTTGGCTAGCACTTGGAATAGGACCCTTAATTACCTAATTAAAAAACCTAATCCATACGAATCGTTCGTTTAGTAAAAGTTCTAAAAAATTATATTTTTGAAATCGCACTCAATTCTCAAGGCTAATACCGGCCATTGCCAGCAATGATGACAAAGGTTTGGCTAGCACTTGGAATAGGCCCTTTAATTACCACAAGTCAAAGCACTTGGAATAGGCCCTTTAATTACCTAGTCAAAAACCCTAATACATACGAATCGTTCGTTTAATAAAAGTTCTACAAAATTATATTTTTGAAATCGCACTCAACCCTTAAGGGCCTATATCGGCCATTGCCAACAATGATGACAAAGGTTTGGCTAGCACTTGGAATAGGACCCTTAATTACCTAATTAAAAAACCCTAATTTATAAGAATCGTTCGTTCAGTAAAATTTCTACAAAATTATATTTTTGAAATCGCACTCAATTCTCAAGGGCTAATACCGGCCATTGCCAACATTGATGACAAAGGTTTTACACTTGCAATAGGCCCTTTAATTACCACAAGTCACAGCACTTGGAATAGGCCCTTTAATTACCTAGTCAAAAACCCTAATCTTTATGAATCGTTCGTTTAGTAAAAGTTCTAAAAAATTTTATTTTTAAATCGCACTCAACCCTCAAGGGTCAACATCGGCAATTGACAAATATGATGACAAAGGTTTGGCTAGCACAAGAAATGGGACCCTTAATTACCTAATTAAAAAACCCTAATCCATACGAATCGTTCGTTTAGTAAAACTTCAACAAAATTACATTTTTGAAATACCACTCAACCCTCAAGAGCCAATATCCGCAAGTGCCAACAATAATGCCAAAGGTTTGGCTAGCACATGGAATAGGCCCTTTTATTACCTAGTCAAAAACCCTAATCCATACGAATCGTTCGTTTAGTAAAAGTTCTACAAACTTATATTTTTGAAATCGCACTCAATTCTCAAGGGCTAATACCGGCCATTGCCAGCAATGGTGACAAAGGTTTGGCTAGCACTTGGAATAGGCCCTTTAATTACCACAAGTCAAAGCACTTGGAATATGCCCTTTTATTACCTAGTCAAAACCCTAATCCATACGAATCGTTCGTTTAGTAAAAGTTCTACAAAATTATATTTGTGAAATCGCACTCAACTGTTTAGGGCCAATATCGTCCATTGCCAACAATGATGACAATTACCTAATTACAATGCTGGGCAAATTACATTACACTGAGTAATTAAAATACTTTTCCTAGTTACAGCAAACTCAGTAATTAAAATACAAATTACAAATACTTTACATTTGTAAATTGATAAATTTGATTTGACAAAATTCATTTAGTGAAAAAACGTATCATTAGAAAAAGATTATTAAGATTAGGTTTTATGCTGATGATTCTGGAACCAAATTTTAATAAGCCTTGAAAAATGTAAATAAGAAATTTCAAAAACTGGGGTAATTAAAATACAAATTACAATTACTTAGAATTTAAGTAATTAAAATACAAGATACTGTTACGTGAAGAATGAGTAATTAAAATACAAATTACAAATTGTAATTTGTATTTTAATTACGTAATTCAACTACATGTAATTCGTTACTGCCCAGCCTTGATGCTAATCATAATTGACATCTTCGTCGGACATATCTTCTTCCGTGGAGTCAGAATCTGTATCTAACTCCCCGACTGCTGCAACTTTCCTTGATTTACTTTTCTTAGTTGTTTTTTTCTGTCGATTTACCCGACACTTTATTGCAAAGTGACCCTTTATACCACATGTTCCACACTTGGTATTGAATGCTGGGCATTGTTTCCTTCCGTGTTCATTATCACACCGACCACAATGAAATGTTTCGTTTTTTACGATCTCCTGTTGTATTTCATGCATTTCTTTTTCGGCTCTCTCGGCGGCTCTACATATTTTCTTTGCTTTTTTTTTTCTAAATCCAAACTATCTTCCACCCAAAGTTTTTGACGAGTGTGTTCTGATTTGATCCCAACTACTATTTGATCCATTGTAAATTCATCAGAGTCCTCAACTTTATATCCGCAACGTTTTACTTGGCATTGTAGTCTTTGAAAGAAATCTTCAAACCCTTCTGATTGTTGTTGTTTGATGCGATGAAATTGACACCTTTCATACGTTTTGTTACGTGATGGTGCAAAATGTGCTGTTAATTTATCCAGTATGGTTTTTGTTTCTTTTTTATCTTCGTTAGTTACTTCCAAATTGTTTATTACGCGTTGTGCTGCTTGACCGAGAGACGGCAACAGCATGGCTGCTTGAACTTCCTCTGATTTTAAATTCAACTCCGTTGCAATAGAGTAATATTGAAATGCCTCTTTCCACTCCGTCCATACTTGATTCATGTCCGCATTCTGACGAATAAATGTTTCGGTGGTTTTATACCTGATATTGTGGTTACTTTGCAAAGGACTCAAACTGTTTACAATAAATTTGCTTTCCGTTGACTTCACTAATGTTTTATATTCTCGAACAATCAGCTCTATTTCTTTGTAGGTTATGTATTATTGCTGCGTAATGTCTATACATCAATGGCATCAATTTTTGATATTTTCCATAAAATTGTATTTAATTGTACGTATTTTACGTATTTGATTAGTTTTCTGCACTTTCACTTGAAATCTTTTTTGTATCCCACTTCTGACATCATGTGATAACACGATAACCATCTAAATAACAAAAAGAGGTGTGTTCCGTATTAATAGCATTTAATGACTGACTTGACATTTGAGGTTAGGTACAACATTATAATATAGTGTTACAATATGTATGGTGTTACCATACGTATATAAATATATGTGCATTGTGCACCTGAATATTTCTTTATATGACACATGCCTCAAAGAATCGAACGTTTTTTGGATATCGAAGAATGCTATACCGCTGCTATTTTCCGCCTTGATTTGGTAAGCTTCAGCTGATGCAATAGCCTCATGAGGGCATCCGTTGTGGAATTTCGTTCATTAGATGGCTAATCGGTCTTGTATTTTCTGGGGTCCCCGGCCTGCCGGCCTTCGGAATCGGAATAACTTTTGACAATTTCCATCCCGTCGGGAAGTGAGCGAAGGTGCAAATTGCGTTTATTAATAAAACCAGTTCTAGAATTCCGGAAATGGGAGGTTCTTTATGGTCCTGTTCGAGACAATATCAACACCCATGACTTCATCGGTGTTTGTCTCGAGCCCGCCCGACCCGTATAGGCTCTGCCGAGCCAGAACAAAATAGTTTGCTGTGTCTGAGATGGTCTGGTCACCAACATGGGGAGAGGCCCATCCTGGCCCTCCTAAACCAGCCTAAGACAGCTGAACGGCCTGGCTGATCTAACGAATTTATGCAAGTTAGCCCTGTCGGGGTTGATCTTCTTCAGCTTTCTACGGACATGGTCCTGTCGATATAGGCTTATTTTCTCATTTATGAGGTGGGTGGTTCGGTTTATAAGAGTGGTACTGTTCAATTGGAGCATATGACGACCATAACCTGATCACCCCCTTCTCAATTTCCTCCACAGGCTGTTTGTTTAATGGGACCATCTTGTAATGTAAGAAACGCCTAAAGCAATGGCAGTCGGCATTCTTGTGATCCTGCACTCTATTATCCTCTTCCTGTTGACATAAGTTGAAGCGACCAGAGCCATCAAAAACAATCGGAAGATGGTCCGAGCAACACTCGTAAAGTATATTCAACCCGTCCCCAACATGGACCTCCTTTGCGACTACCTTGTCTAAAACTGCATTGTTGCGAGTACTAACTGTGGGGAAACAGATCTGTACACCGTTTTCCTAACAAAAATCGAACAACTTTCGACCGTTGGCGTTTTCAGCATGAAACCCCAGTAGGCGTGGCGAACGTTGAAATCCCCTCAGATGACAACCCTATCAGCCTACGTACGTAGATGGAATCCAGGAGAAAAGAATTCCGTCCCTCTCCTATGTTTTCACGGCTTCGCACAAGTATCGCATTGTATATAAAGTAGTCTGCAATGTGAATGGAATATCTGTCAGACAGCTTGGTTTCGTTCAAGTAGACTGTAAAAATCCTCAAGCTCCTGGCGTCGCCAGGCCGACTAAACTGTTGCAATTTAATGCGATTATTTTCATGTTAGGTATTGAAATTTAGATACATTGACTTTTGGATCGGAATGTCCTGTATTGAGTTTAATTTAGCGCGTCCTGTATTGAGTTTTATTTAATGAGGCGAAATCCATTCTGAATAGTTGCTATATGACTTCGCAAAGAAATCCCCGAGTGGATTATCAATATTGATCCGGTTTGATGGTGCATTACTTCGATTCGGTAACTGAGCCGAAAGTTTACTCTTTAAAGTGTCCGTGAAAGAGACGGTTTTTCCAACAAAACTTGAATCGAATCTATTAGTCGTCGCTCTGCCTTTAGGACCATAAGAATCTGATCTTTTCAACTTACCCAGTCGTCCTTGTCTTACTGGACATTCGGAAAAACTCGCCACGTGTCCGCCTCCGCAATTTGCGCACTTAATCGTTCTGTTCTTGTTTGTGTTCCTTGGACTTTGATTTTCTTTTCGCAATTCACCTTATAGCCGCAGCCTCAATTGAACAGCACTATGTCGGAGGACTTGGTCTCTTGGATAAAGGAAGCTGTGAAAGATGGGAGTTTCACCACCTACTCAATTCCATTTGTGTTTTTTATGGTTTTGTGTATGGGATAGACGTTCTGTACTTTGATCCTCTTGGCCGTGAAGTTTGCTTTGATTTTCTCAATTTCCGTATCCTGATGGACCCTTTGATGATTAACATCTTCGGGCGCTGGCTTTTATGGGTGTATGTTTAGAACTCCATACAGTCTTTTCTGAGCTGTTCAGTGAAACAGTCGTACTACTCTATCTCTTTTACATAGATCAAAACACTAGTCGCAAAAATGTCACGTGTTGTCGTGTAATTTGTCCACTGGTTTGTTAATTTGCTTTTGCATCAGGCCAACAAGCCTATCGTCAAGAGGTGACGTACCCCCAAATTTACTTCTCGGCGTCTTGCTTTTCATTTTTATAGGGTTTGTAGGCAGTTTTTGTCAGATCACTGAGCTTTTGCCAATATCCATTTAACGTAAATGTTTACTATCGCTAAAAGTGTTCCATGGCGAAGCTGTGTTTGCGAAGCTTTTTGCAGATTTCCTATTGTTTCGTCGGTGTTATAGCAGCAACCCTGCCAACCTAGCGGGTTGGATTCGGTAATTAAGGGGTTCCTACGTCGCTCGGCTTTCTACCAGGAGGAATAAACCTAACGTCATAATGTTTCGGTGGATGAACCGTAAAACAACCGTTCGTAATTATTCTTAATTTGTTTAGTTTGCAATTCCGTGGCTTGGGGTCAATTTATACACTTTTTTCTTGATTTCTTTGTCAGTAATTGTGAGCCAATTTCTTGACTGACATCCTGGTTATTGTTCCTTTGATTTGCATGATTATACATTTTTTTTATTTAAACATCATAACAATTACATATTTTTCAGCTGTCGCCACTCTTTCGGCTGCGTCGCCGATTTGACCTTCCTCTTTTCTTTTTGGCTGTCGCTTTACTACTGATGCAAGGTCAGTAGGATGACTTTCTTTAGCGTATTCTCTTCATGGTCACAATTTTATCTATACCTCTTTGATTTTTACGGTGATAACAATTTGGGTGTGATTTCGGAGTGCGGTTTAGGATAAGGGTAGATCGATACGGCACGTGTGTTGACGGTTTAGGGATTGCTTACGGTTTGCATGCGGTTGATGAAAGGGCCTCCTTCCATCTGTTATTGGTATCGGTGTCCAGATGTGACCTGGTAACCTGCTAGTCATACTGGCCCGATGATTAAGGGGCCTTTTCAGCAGACTGTGTGGTGGTCTCTCGCGGTGGTGTTTTGCGTCCCGGATGGTCACACCTGTTTTATATTTGTTTTCTTCTTCTGCGAATCGGAAGTGATTCACTATTTGCTGTCCCGTTCGCTTTCTTTTTTTTTCTTAATGTGGTAGCAGCATCGATTGATGTCTGGAAACCCCTCGCCATTCCATGAGCTTAGCCAGATACATACACTGCACCAGACTTCTGAATTCATGTCTGTTAACGAAATCTAGCGAAAAAACTAATTTTGCGCGTTGGAACAACATTTACAGGTCCCGAGACTTATCTTTAATAGTATATCAAGAACCGCAATCGGAGCACAATTGCAGATTTTGGATTTTTTTTTTGATTCATAATTTACTGATTTAAGCCGGGTGACTTACACAAACATCGAATTTTCTATGAAATGTTTGGAAATAATCAAGCAATCTAAATGCGGCCTGTCTTAACAACTATAGGCCCCAAAACCTATCTTTATAGGTATAAGGAACCGCAATCGGAGCAGGGTTTGGATTTGCTGATTTGTAGTAAGGTGATTTACAAAAACATTGAATTTTCTATGAAATGCATGGAATTAATGAAACACTCTAAAAGCTCGTTGGAACAACAATTACAGTTCCCGAAATCTATCCTTAGAGATATCACAAACCGCAATCGTCGCACAATTGTAGATTTTAGAATTTTTGGCTCGGAATTCACTGATTTATAGTAAGGTGATTTACAAAAAAATCTAATCTTCTAATGACAATTTCCAAAGCCTGACTTTAGAGGCAATGGCTTAACTAGGTACTCGCACCTGCGGGGGTACTGTTATTCGGCCCTACGAGGCATACCTAGCGTTCGAATATTAGTTCAAAATAAAGATAAGATAGTTTAACATAACTAGATTTCGCAGTCAACAACTAAAATTGAAGAAATGGAAAATCAGTCAGTTACTAGGTCATGGGCCAGCGGTCTGACGCGGTTGTTGTAGCCGGTTAGGCTTCAGGGAGGGTCGTGAGGTACAAAAAAGTCAGACATGGCCAATGATTGAATAAACCGCTTATACTGAGGACATGTCTTTCATCATAACTTTCCACGTAATTCCTAACTTGCTATTGTATCTGAGCAGCCGTTTGTAATTCGAATCATTCTTATATGCTTAGTTATTCTATTTTTTTGTTAGTCGGAAATTTGTTTAAGCCAGGACTGACTGGCTGCGTCGTTACAATAGATGGTAGCTCAGATTAAGCTTAAACCAAACCACCCTTTTGTAATTTGCAAAAATGGGACATTTCTAGGAAATTTTAAAAAAATGCAGTGGTCTAGCTTTTAGAGTACGACAGGCCCAATAATTTCTTCTCGTTTGTATCCGATACTACTTGAGGGTCATATAATTATTGCATATCGTTTTGTTGAGTTTAGCATTAACTTGCTTAGTACAGCATTTTGTTTAATTCGTAACGTTAAATGGCTTGACATATATTATTGAAATATTGAAATTGTTCGAGATTAATCGAGATTCACATAATATAAAGATTATTCAAATTTTTCTGGGTGAATCGAGGTTGTTCCGGGGTTTATTCTAGATTTCTTAAGTTTTTCGACATTTCTAGGATTATTCGAGATTTTTAAGATTTTCAAATTTATTCGAATTTTGTATGGCAATGTTCTGCGCTTAGCTTTGTGTTGTGGGAACTTACGGAGTCACACATACAAATCTGAATCGTGATTTTTATTAGATTTTTTCAAATTTCGATATTTCTCCATTTTCCTATAGGTTATTCGAAATTATTCAAGCATGTCCAGGTTATTTAAATTTTATTTGGGGTCTGACTAGTGCCTATAGGATTTCCTTTGGTTTTACATATTTACGGATAATTCGATATTTGAGAACTTTCTAGAATATTCAAGATACTTTGAAAATTTATCATTTTTGAGATTATTTCGAAATTCTGGCTATTTTTGAAAATCCTCGCAGTTTTTTCAAAAACTTGCGGCTCTAATGGGGCTCTAATTGTATTATCTTGTGATAGATGTAATAATTTGTTATTAAAAACAAAAAGAGAAAAAAAATTATTACTAACAAAATTTACTACCTATATCGACTGCATAGGTGCATGAAACCGGGTCGAGTCATACTAACATTCCTTTCCTATCCTTTCAGTCTCGTTGTATGTAAAAATGGTGTATGGTGGTGGACCGGAATATCCCGGGGATGGGGATCTTGTTTAGGCTTGGTCGAACATCTCAATCAATCAATCAATATAAAAGAAGCATTTTTAGAGGCCCAAGAAAAATTTTGTGGGGGATCCCGAAATTTGTAGTTACGCCACTGTTTAGAGGTATCAAGAACCGCCGTCGGAGCGCAATTGCAGACCGATTTTTAAAACATCGAATTTTCTACGAAATTTCTTGAGATAATCAAGCAATCTAAATGCGCGTTAGAACAACAATTACGGGTCTCGAAAACTATTTTTAGAATTATCAAGAACCGAAATCGAAGTACAGTTGCAGATTTTAGATTTTATTGACTCAAAATATGCTGCCAGTCCGGTGGATTTCAAAAAATCTTATCTTCTTTGAATTGAATGGGAGTAATCAAGCAATCTTAGTCCGCGTTGACACAATATTTACAGTTCTCAAACAACATTTTTAATGGTATCACGAATCGCAATTGGAGCACAATTACAGATTTTGTAAGATCAATGGTGAGGCTTGGTGTTTGTAACGTGATTTTCAAAAACATCGAATTTTCTGTGAAATGTATGGAAATAATCAAGCAATCTAAATATGCGTTGGCCTAGCAATTACAGGTCCCTAAATCTATCTTTAGGGGTATCAAGAACTGAAGTCGGAGTACAATTGCAGATTTTGGATTTTTTTGGCTCAGTATTTGGTGATTTAAAGTAAAATTGTAACATTTGCTAATTACAGGTTTTCTCGCTTATTCTATGCAACTTGCTTTAGTCAATGAAAACAAATGCACTCAAAGACATTTGGGTAATGATGGTGTTGGTAACTGTGATCAATGAATATTTATTGTATACTCTGACGTCATTTAAAGAGCGGAGTAGTTGTTATCCATCGCACACAACTCTATAGATGTGATGATGATGTTATAAACTAATTAGTCATGTATGGGTGGTAATCAATACTATTGTATTACGTACTGTATATACTTGTTTATGAGAATTATATTTAGTTGATCATTGAGCGTGCTTGTGAAACATTAACGTGAAATAATGAGACAAACGATGTGTGTCATGATATTCTGTTTGGTTGGATATATAACCGTTTAAACAGGTATATTCCTTAAGTTGGATTGTTCACATATATTTAATTATATTGGATAAGTTTTAACTTAGTTTAGAACTAAATTTTCTTGTGTTTTTAGCTTGTTATAGTAGCAGCGGTATTTTGTACTGTGTATATCAGGTTGGCCAGCAGAGTTTACTGTACAAGACAAACTGTTGTGTTTCTTTTTCTTAATCATTCAAAAGGTAATTATACATGGATCGTGTTGAAATACGCATTTTTGCTAAATTAAATTGTTTCTAGTCCAGGGTCGCAAAGCCTAACGGTGTACGGATTAACAATCGATCGTCATCATACTCGAAGTAACTAGAGATAAGTGTCAAACCTACTTGTTATTTGTATTATTATTATTATCGTATTATTTATTTATATTCAAACAAAACGCGATATTTCAAAACGCGATACGGTACATCACACGATATGTGATGAAAAGCGATATTTCAAAACGCGATATGGTACAAAGCGCGAAATAGTACAAAATGCGATAGTTGAAAAGGTGATATTTCAAAACGCATATCCTAGTTCCATTGTACATGTTCAATTTCATCATAACGGTGAAGGCAAATTTTATATGTGAAATGAAGGAAGATTAATAATTTTAAAATATCGCGTTTTGTACCATATCGAGTTTTGAAATATCGCGTTTTGTATCATTTTGCGTTTTGTACCATCTAACGTTTTGAATTATCGCGTTTCGAGCGGATCCCTTTAAATACTTAGCTACATATATATGAAAACTGCCTATAGTGTTAATCTATCAGAAGTTTAATCAATCTAACAAATAAATTTTGAGCAGATCAAAATTAACGAAGACAATTATATTTTAGAAATTCGAACCAGTTCTCATGATTAGTTTTCAGTGATTACGATGTGTTAGATAAAAGTGATTTAGTGTCAATTTATACATGGGACGTGAACGTGAAATAAGTGTCGTGTACAAACAAACGGCCATGTGAGGTGGGAGAACGCGTTTTGTCAACGTCATATTGGGCCGCTATAAACTAAAATATGGCTGTGATAAGAAATTGGGTTATTAAAATCACAGCATAACTGCAAATTTCGGGCCCCCCAGCAAAATTTTTCTTGGGGCCCCAAAATGCTGATTGTACCTATGAACAAGTAAAGCTTTTAGTTAAAAAGTTATTTTTGCGCATTGTCCAGCCTTGCTGTAATTAAAAGTATCTAATTTCGAGAAAATATATAAGAAACAGAACGTGATTGAGTTCAATGGTTTCAAATAAAACGAAATTTCCTGCAATCAACTCAATGTTTTGATGATTTTTAAATATATCAACAAAGCATCACAAATTTCGAAAATAATTTGAAAAATTTCAAGAATTTCGAAATATTCTCAAAAATGTCGAATTTTCAAAGTATCTTAAATATTCTAGAAAGTTCTCAAATATCGGTTATCCGTAAGTACGTCAAACCAACGGCATTTCTATATGCGCTAATCACCACCATGTAAAACGTAATTTTTAGATTATTATCAAATAAAATTTAAATTTTGCAAAAGAAATTTGATCTGTTGTCAAAACATTCATTCTTTTGCAAATCAAATTCAACCTTTTCTAATCAAAAATTGATTTGTAAAAGGTTAAATTTGATGCGCAAAAGAGGTAAATTTGGAGTGCAAAATGCGTGTTACAAATAGATCAATCCAGCAAATACTAAAATCGTTATCATTTGATGTTGAAAGCTTTAATTTCAAACGAGTTTAGCAAATTTAAATATCTGTCAAAACCTAAACCCAATTTTATTTTTATGGGCACCTACAGCAACCGAGCAGAAATTGTTGGGCTTGTCTGAAGAAAATATCTAATAGCAACAAGATTAACTTCGTCTTTCTCTAAAAACTACAGACCATCGCCTTTCCTAAAAATTTTCTAGAAATGTTCTGTAAATTTGAACGGATGGTCTACTTTAAGCTTAATCTGAGCTACCATCTATCTAATCTTGACTTTGAACTAATGGCGATTTCGATTCACCAAGTAGAAGCAATCTGGCTCGATGAAAGATGATCTTTCTGCTGTCAAACGTTCGATTTGTCAAGAAAACTCAATCATCCGTCGAGCGAAATTTTTATTGGTTTACGAATTTCGATTTTTTGGCAGATTTGTTTGACAGCTTAAAGATCAACTTTCATCGAGCCGGATTGCTTTTTCTTGGTGAATCGAAATCGTCAAAATATTCGAACGTCTGATAAATCTCGGGGGCCTCAATAACCGTGGCCACCCTCGCGGCTGCGCTTTTGTTTTTCTGTGTTATTAAAGCAGATTCCTTTAACTATTTCGTGTTATTTTTTTTTTAAATATAAAATTCCCAATTTTCATCTGCATGTGATAAATTCTAAATTGCAGCACTTGTAAGCTCTGAGTTGTTGGTAGCACAACCACGCTCTACCCTATCACAAAGTCGGCAAATGTGCTGCAGCTACACAATAATGGCTCAGAGATGTTCTATAAGCACACCGCAAGATCGCGTGGATGGTGCTGTCGGCGTAGCGTTACAAAATGATTTTCAAAAAATCGAATTTTCTATGAAATGTATGGAAATATTTTACGTCCCGAACATATCTTTAGAGGTTGCAGGAACTGCAATTGGGCTATAATTGCAGATTTAAGATTTTTGTTTAGGCTATGGTTTTGTATAATCAAGGTTGCTTTGGTAGTCTACGTCAAAAGACTTTTGCTAGCTTTTAAGCTTTTTTGTTCGTTTCTCATTATTTAAAATATAATTTTGGAAACACATTAGCGGAGCTTTTTATAAATGTGAGCTTTTTTTGGAATGTTTAAATGAAATAGTAAACAATCGTGAGCTAGTAAAAAAAAAATTTTCTGTGAGCCTACCAGTGACGTAACTGGGTACTCGCAGCACCCGTAGCCGCGGGGCTCGCGGTTGTTGGAACCATTTGCTTGCCAGAAACTTGGCTAAACTAGTTCGAAATAAAAGCTTTCGACATCAAACGACAACGATTTTGGTGTTTGCTCTGTTGATTTATTTGTATTATACGTTTTGCGAACTCCAAGTTTACCTCTTTGGCATTTAAAATTCAACCTTTTACAATCAAATTGAGCCTTTAGCCAAACAAATTCAACTTTTACAAATCAAGTTTTGATTAGAAAAAGTTTACTTTGATTTGTCAACAGATAAAATTTCTGTTGCAAAAGGTTAAATTTGATTTGAAAGGGAGGTTATAGTAATCTGCTAGTGTTAGTAGTTTGCGATATTTTGTGATGTTCATAAAAATCAAGAAGAAACTGGAAAAATACATAACCACGACTGTAAATAAATTCTTGTTTCCCTCAGTTGAGCCAAACCAGTCAGTCTCTATAATCAATTAGCGTTCGTTCAACTTAGCGGATCTTTTGATTACCAGTAAATGGTAAATAAAAATGAAATTTACAGGTTTATTTTGAAAAACTATTTTATTAAGGGTTCTCCTTAACTATTTAGGATTATCATGATATTAAAAATTCCCACTTCCCGATTTCATATCCGCTTGTCTCAAGTTTCATCTTTTGAGATGCATGATGTTTTAGACTTAATTGGAGATTTGGTGTTACAAAACAGTCAGGTTATTCGAGATTTCGAGATTATTCGAGTATGTTTGAGATTGTAGTAGGGTGTATTTAATAGTTCGATGTTATTCGGGAATTTTAGAGCCTATTCGAAAAATACAATTGATGGATATTTAAAAAATTACCCGATAAGATCCGGGGGTTCTATTCTTACTGCATATCATGACCAATAATTCCATATTTACACGAATTTTCGGAATTTTTCAAAATGTTCGTGGGTTTTCTAGATTTTACAGTCTTTCCTATATTATTCATTAATTTCCAGATTTTTCGGTATTATTGAAATTGTTCGAGATCCATTGACATTCATATAATATAGAGATTTTTCGAATTTGTCTGGGGTAAACGAGATTGTTCCGCGGTTTATTCTAGGTTTCTTAAGTTTTTCTACATTCCTAGGATCATTCGAGATTTTTAAAGATTTTCGAATTTTCTGTGCTTAGCCATTCATTACTGAATCACGTTCTGTTTCATCTATTTGAACGATGGCCGCTGAAAACACGTTTTGGATAAATGATATTTACATTGAGAACAAATATTCTGATTTTTCCAAAAAATACCGTTTGTAATATCAAATTTGTGAGTAAAATGATTAGAGTTGAAAAGCTTCGATACGTGAAAGCTCCTAAAACTAAAAATGCTTGACATTTCTTGCAAATATGTACATGATTCATGCTCATAAAACATTTTAACGAAATACAAAATTTATGGAAAGGCACACAAATTATGAGTGTGAAGTTTATGCTAAAACAAAATAACATAAAATTACACTGTTAAATTAGATATTTTCCAATTAGAATTGAAATTACATGAAAATTAAATTTTTTGTAATTTTGGATTTTTCGTACCACCAAACAGGTTCTTTTCATCAGGAAACAGGTTCTTTTCATCATTTTCAGATAGCTGAACCATCTGTTTGTCTCGTTAACCAAAAGCATCCAATTGTGTTGAACATTACTATATTTCAGATAATTTAAAAGTTGACTGATTTTTGATGGTTTAAATAATTTTTTAGCGCCGATCCTGGCAATGTCCCGAAGGCCCCGCACATTTCGTAGAATAGCTAAGCCATATAGCGGTCAATGTCACCAAGCCGATCCAATTATGATGAACTACCATATAATTCACAGTTTTTGGAATTTTTACAATAATAATTTTGGATTATTTTAAAAGTTTTATATTGCCGACCGCAGAGATGTTCACAAGGTCTTGCCTATATTTTCGGATAACTTGGCCATATGCCAGTCTACGTCGTCAATCTTATCCAATTGTGATGAACTATACTATACTTCACAGAATTTAGAATTTTTAATAATTTTATTGGTTTTCAAAATGTATCTCAGGTCACAGAGATGTTCACAAGGTCTTCCCTATATTTTCGGATAACTTGGCCATATGCCAGTCTACGTGGTCAACAATAAAATTATTGAAAATTCTAAATTCTGTGAAGTATAGTATAATTCATCACAATTGGATAAGGTTGACGACGTTGACTGGCATATGGCCAAGTTATCCAAAAATATAGGCAATACCTTGTGGACATCTCTGCGGTCGGCAATATAAAACTTTTAAAATAATCCAAAATTATTAAAAATTCCAAAAATTATGAATTATATTGTGGTTCATCATAATTGGATCGGCTTGGTAACATTGACAGGTATATGGCTTAGCTATTCTAAGAAATGTGCGGGCCCTTCGGGACATTGCCAGGATCGGCGCTAAAAAATTATTTAAACCATCAAAAATCAGTCAACTTTTAAATTATCTGAAATATAGTAATGTTCAACACAATTGGATGCTTTTGGTTAACGAGACAAACAGATGGTTCAGCTATCTGAAAATGATGAAAAGAACCTGTTTCCTGATGAAAAGAACCTGTTTGGTGGTACGAAAAATCCAAAATTACAAAAAATTTAATTTTCATGTAATTTCAATTCTAATTGGAAAATATTTAATTTAACAGTGTAATTGTATGTTATTTTTTTTAGCATAAACTTCACACTCATCACAAATTACCGAGAAAGTATAAATAAATTATCAAGATTAAACCTCATTGAATACCCATACTCTAAATTTTTGCCCATACCACCTTCATTTTATAAATCAAATTTGAAATTCAAATGGTTTGGTTTGAAAAGCGCCTCAAACCAAAAGCTCTTAATAATTTACATTGAGCACAAATATTCTAAATCCTAACCAAAATTCCGTCATCACTTGTAATATAAATTTCGAAGTCAAGTGATTGGTGTAAAAAGCTTCAATAAGTGTAGGCTCTTAAAACTAAAGCTCTTCACAATTTTTTCAAATACCTGAAATTATTAAAAAGCTCAAAAACGTTAAGTTCAAACCCAAAAAATAGGAATTAATTGTCAAGCTTAAAGCTTATTGAAAACAAATATTCTAAATTTATTACAAAATCCCACTTTCGTTTAAACTATCAAACTTCAGAATAAAAAGTAAATGCTTTGGGTTAAAAAGCTTCGATTCGTGAAAGCTCCTAAAACTAAAAATTCAACATTTTGTACAAATACATAATTTATGGTCACAAAAAATTTTAGCAAAAAAATCAAATTATGAAAACGCTCACAAATCTTAAGTTCAAACCCAAAAAGTATGAATTAATTATCAAGCTTAATCAAATATTCTAAATTTATCTGAAAATACCACTTTCCTTTATAATATCAAGTTTCGCAGTAAAATGGTTTGGTTTGAAAACCTCTTAGAAGTAAAAGATTTTGATAATTGATGATTAACTTTGAAAACAAATATTCTAAATTTTAGCCAAAATTCCGTCACCCTTTGTAAAATCTGAGTAAAATGGTTTGGTTAAAAAAGCTTCTTGATTTTTTACAAATACATAAAACGCATTAGAACAACAATTACAGGTCTCGAAAACTATTTCTAGAATTATTAAGAAATGAAATTGAGGTACAGTTGCAGGCTCAAAATATGCTGATTTTTAGTCCGATGATTTTCAAAAAAATCTAATTTTCTATTAAACAGACAGAAATAATCAAGCAATTTAAATGTTTTTTGGCACAACATTTACAGGTCTCGAAACCTAACCTAGCCCCTCAGAGCACAATTGTTTTGAATTTTTTTTGGCTCAGAATTTGCTGATTTATAGTAAGGTCAAGATGCTTACCAAAAACATCGAATTTTGCGCTTTCATAATAAATTACAGGCTCCGAAACCTATGTATAAGTATCAAGAACCGCAATCGGAGCACATTTTTCCAGATTCTTGTTTTATTGGCTGAGAATTTGCTCAGTTTTAGTAAGGTGGTATTCAAAAACATCGAATTTTTTATGAAATGTATGGAAATAATGAAGCAATCTATATATGCATTGGCCTAACAATTACAGCTCCCGAAACCTATCTTTAGGGGTATCAAGTACCGAAGTCGGAGTACAATTATAAATTTTATAGTAAAGTTGTAGCTTTTGCTAATTACAAGTTTTCTTGCTTATTCTATGCAACTTGCTTTAGTCAATGAAAACAAATGCACTCAAAGACATTTGGGTAATGATGGTGTTGGTAATTGTGATCAATGAATATTTATTGTATACTCTGACGTCATTTAAAGAGCGGAGTAGTTGTTATCCATCGCACACAACTCTATAGATGTGATGAGAATGTTATAAACTAATTAGTCATGTATGGGTGGTAATCAATACTTTTGTGTTACGTATTGGATTGTATATACTTTTTTATGAGAATTATACTTAGTTGATCATTGGGCGTGCTTGTGAAACATTAACGTGAAATAATGAGACAAACGATGTGTGTCATGATATTCTGTTTGGTTGGATATATAACTCTTTAAACAGGTATATTCCTTAAGTTGGATTGTTCATATATATTTAATTATATTGGATAAGTTTTAACTTAGTTTAGAAATAAATTTTCTTGTGTTTTTAGTTTGTTATAGTAGCAGCGGTATTTTTTATTGTGGATATCAGGTTGGCCAGCATAGTTTACTGTACAAGACAAACTGTTGTGTTTCTTTTTTTTATCATTCAAAAGGTAATTATACACTGATCGTATTGAAATACACAATTTTGCTAAATTAAATTGTTTCTAGTCCATGGTCGCAAAGCCTAACGGTGTACGGATTAACAATCGATCGTCATCATACTAGAAGAAACTAGAGATAAGTGTTAAACCTACTTGTTATTTGTATTATTATTATTATCGTATTATTTATTTATTTATTTATATTCAAACGCGGGTTCCATTTGAAACGCGAGATTTTAAAACGCGATATGGTACAAAACGCGATATGTTATATAAAGCGATATTTCAAAACGCGATATGGTACAAAACGCAATATAGAACAAAATGCGATAGTAGAAAAGGTTATATTTCAAAACGCGTATCCTAGTTCCATCGTACATGTTCAATTTCATTATAAAGCTGAAGGCAAATTTTATATGTAAAATGAAGGAAGATTAATAATTTTAAAATATCGCGTTTTGTACCATATCAAGTTTTGAAATATCGCGTTTTGTACCATATCGCGTTTTGTACCATATCACGTTTTGAAATATCGAGTTTCGAGCGGATCCCTTCAAATACTTATATACATATATATGAAAACTGCCTATAGTGTTAATCTATCAGAAGTTTAATCAATCTAACAAATAAATTTTGAGTAGATCAAAATTAACGAAAACAATTATATTTTAGAAATTCGAACCGGTTCTCATGATTAGTTTTCAGTGATTACGATGTGTTAGATAAAAGTGATTTAGTGTCAAGTTATACATGGGACGTGAACGTGAAATAAGTGTTGTGTCCAAACGGCCATGGGAGGTGGGGAGCGCGTTTTGTCAACGTCATATTGGGCCATTATAAACTAAAATATGGCTGTGATAAGAAATTGGGTTTTAAAATCTAGTGATTTTGCCAGTAGCATAACTACAAATTTCGGGCACCCAGCAAAATTTTTCTTGGGGCCCCAAAATGTTGCTTGTACCTATGAACAAGTAAAGCTTAACTTATTTAAATAAAAGTATCTAATTTCGAGAGAATATAAGAAACAGGACGTGATTGAGTTCAATGGTTTCAAATAAAACGAAATTTCCTGCAATCAACTCAATGTTTTGACGATTTCTAAATATATCAACAAAGAATCACAAATTCGAATATAATTTGAATAGAATTTTTGAAATATCAAGAATTTCGAAATAATCTCAAAAATGTCGAATTTTCAAAGTATCTTAAATATTCTAGAAAGTTCTCAAATATCGGTTATCCGTAACTAAGTAAAACCAACGGAATTTCTATATGCGCTAATCATCACCATGTAAAACGTAAATAACCTGGACATTCTTAAATAATTTCGAATAACATAGGAAATTTAAAAATATCGATATTTTTGCCTAATCTCGAAAAATCTACTATCACGTTTCAGATTTATAGTATATGTATAACTCTGCAAATTCCCACAATTCAATGCTAAGTGCGGAACATTGTCTAACAAAATTCGGATAAATTTGAAAATCATTAAAATTCTCGAATAATTCTAGGAATGTGGTAAAATCTTAAGAAATTTCTTTTTCTATTTATCTCGATCAATTTCAATAATACCGAAAAATTTGGATATTAATGAGTAATTTTGGAAGGCCTGTAAAAATCTATAAAACCCACAAATATTTCGAAAATTCGTTTAAATATCGAATTATATGACAAGTAATTTAATGTTACTAATACTACTAAGCAAGCTGAGACTAAGGTCAACAAAATGATATGCAATAAAAATGGGACCCTCAAATAGTACCGGATAATATCGTAATAATTTTCTACGAATATGCTCTAAGATTCTCGAGTAACATCGAACAATCAAATACACCCTACAATCTCAAACATATTCGAATAATATCGAGACTCTCAATAACCTGACTCTTCCGAAACACCAATTAAGTCTCAAACAGCAAACACTAAAATCGTTATCATTTGATGTTGAAAGCTTTAATTTCAAACGAGTTTAGCAAATTTAAATATCTGTCAAAACCTAAACCTATTTGTATTTGTATGGGTACCTTCAGCAACCGAGAAGCAATCGTTGGGCCTGTCTTAAGAAAATATCTAATAGCAACAGGATTAATTTCTTCTTTCTCTAAAAACTACAGCCCACCGCCTTTTCTTAAAATGTTTCTAGAAATGTTCTGCAAATTTGAAAGGGTGGTCTACTTTAAGCTTAATTTCTGAACTACCATCTATCTAATCTTGACTTTGAACTAATGGCGATTTCGATTCACCAAGTAAAAGCAATCTGGCTTGATGAAAGATGATTTTTCTGCTGTCAAAAGTTCGATTTGTCAAGAAAAGTCAATCATCCGTCGAGCAAAATTGTTGTTGATTTACGAATCTTGATTTTTTTGGCAGGTTTGTTTGACAGTAGATATCAGTAGGCAAATGTGCTGCAGCTACATAATAATGGCTCAGAAATGTTCTAAAAGCACACCGCAAAATCGCGTGGATGATGCTGTCGGTGTAGCGTTACAAAATGATTTTCAAAAACTCGAATTTTCTATGGAATGTCTGGTAATATTTTTCATCCCGAGCCTATCTTTAGAGGTAGCAGGAACTGCAATTGGGCCATAATTGCAGATTTAAGATTTTTGTTTAGACTATGGTTTTGTATAATCAATTTAAAATATAATTTTGGAAACCCATTAGCGGAGCTTTTTATAAATGTGAGCTTTTTTTGAATGTTTAAATGAAATATTAAACAATCGTGAGCTAGTAAAAAAAAAACTTTTCTGTGAGCCTACCAGAGGCGTAACTGGGTACCCGCAGCACCCGCAGCCGCGGGGGGGGGGGGGGGCATTCAAATTGAGCCTTTGGCCAAACAAACGCAACTTTTACAAATCAATTTTTAATTAGAAAAGGTTGAATTTGATTTGAAAAGGTAGGGTATAGTAATATGCTAGTATTGGTAGCTTATTCTTATTATTATTATTATTATTACTATTGGAGGGCCATGCGGGCGATCAGTCACTTCGCACTGCGACCTAAAAGATCTATTGTGCTGGACCCTGCTTAATTATCCGTCCAGTCAATATTCAGGTTCTTAATGAACCTGACAATACTGCCTCCCGGTACGTGGTACATACTATCTGGGATTATTGCTCTCCCTCCTAGATGTTTACTACAGCATGTAATTTCGCTAGAAAGACGGTAGCATTGGAGCCCAAGGACCTCGAGAGGGTTTTCCCACTCCCGTATATTCCTACTCCTGCCCCGTATTCCGTTTGATTTTACTGTTACGGGTTGCTGGGAATTGCAAATCGCCTGTAGTCACCGAGCTTTACTACAGGAAGGCTAAATAAAACTGGAGGGTGCCTGGTATCCAGAGTTCGCATATTTTGTACTGATTAACCTATCAGCCTTTCATCCATCGGCATATGTTGTTCCACCTTAGATTAGGGTTTTTTGTCAAGGTTTTCTCCTTTAGCGCCGTACTTTAGCCTGTGCCAAATGGCAAAAAATGTGCCAAATGACCTAAGTTACCAGTGGTTGCCACGAGGAGGCAGTACGTACACTTGCGAATTGTGAACAGGTTACCTCTTACACAGTTGTACCCATCACGCATCTGCCTAATGACAAGACCAGAACAGCTCACGTGATGCACACCCTACTGGAAGATTACGGAGCTGGTAGATTAATCTACTCAACTTTGGTCCTCCCCCCCCCCCCCCCCCCTCCAATAGACGCCAAACCACCCAAGTGTTGGTAGCTTGCGATACATCATTGTGATGTTCATAAAAATCAAGAAGAAACTGGAAAATACATAACCACGACTGTAAATAAATTCTTGTTTCCCTCATTTGAGCCAAACCAGCCTGTTTCTATAATTAATTATCGTTTATTCAACTTAGCGGATCTTTTGATTACCAGAAAATAGTAAATAAAAATGAAATTTACAGATTTATTTTTAAAAACTATTTTATTTAGGGTTATCCTGATTTTGGAAATTCTCGCTTCCCGATTTCAAATCCGCTTGTCTCATGAGTTTATCATGAAAATGAGATGCATGATGTTTTAGACTTAATTGGTGATTTGGTGTTACGAAACAGTCATATTATTCGAGATTTCGAGATTATTCGAGTATGTTTGAGATTGTAGTAGGTTATATTTAATAGTTCGATGTTATTCGGAAATTTTAGAGCCTATTCGAAGAAATCGATTAAGAAAGAATACGATCCGGGGGTTCTATTCTTACTGCATATCATGACCAATAATTCCATAATTACACGAATTTTCGGAATTTTTCAAAATTTTCGTTGGTTTTCTAGATTTTTGCAGTCTTTGCGATTTTATTCATTAATATCCAGATTTTTCGGTATTATTGAAATTGTTCGAGATCCATTGACATTCATATAATATAGAGATTTTTCGAATTTGTCTGGGGTAAACGAGATTGTTCCGCGGTTTATTCTAGGTTTCTTAAGTTTTTCTACATTCCTAGGATCATTCGAGATTTTTAAAGATTTTCGAATTTATTCGAATTTTGTAAGGCAATTTTCTGTGCTTAGCTTTAAATTGTAAGAACTTGCAGAGTTACACATATAAATCTAAACGGTGATATTTAAAAGATTTTTGAAATTATGCCAAAATTTCAATATTTCTCCGTTTTCCTGTAGATTGTTCGAAATTATTCAAGAATGTCATGAATGATAATTTGATATTTGAGAACTTTCAAGAATATTCAAGATTCTTTGAAAATTCGACATTTTTGCGATTATTTCGAAATTCTTGATATTTTTCAAATTATATTCGAAATTTGTAATGCTTTATCGATATTCTTAGAACTTGTGAAAGTGTAGAGTTGCAAAATGTTTCGTTTTATTTGATGCCTTCAAATGAATCACGTTCTGTTTCATCTACTTAATCGATGGCCGATGGAAACACGTTTTGGATAAAGGATATTTACATTGAGAACAAATATTCTAATTTTTTTTCCAAAATAAATTATCAAGATTAAAGCTCATTGAATACCAATACACCTATCCCTCGCTTAATGAAATTAATTCGTTCCCAAAAAGTGGTTCGTAAATCGAAATTTCGTTAAACAAAACTAGTTATGTAATAGAAATTTTGCTAGACGGTTTTTGTTGAATCGAACTATTTATGTACAATAATACATTTCGGTTGTCTATTACATATATATAGTATATAATGTAAGGCTTACAAACTTTAAAAGGAAAACAAAAACCTAATAGAACAAACTTACACATAATAAACAAAATGCAGGTCTTAATTCAAATCTGAAAACAATTTTATTTTTTTATTCATATGTACATAACTTAAAAAACGAAATAGAATTTCTAGGTACGAGAACACTTCAAACTTAAACATAAACATAAAATCTTAAAATTCATTTAATAAACGCGTTTAAATATCGATTTTATTCCGACTATGATGAAGACGTGTAGAGAGAATCCGACTCCCATGTTGAATCTAGCTCTGAACTCGAATTCAAATTTTCAATGCTGTCGTCAGGAACATTAATACTTATTGATGATGTCGAAGCAACTGGTTGGAAAAAATAGTCTAGCGTTTGTTGCTTGGCTGCGTTTCTTTTTTCTCCGTAAAGCTGTTTATAGCAATCGATAGCCTCGCTGATGCCTCGAGAAACCTTCGAACTACGTTCATCTATCGGATCTTTTTCACGAATGATCTTCATACCTTCTTCAAAATGCGACAGTGTATCAGACAAGTCCTTTGTAGTAAGTTGGCTGGCTATATTTTCAATAATTTCTTCATTCTGCTGTTCCTCGACCTTGGGTGAAAGAGTTTGTTCCAGATGAAGCAAATCTTCATCGGAAAGACTACTGCCATGCGTTTTTATTAAGTCTAAAATATCAGAATCTTCGAAATCGTCAAAACCAAGTTGATTACCTAGACTCACAATGTTTTGAATAATTTCTGGTAGAACTTCAGCAGTTACACCGTCTGCATTGACGTTTTCAGGCCAAATATTTTTCCAAACATTTTTCATTGTTGTTTGCTTCATTTCAGCCCAAGCTTCTCCAATATTTTTCAAAGCATCCTTGATACTGTATGATTTCCAAAATTCCCTAATAGATCCACGATCTGGCTCATCGGTAGCAGCTGTTAATTGCTTAAATGTTAATCGTAAATAATACGCTTTGAATGTTGAAATCGATCTCTGATCCATCGATCCCTCATGCGATTTTTACAATACCAGATCGGTCTGTTAAGTTTATGGGATGTCCAGGAGCATTGTCTAGTAATAATAATGTTTTATTGCTAAGGTTTTTGCGTTCCAAATATGCTTTTACCGACGGACAAAAAAACTTTTTAAACCACTCCTCGAATATGGACGAAGTCATCCACGCTTTTTTATTTGATCTTCAAATAACTGGCAAGCGGGATTTTTCAGAGACGTATTGTAGAAGGGGTTTTATTTTTAAATCCCCAGCAGCATTGCCCCCAAGAAGAAGAGTCAAACGCTCCTGCGATATTTTAAATTCAGGTACATGCTTTTCTTCTTGAGAAATTAATGTCCGGTGAGGCATTCTTTTCCAGAACAGGCCGGCCTCGTCTTCGTTGAAGATCTGCTCTGGACGATAATCTCCAACTTCACCATTTTTTTTAAAAATATTAGGATATTCCTTAGCAGCTGCGATATCAGCACTTGCTGCTTCACCCTTCATTTTTATGTTGCAAAGGTTCTGGCGGTTTTTAAATTTCTCGAACCACCCTTTGCTAGCATTGAAAGTTTGCAATGTTCCAGCAGCATCACTATTTTTTAAATTTCTAAAAAAAGACTTGGCTTTATCTTGAATCGTCATAGTAGACATGGTGATATTATTCTGATTGTTGTCTTCGATCCACAAAGCCAAAAGCTTTTCCATTTTTTCCATGATTGTACTTCTGTTTCGTGTTAATTTGGCGGCACTTCGTGGTGCTGCTGATTCCGACTGTGGTTTAATTTTTGATTCATTGGCCCGTATAGTCGCAACAGCAGATGGTGCCAGTTGGAAAGTTTGCTTTAAAACGATGCAATACATTTAACTTTTTTTCTAAGGTTATTGCTTTCCGACTTTTCTTAATAATGCCTTTGTAAAATGCCAAATTGAATTTTAAGAAATGTTGGTGTAGATGTTGGTACTTGCTCACCGTTTTATAAAAAAAAAACCAACACAAATCGCCGTCCAAATCTCTTTATAAAAATCCAATAAAATGATTTAAACTTGTAATCCGTTGTTGTCTCGTGTCCGAATTTTCTAGCTGTTTGTTTCAATAAAAATGAGGGCTGGTGTCTCTTTTCCCAATCGAGCGTATAAGGTCCAAAATTATCGTGGCGGTTTATCCTTTTCCAAATGCAAGCAAAGTCCAAAATTATGTTGATGTAAATTCTCGAATCCAAAAAGAAAGGCGTATGGTCAAAAGAAAAATCACTCTTTGTTTTTTATCACTGTTTATTTTTTTTGTTTATAAGCTTTTGTATTTCACCGTAACAAAATCTCGAATGTCTTTATACAATCTACATTTCTCTTTTTATAGCTTCAAAATTCTCTTTTCTATTCTAAGTGACATCTAGCAACTTAAATTTAAATTAATTAATTCGCCACAAATATTGCCATAAGCGAATACAAAATATGACTACCAATTTTATACAATAAAAATGTCAACAATCAAAATTATAAACAATAATAAGAAATTTGTATGGATTTCAAATAAGACGTGAATACATAATTCAATTAATAAAAAGTAAATAATAATGTAAATTAAATATTAATATATAATGTAAATTGTTATGTGTTTAACTGTAGGTTGATTGTTTTAATTGAGCGGCGATCATACAAAAAGGAACTGTACACATTTGTTTTTGAAGAGTTTGATGACCCATCAGCTGTTGTTCTTATAGGATATTTATACAGTGTATCAAAACAAATTGTTTGCGCATATATACTAAAGTTTTATCCCTTTCAGGTTACATCTGAAGCATAGCCATCTTTAACATTCTCCCCCTCCGTTAACGATCTCTTCGTTAACAAACTGGAAGCTTACATACTTTTACTACGGGGCGTTGCAAGGTTGAACTTGATGTTTTGATGGTCACTACTCTCACTAAACCATCATTTCCTGGATGCGTCTGTATGACCTGTCCAAGCGGCCACTTGCTTACTGGAGTGTTCTCTTCCTTGATTATGATTATATCGCCAATTTTAATATCTTCGGTTGTGTGTTGCCATTTGCGCCTCTGTTGCAGATTATTTAAGTAGTCTCGATAATACTTTTGCCAAAATATTTGAACCCTTTGCTGAATTTTTTGCCATCTGGTTAAATATGAATCTGCAGTTTTAATTTCCTCTTCTGGAACGGATCCCGTTGATGATCCAAGCATAAAATGGGAAGGCGTCAGGACTTCATAATTGTCATCACTTGAAGTAGCGGTGAGAGGTCGTGAGTTTAAAATATTCTCGATTTGGCATAAAAGGGTGGTCATCTCCTCAAAGGTTAGGTTCACGTTACTTGTTGATTTTAATAAATGTGTCTTCACAGATTTTACCGCAGATTCCCATAGTCCTCCGAAATGAGGAGATGCAGGAGGAATAAAATGCCAATCTATACCATTATCGCTCAAATATTCTGAAACTATATAATTATTATTAATGTTTGATATTAATTTATAAGCTTCATTTAAAATTCTCTTTGCTCCGATGAAATTGGACCCGTTATCTGTGTAGATCTTTTTTGGAATACCTCTTCTTGCCGCAAAGCGTTTTAAAGCAGCTAAGAAAGCTTCGGTTGTCATATCGCTTACTGCCTCAATATGTACGGCTTTTACAGATAGACACACAAATATGCAAAGGTACCCCTTTACTGGGTTTGTTCCACCTCGTCCCTTTTTTGATGCAAAATAAAGTGGTCCAGCAAAGTCGATGCCGCAGTTGGTGAATGGTTTCGTCGGTGTTACTCGTTCTGCTGGCAAATTACCCATCAATTGAGTGCTGGTTTTATGTGAATATTTAGCACATATTACGCATTTTTTCAAAATCAGCCTTATTTTGGTTCGTCCTTTGATTATCCAATAATTTTCTCTTAAAAGATTATTGGTAAGAGTAGGACCAGCGTGTAAATTTTTTTGATGTATTTCCCATATCAGTTTCTCGGTGAATACGTGATTAGACGGCAAAATGATTGGATGTTTGCTATTATATTCACAGTCGGCGTTGAAAAGACGACCACCAACTCTAATAATTTCGGTGCCGTCTAAGAAAGGTGCTAAAGATAGCAGCGTGGATTCTTTATTCACCTTTTGATCTCGTCGTAGATTTTTAATATCATCATGGAAATGTCTCCGTTGAACCCATTTGATACAAATTATTTTAGCCTGTTCAATCTCGCTTGCCTTTAATTCGCCGCAATTTCTGGTTGAAGCTTTTGTCCTCAAATTTGTGATAAAGCGATTTACGTAACCGATGATTCGGAATATCTTTTTGAGTTTTGATATTCTGTCGAATATTTCATCTAGCCAAGTTACTTCATTAACAGCTTGAAACGCATATGTTGTTGACTTCTTTTTGTTTGCTTCTGCATCGATCTCCTTTTGGCTGAATTCTTCGTTAATTTGAATGTTAGGCCAAAAAGATTCTGATTTTCTTAGCCATTCGGGACCGTACCACCATTGGTTCAGATTCGCAAGTTGTTTTGGGTATACTCCTCTAGAACCATGATCTGCGGGATTATCGGAAGATTTCACATGTCCCCAATGCTGCCTAGGAAATTTGTCCAATATCTGACTTGTTCTATTGGCCACGAAGGTCTTCCATTTCGCAGGATAAGTAGACAACCATGCTAAAACGATGGATGAATCTGTCCAAGCATAACATTTTGCGGTAGGCTCGATTGTTTCTTTGACGGTAAACATTAATTTTGATAATAAATGAGCAGCACACAGCTCCAGCCTTGGTAGAGATACTTTTTTAACCGGAGCCACTTTAGTTTTGGAGGTCAGCAAATTTATGGTTGTTTCTCCGTTTTCGTTCGTTACTCTGCTGTAAACTACTGCGCTGTACGCCACTTCACTTGCGTCTGCAAAGCCGTGAAACGAGATGTTCTGGTAATGATTGGTAAACCGCGGCAATTTTATAATTTCAAAATAGGTGAATTCATTTCTGATTCGTTGATACTCATCTTCAAAATACTTTGGTAATTTGTCATCCCAATCAATTTTTAAAAACCAAAGTTTTTGAAATAGTATTTTTAGCAAAATTATTGATGGAGATAAAAAACCTAATGGATCAAAAACTCGTGATGATTCAGAGATAATTTTGCGTTTCGTAACAGGACCATCGCGTTCTAAACTGACTTTGAAAGTTAGAAAATCGTCGGCCGGATGCCAATGCAGCCCCAGAATTTTCACTGATGAGGTACCATCGCTACATAAATCAGTTGTAGAGTAATCATTTACATCATCACATAAACCAGAAAAGTTTGACTTCCACTTTCTCAAACCAAAACCGCCCGCTTGTAATACACTAATAATCTTTTCTTTTAATTGAATCGCACTTTGCTTATCTCGCGAGCCAGTTAAAAGGTCATCAACATAAAAATCTTTTATTATACTTTGTTGGATCATTGTGTTATCTGCAATATCAGAAGCTAGTTGTTGTAATACTCGTATAGCTAGATATGCAGAACAAGCCAGTCCAAATGTCACTCTGGTTAATTTATAATGTCGAATTTGCCGATCAGGGCTCTCTCGCCACAGGATCCGTTGATAATCACAATCATCTGCTGCTACGACAACCTGCCGATACATTTTTTCTATGTCGGCAGTTAGTGCGATTTTGTTGCTTCGGAAACGTAATAATGTAGCCCAAAGCGTAGGTTGAATAGTCGGTCCTATCATCAATATGTCGTTTAAAGAAGTTCCCGTGCTGGTTTTGCTTGAACCATCAAAAACAATTCTCATTTTGGTGGTTAGGCTGTCTTCTTTTATCACCGGATGATGAGGTAAGTAGAACACATTTTTGTTATTAGATTTTTCTCCTGTTTGTAGAATTTCCGTCATGTGCCCCAGCTCCAAATATTCTCTCATTTGCTGAATGTAGAGTTCTTTTAATGTGGGGTTGTTAGTTAGTTTACGCTCAAGGGCAAGATAGCGTTGAGTTGCAACGATCAAAGAGTTTCCTAATTCAAGTGACGAACGGTTGAAAGGAAGTTTTACTACGTATCTCCCATCTTGTTGTCTTTCATGAGTTTCCAAAAAGAATTTTTCACATTTTTCTTCTTCTGGCGAAAGGTTTTTTATCTGAGGCAACTCTTCTAACTCCCAAAATCTACGTAAAGTACTATCCACGTCCATATCCATGTTTAAATTTAGATTGAGCGCCATGAACGTGGCCGAATTATCACCTTGTTTTGTAGAATGTTGTCCGGACACAATCCAACCGAATATGGTTTTATGTAGGACTGTTGATTTGAAATGTTTTTGTGCACCCTCCAGTATTGTAAAGAATTTGTCTGCTCCTATTAAGACATCTATCGGAGCTGGCTTGTCATAATCAGGATCAGCCAATTGTATATTCTGGAGCCACCGTTTATCATCGGACTGAATATTCTGCGAGGGTAGTTTGGATGGTAGATTGTTGAGAATTAAACTACTCACTTGCATTTGGATTCCGGAATCATGGATTGATTGTAATGTTAGTACCACTTTCCCCTTTGAAGTTACCGATCCAGATGTTATACCACTTATGCTCACATTTGCTTTCTGGCGTTGTAACCGTAACCTTTGCACGCAATTCTCTGACACAAAAGAAGATTGCGACCCTGAATCTAATAGAATGCGACAGCTTTGAAATTTTCCAAATTTGTCTTTGATTAAGACACGGGCAGTAGGAAGAATCGCTTGCGATAGTTTGCATTGTGAAGACTCAGGATTCAATAAAGTATTGTAGGTAGTTGCTTCTGTTATTGTGTTATCTTCTGTCTTCACTTCTGTGCTGCCATCATTTGTAGATTCAGGATGTAATGTCAGGTGATGCTTGCGTCTACAAATTCGACAATTGAATTTTGACCTGCACACTGTGGATTGATGTGTAATTGATAAGCAATTAAAGCATAATTTCTTTTCCGCTACCATTTGTTTTCGTTCTGGAATGGATAAACTGATGTATTTTTCGCATCTCCCCAAATAGTGCTCTCCGGAACATAAAGGACACATACTGTTACTTGACTGTGTTATCAAAGAGTTCACCCGTTTAACAGAATTTGATTTAGTTTTCTGAATCGAACTCAAACTCTCTAATGCATCACTTCTTTTATTTAGAAAACCAAATAATTGATTCAATGTGGGAAAATCAGTTTCCGCAGTTTCATGAGCCCATGCCTCCTTCGAATCGTAATCTAATTTATTGACTAATAAATAGATTAGCCATGGGTCTCGACTTTCTGCTTGTTCACCAAGCACTTTGAGACCGCGTATTACTTCGTCCGATACATCAACTAAATGACGAAGTGTCTTTGAGCAGCTTTGTTGTAAGTTCGGCTGTTCTATAAATTTTTTCAATAACGTATGGACCACGTGTTTCCGTTTATCATACCGTGCTTTAATTTTATCCCAAGCTTCATCATAGTTAGCTTCGGTTACGGTCAAGTGAGTGATTAACGAATAGGCTTCTCCTTTGAGTAAGCCTTTCAGATATTGCAACTTGTGTACCTTAGAAATGCTGTTGTTTTTATGAATTGAAGCTTCGAAAAGATCACGGAACGACGGAAACTCGGAATAATTTCCACTAAACACGGGAATATTAACGCGTGGTAAACGCACCTCATTATCTCGTTTATTCATGGTGGACATTTGTTGCAGAAAGTTACTTTGATTAAGCATTAGTTCGTCCAACGTATAATTCGCATGGTGGGTATTGTTTTCTTCGTACAATTTTTCAAATTTAAACAACTTTTGTTTTAATTCAAAATGGAGTCCCTCGATTGTATCGATGGAATCCAAATGCGCATCGTCAAATTTTCCCTTCTGCAATTTTTCTAGCGCTTGAAACTCTTTCCACTCGTCGGCTAGGAGAGCTTGGTAGGTTTTAATTTCACTTATACGGGTATTATCATTAAATTTTGTAACTTGAGTTTTAATATTTTCTAAGCCTTTCAACAAGCGTTTAATAGCTCTGGTTTCCGTCATTTTGTACGCTTCACAGACCGTTATATAAAGTACAAAAGAAAAGTTTCTTTGATGTTAACGAGGTCGTATTGAATTCACCGATTAAAACACTTCACTGATTAATTTCGAATCACCTCGATAATTAGCCTTAGCTCTTATACAAATTAAAGTTTTACTCACAGTTTTAAATTTGATGCCGCGATCCGGCTCGAAGGACCATGTAAAATGCCAAATTGAATTTTAAGAAATGTTGGTGTAGATGTTGGTACTTGCTCACCGTTTTATAAAAAAAAAACCAACACAAATCGCCGTCCAAATCTCTTTATAAAAATCCAATAAAATGATTTAAACTTGTAATCCGTTGTTGTCTCGTGTCCGAATTTTCTAGCTGTTTGTTTCAATAAAAATGAGGGCTGGTGTCTCTTTTCCCAATCGAGCGTATAAGGTCCAAAATTATCGTGGCGGTTTATCCTTTTCCAAATGCAAGCAAAGTCCAAAATTATGTTGATGTAAATTCTCGAATCCAAAAAGAAAGGCGTATGGTCAAAAGAAAAATCACTCTTTGTTTTTTATCACTGTTTATTTTTTTTGTTTATAAGCTTTTGTATTTCACCGTAACAAAATCTCGAATGTCTTTATACAATCTACATTTCTCTTTTTATAGCTTCAAAATTCTCTTTTCTATTCTAAGTGACATCTAGCAACTTAAATTTAAATTAATTAATTCGCCACAAATATTGCCATAAGCGAATACAAAATATGACTACCAATTTTATACAATAAAAATGTCAACAATCAAAATTATAAACAATAATAAGAAATTTGTATGGATTTCAAATAAGACGTGAATACATAATTCAATTAATAAAAAGTAAATAATAATGTAAATTAAATATTAATATATAATGTAAATTGTTATGTGTTTAACTGTAGGTTGATTGTTTTAATTGAGCGGCGATCATACAAAAAGGAACTGTACACATTTGTTTTTGAAGAGTTTGATGACCCATCAGCTGTTGTTCTTATAGGATATTTATACAGTGTATCAAAACAAATTGTTTGCGCATATATACTAAAGTTTTATCCCTTTCAGGTTACATCTGAAGCATAGCCATCTTTAACAGCCTTTTTCAGAAGTTTTTTTTTTCGTTGCATTTTTAAGGCTTGATTCTTATATTTTTATAACAATAAAACCTAATAATTTAAATATTTTATTTATGTATGTACTTTTTAATTAAAATAACAAGACACGAGTCACTAATTAATCTTTCTATTTTAATATTATTACAATTTAGAACCAACTATTCAAACGTTGTTAGTCAATTAACTATTTAATCTAAAAATATTATTACCAAAATCACTTGTAACGGTATTTATAAAAATGTTTATGTCTAGATATTGCTGAAAATGTAACACGTGCAAACTATCCTTTTGTTTTAAGTTTAACACATTGACTGCCACGTGACCCAACCTTGGGTCAGACGTTAATAACTTTTATTGAAAATTGCATAAATTTGGATTACCCTAATATTGCCTGCACTTATTAGCTTTGAGTTTGGTTTGGATTCTAATGTGAAAAGACCTCCATTTTTGTAATATTTTTTCCATATCGTGGCAGTCAATGTGTTACAAATAAATAAAAATACATAAATGGAAAATAAATTTGAGAAATACATATGCATCTTTCTCCCTCTCTCTCTTGTATGGACTGTTTAAATTGATGAAAAATAAATCCAAAAAGCTAAAATAAGTACGTAAAAAAATTTCGTAAATCGAAATTTTATTACGTAAACCGAGAATTTGGTTCAATTTTGAAATTACGTTATGGCGAAATTTCGTAAAAAGGATTTTCGTTAAGCGAGGAATGGGTGTACTCTAAATTTTTGCCCATACCACCTTCATTTCATAAATCAAATTTGAAATTCAAATGGTTTGGTTTAAAAAGCGCCTCAAACTAAAAGCTCTTAATAATTTACATTGAGCACAAATATTCTAAATCCTACAAAAAATTCCGTCATCACTTGTAATATAAATTTCGAAGTCAAATGGTTTATGTAAAAAGCTTGAATAATTGTAAGCTCTTAAAACTAAAGCTCTTCATAATTTTTCAAATAAATAATATTTTTTTAAAAACCTGAAATTATTATAAAGCTTTAAAATGTTAGGTTTAAACCCAAAAAGTATGAATTAATTGTTAAGCTTAAAGCTTATGGAAAACAAATATTCTAAATTTACTACAAAATCCCACATTCCTTTAAACTATCAAACTTCAGAATAAAAAGTAAATGCTTTGGGTTAAAAAGCTTCGATTCGTAAAAGCTCCTAAAACTAAAAGTTCAACATTTTTTGCAAATACATAATTTGTGTTCACAAAACATTTTTGCAAAAAAATCAAATTATGAAAAGGCTCACAAATCTTAAGTTCAAACCCAAAAAGTATGAATTAATTATCAAGCTTAAAGCTCATTAAAAACAAATATTCTAAATTTATCGGAAAATACCACTTTCCTTTATAATATCAAGTTTCGTAGTAAAATGGTTTGGTTTGAAAACCTCTTAGAACTAAAAGCTTTTGAAGATTGATTATTAACTTTGAAAATAAATATTCTAAATTTTAGCCAAAATTCCGTCACCCTTTGTAAAATCTTGTTTCTGAGTAAAATGGTTTGGTTAAAAAAGCTTCTTGATTTTTTACAAATACATAAAACGCATTAGAACAACAATTACAGGTCTCGAAAACTATTTCTAGAATTATTAAGAAATGAAATTGAGGTACAGTTGCAGGCTCAAAATATGCTGATTTATAGTCCGGTGATTTTCAAAAAAATCTAATTTTCTATTAAACAGATAGAAATAATTAAGCAATCTAAATGCTTTTTGGCACAACATTTACAGGTCTCGAAACCTAACCTATCCCCTCAGAGCACAATTGTTTTGAATTTTTTTTGGCTCAGAATTTGCTGATTTATAGTAAGGTCAAGATGATTTCCAAAAACATCGAATTTTACGCTTTCATAATAAATTACATGCTCCGAAACCTATAAGTACCAAGAACCGCAATCGGAGCACATTTTTCCAGATTTTTGTTTTATTGGTTGAGAATTTGCTCAGTTTTAGTAAGGTGGTATTCTTAAACATCGAATTTTTTATGAAATGTATGGAAATAATGAAGCAATCTAATATGCATTGGCCTAACAATTACAGCTCCCGAAACCTATCTTTAGGGGTATCAAGTACCGAAGTCGGAGTACAAAGTTGTAGCATTTGCTAATTACAAGTTTTCTTGCTTATTCTATGCAACTTGCTTTAGTCAATATGAAAACAAATGCACACAAAGACATTTGGGTAATGATGGTGTTGATAATTGTGATCAATGAATATTTATTGTTTACTCTGACGTCATTTAAAGAGCGGAGTAATTAATGTTATCCATCGCACACAACTCTATAGATGTGATGAGAATGTTATAAACTAATTAGTCATGTATGGGTGGTAATCAATACTTTTGTATTACGTATTGGATTGTATATACTTGTTTATGAGAATTATATTTAGTTGATCATTGGGCGTGCTTGTGAAACATTAATGTGAAATCGTGATAAAAACAAAATATTAATGAGATAAACGATGTGTGCCATGATATTCTGTTTGGTTGGATATATGTATAACCGTTTAAACAGGTATATTCCTTAAGTTGGATCGTTCACATATATTTAATTGTATTGGATAAGTTTTCATTTAGTTTATAACTAAATTTTCTTGTGTTTTTAGCGTGTTATAGTAGCAGCGGGATTTTGTACTATGGATATCAGGTTGGCCAGCAGAGTTTACTGTACAAGACAAACTGTTGTGTGTTTTTTTTTTTTATCATTCAAAAGGCATTTTTGCAAAGCTTAATGGTGTACGGATTAACAATCGATCGTCATCATACTAGAAGAAACTACAGATAAGTGTCAAACCTACTTGTTGTTTGTATTATTATTATTATCGTATTATTTATTTATTTATTTATATTCAAACGCGGGTTCCATTTGAAACGCGAGATTTTAAAACGCGATATGGCACAAAACGCGATATGATACAAAACGCGATATTTCAAAACGCGATGCGGTACAAAACGCGATATGTTATGTAGAGCGATATTTCAAAATGCGATATGGTACAAAGCGCGAAATAGTACAAAATGCGATAGTTGAAAAAGTGATATTTCAAAACGCATATCATAGTCCATGTTCAATTTCATCATAAAGCTGAAGGAAAATTTTATATGTGAAATGAAGGAAGATTAATAATTTTAAAATATTGCGTTTTGTACCATATCGAGTTTTGAAATATCGCGTTTTGTACCATATCGCGTTTTGTATCATATCGCGTTTTGAAATATAGCATTTCGAGCGGATTCCTTCAAATACTTATGTACATATATATGAAAACTGCCTATAGTGTTAATCTATCAGAAGTTTAATCAATCTAATAAATAAATTTTGAGTAGATCAAAATTAATGAAGACAATTATATTTTAGAAATTCGAACAGGTTCTCATGATTAGTTTTCAGTGATTACGATGTGTTAGATAAAAGTGATTTAGTGTCAAATTATACATGGGACGTGAACGTGAAATAATTGTCGTGTACAAACGGCCATGGGAGGTGGAGGAACCCGTTTTGTCAACTTCATATTGGGCCACTATAAACTTAAATATGATTTATAAATAGAAAACTGCTAACTTGATTTTTAAGTATATTTTATTGAAAAAATTTTTCCTTATAGTAACAATGTTTTTAAAATTTATTAGTAGAAAATTAATTTCGGAATTATTCCTTCATCAGTTCTTTTTTCAACTATTCAACGAATAGATGAAAAAAGAACTGATGAAGGAATAATTCCGAAATTAGTTTTCTACTAATAAATTTTAAAAACATTGTTACTATAAGGAAAAGTTTTTTCAATAAAATATACTTAAAACTCAAGTTAGCTGTTATTTATTTATAAATTATTAAAGTGACAAAATATACACAAAAATATTAAAATGGATAATCGCCATAATAACTCATATACTAAAATATGGCTGTGATAAGAAATTGGGTTGTTAAAATCTAGTGATTTTGCCAGTAGCACAACTACAAATTTCGGGCCCCCCAGCAAAATTTTTCTTGGGGCCCCAAAAGGCTGCTTGTACCTATGAACAAGTAAAGCTTTTAGTTTAAAACTTATTTCTTCGTATTGTCCAGCCGCGCTGTAATTAAAAGTATCTAATTTCGAGAGAATATATAAAAAACAGAACGTGATTGAGTTCAATGGTTTCAAATAAAACGAAATTTCCTGCAATCAACTCAATGTTTTGACGATTTCTAAATATATCATCAAAGCATCACAAATTTCGAATATAGTTTGAAAAATATCAAGAATTTCGAAATATTCTCAAAAATGTCGAATTTTCATAGTATCTTAAATATTCTAGAAAAGTTCTGCAAATTTGGAAAGGTGGTCTACTTTAAGCTTAATCTGATCTACCATCTATCTAATCTTGACTTTGAACTAATGACGATTTCGATTCACCAAGACAAAGCAATCTGGCTTGATGAAAGATGGTCTTTCTGCTGTCAAACGTTCGATTTGTCAAGAAAAGTCTATCATCTCTCGAGCGAAATTGTTATTGGTTTACGAATCTTGATTTTTTTTAACAGGTTTGTTTGACAGCAAAAAGATCAACTTTTATCGAGCCGGATTGCTTTTTCTTGGTGAATAGAAATCGTCATAATATTCGAACGTCTGATAAATCTTGGGGGCCTCAATACCCGTGGGCCGCCCTCGTGGCTGCGGGTGCTGCGGGTACCTAGTTATGCCACTGGATTTTGTTTTTCTGTGTTATTAAAAGTTTGATTCCTTTGACTATTTCTTGTTATTTTTTTAAAATATAAAATTCCGAATATTCATCCGCATAATTCTAAATTGCAGCACTTGCAAGCTCTGAGTTGTTGGTAGCACACTCACGCTCTACCCTGTCACATAGTCGGCAAATGTGTGGCAGCTACACAATAATGGCTCAGAGATGTTTTAAAAGCACACCGCAAGATCGCGTGGATGGTGCTGTCGGCGTAGCGTTACAAAATGATTTTCAAAAAATCGAATTTTCTATGAAATGTCTGGAAATATTTTATGTCCCGAACCTATCTTTAGAGAGGTAGCAGGAACTGCAATTGGGCCATAATTGCAGATTTAAGATTTTTATTTATACTATGGTTTTGTATAATCAAGGTTGCTTTGGTAGTTTACGTCAAAAGACTTTCGCTAGCTTTTAAGCTGTTTTATTCGTTTCTCATTATTTAAAATATAATTCTGGAAACCCATTAGCGGAACTTTTTATAAATTTGATTTTTTTTTTTTGAATGTTTAAATGAAATAGTAAACAATCGTGAGCTAGTAGAAAAAAAAACTTTTCTGTGAGCCTACCAGTGACGTAACTGGGTACTCGCAGCACTTGCAGCCGCGGGGCTCGCGGTTGTTGGGGCCCACATGATTTCCTTTAATACTTCAAATTTAAGATCAAATAACTCAGATTAAGGCTCAACCATTTGCTTGCCAGAAACTATGCTAAACTAGTTCGAAATAAAAGCTTTCGACATCAAACGACAACGATTTTGGTGTTTGCTCTGTTGATCTATTTGTATTACACGTTTTGCGTAACTCCAAGTTTAACACTTTGGCATTCAAATTGAGCCTTTGGCCAAACAAAGGCAACTTTTACAAATCAATTTTTGATTAGAAAAGGTTGAATTTGATTTGAAAAAGGTAGGTTATAGTAATATGCTAGTGTTGGTAGCTTATTATTATTATTATTGGAGGGCTATGCGGGCGATCAGCTACTTCGCATTGCGACCTAAAAGATCTATTGACCCTGCTTAATTATCCGTCCAGTCAATATTCAGGTTCTTAATGAACCTGACAATACTGCCTCCCGGTACGTGATACATACTATCTGGGCTTATTGCTCTCCCTCCTAGATGTTTACTACAGCATGTTGTTCCGCTAGAAAGACGGTAGCATTGGAGCTCAAGGACCTCGAGAGGGTTTTCTCACTCCCGTATATTCCTACTCCTGCCCCGTATTCCTTTTGATTTTACTCTTACGAGTTGCTGGGAATTGCAAATCGCCTGTAGGTCACCTAGCTTTACTACAGGAAGACTAAATAAAACTGGAGGGTGCCTGGTATCCAGAGTCCGCATATTTTGTACTGATTAACCTATCAGCCATTCATCCATCGGCATATGTTGTTCCACCTTAGATTAGGGTTTTTTGTCAAGGTTTTCTCCTTTAGCGCCGTACTTTAGCCTGTGCCAAATGGCCAAAAATGTGCTAAATGGCCTTAGTTACCAGTGGTTGCCACGAGGAGGCAGTAGGTACACTTGCGAATTGTGAGCAGGTTATCTCTTACACAATCGTACCAATCACGCAGCTGCTTCATGACAAGACCAGAACAGCTCACGTGATGCGCACCCTACTGGAAGGTTACCGAGCTGGTAGATTAATCTACTCAACTTTGTCCCCCCCCCCCCCTCCAATAGATGCCAAACCACCCAAGTGTTGGTAGCTTGCGATACATCATTGTGATGTTCATAAAAATCAAGAAGAAACTGGAAAATACATAACCACGACTGTAAATAAATTTTTGTTTCCCTCATTTGAGCCAAGCCAGCCAGTTTCTATAATTAATTACCGTTCATTCAACTTAGCGGATCTTTTGATTACCAGTAAATAGTAAATAAAAATGAAATTTACAGGTTTATTTTTAAAAACTATTTTATTTAGGGTTCACCTTAACTATTTAGGGTTATCCTGATTTTGGAAATTCTCGCTTCCCGATTTCATATCCGATTGTCTCATGAGTTTATCATGGAAATGAAATGCATGATGTTTTAGACTTAATTGGTGATTTGGTGTTACGAAACAGTCAGGTTATTCGAGATTTCGAGATTATTCGAGTATGTTTGAGTTTGTAGTAGGTTATATTTAATAGTTCGATGTTATTCGGAAATTTTAGAGCCTGTTCGAAGAATACGATTGTTGGATATTTAAAAAATTACCCGATAAGATCCGGGGTTCTATTCTTACTGCATATCATGACCAATAATTCCATATTTACATGAATTTTCGGAATTTTTCAAAATTTTCGTGGGTTTTCTAGATTTTTACAATCTTTGCGATATTATTCATTAATATCCAAATTTTTCGGTATTATTGAAATTGTTCGAGATCCATTTACATTCATATAATATAGAGATTTTTCGAATTTGTCTGGGGTAATCGAGATTGTTCTGCGGTTTATTCTTGGTTTCTTAGGTTTTTCGACATTCCTAGGATTTTTCGAGATTTTTAAAGATTTTCGAATTTATTCGAATTTTGTAAGGAAATTTTTTGTGGTTAGCTTTGAATTGTAAGAACTTTCAGAGTTGCATATATAAATGGTGATATTTGAAAGATTTTTGAAATTATGCCAAAATTTCGATATTTCTCCGTTTTTCTGTAGATTGTTCGAAATTATTCAAGAATGTCCAGCACGCATACTTTGAAGATGAAGCGAGATACTTTGAAAATTCGACATTTTTGGGATTATTTCGAAATTCTTGATATTTTTTAAATTATATTCGAAATTTGTAATGCTTTATCGATATTCTTAGAACTTGTCAAAGTTTAGAGTTGCAAAATGTTTCGTTTTATTTGATGCCATTCAAATGAATCATGTTCTGTATCATCTACTTGAACGATGGCCGATGGAAACACGTTTTGGATAGAGGATATTTACATTGAGAACAAATATTCTGATTTTTTTCCAAAAAATACTCTTTGTAATATTAAATTTCTGAGTAAAACGATTAGAGTGGAAAGCTTCGTTACGTGAAAGCTCTTAAAACTAAAAATTCTTGATATTTCTTGCATTTTAACGAAAGACAGAATTAAATAAATTAGAGAAAGTATAAATAAATTATCAAGATCAAAGCTCATTGAATGTATGTGAAGTTATCCCAGACTTTCATCCCAGAAAAAAAAATATATTATCAGGCAACACTAAAATTACAACGTTATCCCAGCCCAACATTATTTTATATAAATCGTTTTTCATAAGCTATTTTCAAATTACCAAGCCTAAGAGCACTAATTAGTTCACATAATTCGTCATGATCTTTACTCAAAATGGAGTTTTCTATGTTTAAAAAGCATTGAATTACTGCGTCAAATGCACAAGTATGAGTATAACTTTCACCAGTAATTGAACCATTTCGTAAATAAAATAGATAGTTACTTTCAAATGAGTCTAATACTTTTATTCTTTTGGATAATTTGGAAGATTTAGGCGTTTGAGTATCATAATGCCGTTTATTTAAAGATAAGCCTTTGATCATTGCACTTTTTTTGTCGGGTTCAGATAGATTATTAAGATCTTTCAGTACTTTTAAGTTAAAATTTGATTTTGATATCTTAGTTGGCTGACCTCTCCAGTTTTCAACGTCATCTAAAACATTTAATAGACTTCGTTCTATTAAATCGTTTGAACGATTGTTTAGTCTACCCGTATCTAAATTTGGGTTGGTAAATTTTTTAGGTATGTTTAACAATTTTCTATTTAAAATATATTTCTTTCTTTCGTTTATTTCTCTTAAAAATCGTAATGGTTTTGCCAGCATCTTTCCAATCATTAATGTACGCCTAGTTCTTCTCTTAATAGTGGCGAAGTAATTTTCCACGTGACTATTACTAAGAGTATTTTCGTGGAAAATATTGGACCAAAGGGGCAAATATGTAACATACTTTTTTAAAAACAACTCCAAAAATGAGGGATTGTAGTACAAATTTATTGGGTAGCTAGCTGAAGCAGGGTCTATAATTGTTGAATCCGAAATGAATTTAAAGCTGTTATAAAATTTACTTTGACTGTAAATGCTGTTGTTCAGTTGTCTCGTGGAAATTTGTCCTTATTCCGTATTATAAGCATCATCGATTTCTGGAATTTGAACCTTAAAAGCAGTAGTATTTTCTATAATTTTTTCCAAAGTACTTAAAACTAATGGTGTAAGATACTTATTTTTTAAAATAACAGATAAATTATGCCAAATATCTTGCAATAAATTGAGATCGGACACTAATAAAGCGATGCAATTATTTCTTTCATAAGTTTGTTGTTCTTTGAAGATTTGAAAAAATATTTGTTTACGTCGGCCATCATATTATGCATTAAGTGAGAAACACAAAGATGCACCCTGACCAAACCTAATTTATTGGATTTCATTGTAATTGCATCATAGCATATATTTAAATATTGCACTATGTCCATTTTGTTGAAACTGTCTAGAATTGTATTGATCCCCGCTAAATTAAAATCAGTGACAATCGTTCTGAATATTGGCCACGACTTAAATCTTTTTTTCACCTCTATGCGATTTGACCTAAGCCAACCTCCGATTGTATCATTGTTGTGGCTAGAGCTTATCATATCCGTAATTGGAAATGGGTCGTTCTGTTCATTTACCCTTGTTGACACTGGGACAATTAATGCGTAGTATAAAATAGATCTGCCTTCTTTAAATGAATTTCTAATTAGCCAGCCTGTTGCATCTAGGTAAGCAACAAAATTTTTTTTTGTCGTTGTTCACTAGCAGATCTAGTAGCTTCATTTGTGTTTCGTTATAAGTTATGACACAGAAAGGTTTAATGGAAAATTTTTGAATTAGACCACTAGAAATGGTTTCTTTAATTATGTCAATCAGGTCATTAGAATCATTATCTTGTTTTTGAAGTTTTTCAGAACGCACTTTACGCAACACATCTAATGACTTAACATTAGTGGTCTTGGATGTTTCTAAGAATAAGGGATCTTCATTTTTCACCAAATTTTCAAATACTTCCGTTGCCATTTTGTTTTTCAAACTGTCCTTGTATTGTTTTCTTTCTAAACCTCTTAATTGACGTGTTTTAATAAAATCATGAGTAATTAAGCCAATTGAACTTTTGATTTCAAATACCCCCGATGCAACATTTTTATTAGAAAGTTTGTATCTCTTACAATTTTTATGGCCACAATATGCTCGAATGTTAACCGTATTTCCTTCCTATATCTAAAGATTTTATATTGATTAGGCAGCCGGTCTTCTGTGATAAGAGGTTGGAAACTATCTTTGGATATGCCTCAGAATCTAAATGGTTCTTCTCAGAATTAAAAATAGTATTCCAGATTCCTAGAGGAATTTCGATTTCACCATTTAATTCGGAATAAACATTTAATTTAAATTTAATCTTGGAAGGGTTCTTTCGAGAAATAAGATTACACGTATGCTTAGGTTGAAAATCATCATTAAAATGGTCGCTCTTGTTACTTTCTTCACCAAGCAAATCAGTGTCATTAACTATAATTTCATATTCTTGTAAAATTGTTTGATTATTGGCTTCCTGAGTTTTTTCGAGATGATGCGTTTCAGGTGTACTATTATATTCAAAATCAGGTGGTACTTTATCTCTAGTTTCCTGATTAATCCTATGAATTTTTTCACTCAATCCAATTTTAAAATCAGCTTTCTGAAAAATAAGTTGAAGGGTTCGTCTGTTGGAATCTGAGGGTTTTAAACCAGGTATTATTTTGCATATTTTTGAAAATAATGCAATGTTAAAAACTCTTTTGAAATTGATATTGTTTAAATCAGGATTAAGTTCAATTACTATGTCCTGGATTGCCGAATAATTCGATTTATCCAATTTGAATTTAGAAAACGGCATTGTAGAAATATTTCCTTTGTAATTTTAATTGAAATAATATATTTTTATTAAGAATATAATTGCAGCAGCAGTATATGAAACATAAATATTTTTGTAGAAACACAAATTACTCACCAAATATTCAATCAAAATGTCTTTCAATTTAATTAGATTTCCCGTTATAGGTACTAGGATAGCACATTTGTTGTTTACTCGTGGACTAATATCACCAATAAAATTTTATATAATAAAACACAATAATTTCTTCTTAAAGGGGTGGTACCGCCCTTCTTTTTAGTATATACCTGTTGTGTGCTTTATGATAAAAACAGATAAGAATTTGTTGACCATCTGGTTTTTGTGGGTGTTTATGTGCAAAAAGATATTAATTACGGATTTACAATGAGGTCGTAAATTTTGTTGCGGCCAATTTTCTCATCATTAGTACCCCTTTTTGTATTCTGTGTAATACCTGTGAGTTTGTGTTGATGTCAGTGTAATTATGTTTTTCTGTAATCAAGTGTTGTGCATATTTCGAGTCGATTTTTGGTTTTCTGATTTCTTTTATATGTTCTGTCTAACTTGAAAACTTGTACCAGTTTGTCCGACGTAGAATTTGGGGCAGGCATTACATGTATTCTTATAGATGCCGGTGTCTATTGGTGTATTTATGTTACGTTGTTTGAGTCGATTCCCTAATTTGTTATTTGTTTTAAATGCCATTGTGTATCCGCGTTTTTTAAAAACCTTCGTTATATTCTTGTTGATGTTATTATTGTACTCTATGGTGATGTATTTCTCTGTTTTTTCATTTTGCTTGCTTAACGTGGTCACCATATTCTGTTGTTTCTTCCAAATGTACCTATTGTTCATTTTGTCAATTAAGTCCTTAATGCATGTGTTTAATGATTTTTAGTTCTTCCATATAGTCCTGATTGTTCATCGGGATCGTGTTTAGTTTATTTATTAAAAAGTTGAACGTTGCTATCTTATGTTGGTGCGGGTGGTTAGATGATTTGTCAATGGCGTGATCCGTTTGCGTGGCTTTTCTGTATACTTTGAATGTATGCTTGTTGTTAACATTTGTTATTGTCAAGTCTAAAAAATTAATGGCTTTATTCGTCTCTGATTCTAGAGTAAATTTTCTGTTCGGATGTTTGTTGTTTATGTTCTTGTGAAGATTGCTTAGTTGTATCATTGTGCCGTTAAATAAAAGAGTGAGTGTTCTAACATCTAAGGTATACTATTTTCAATTATTATTATCAAAGACCGTACATAGACTAGAGTACGAAAATATTTTACAAAAGATTGAAAACATGACGGAGAAAGTACTTAGGGAAAGACGACGGAATATTAAGAAAAAACTACGTAAACTAATTGTTCAACGGAGATCAGCACAACAAATAACAGTTCAAAATAACGAACAAATACAGTACTACACTAACTTAAATACATATATCGCCAATCTCAACATGCAAATCGTCTTGATATTATTATTGGAATTAGATAACGTAACGCCAAACCAAATGGCGTACCGATAGTTTCCGGAAAAAAAACATCCCTATCATCCCAGGGCCAAATCCCATCCAGTAGTGTACTAACTTATATGCCATTTTCTTTAAAATTCAGTATTTGCTTCTATAATTTCCTGTACAATGTCAAATTTTAATTTTTGCTATTTTCTGTAATAAAATATGTTATAAAATTAAATAAAATTTTTTTTCAGGGCTAGAGTAAATTATATCTTTTGAAATAATGTTGGGATGGGATAACGTTGTAATATTAGTTGCCTGATCATATTTTTTGTTTTTCCTGGGATGAAAGTCTGGGCTAACTTCATATCGGTCTCATTGAATACCAATACTCCAAATTTTTCCCAATATACCACCTTCATTTATAAATCAAATTTGAAATTCAAAAGGTTTGGTTTGAAAAGCTCTTAAAATTAAAAGCTCTTATAATTTACATTGAGCAAAAATATTCTAAATTCTACAAAAATTCCGTCATCCCTTGTAGTATAAATTTCGAAGTCAAATGATTGGTATAAAAAGCTTCAATAAGTGTAAGCTCTTAAAACTAAAGCTCTTCACAATTTTTTAAAATACCCAATATTTTTTCAAAAACCTGAAATTAATTGAAATTTTTAAGTTCAAACCCAAAAAGTATGAATTAATTGTCAAGCTTAAAGCTTGTTGAAAACAAATATTCTAAATTTATTACAAAATCCCACTTTCCTTTAAACTATCAAACTTCAGAATAAAAAGTAAATGCTTTAGATTAAAGAGCTTCGATTCGTAAAAGCTCCTAAAACTAAAAGTTCAACATTTTTTTGCAAATACATAATTTGTGTTCACAAAACATTTTAACAAGAAAATCAAATTATGAAAAGGCTCACAAATCTTAAGTTCAAACCTAAAAAGTATGAATTAATTATCATGCTTAAAGCTCATTAAAAACAAATATTCTAAATTTATCGGAAAATACCACTTTCCTTTATAATATCAAATTTCGCAGTAAAATGGTTTGGTTTAAGCACCTCTTAGAACTAAAAACTTTTGATAATTGATGATTAACTTTGAAAACAAATATTCTTTCGTCACCGTTTGTAAAATCTTATTTCTGAGTAAAATGGTTTTGTTAAAAAAACTTCTTGATTTTTTACAAATACATAAAATATTTTAGTAAAAACCTAAAAGTATGAAAAAGGCTCAACTTTAAAAGTTAAGTTAAGACCCAAACTTGTTCAAATCAATTATCAAACTTAAAACTAATTTACAATTTTTGCAAATACATGTTTTATGCTTATACATTTTTTTAACATAACTTACGGATAATTCGTTATTTAAGAACTTTCAAGAATATTTAGGATACTTTGAAAATTCGACATTATTGCGATTATTTCGAAATTCTTGATATTTTTCAAACTATATTCGAAATTTGTAATGCTTTATCGATATTCTTAGAACTTGTCAAAGTGTAGAGTTGCAAAATGCTTCGTTTTATTTGATGCCATTCAAATGAATCACGTTCTGTTTCATCTACTTGAACGATGGCCGATGGAAACACGTTTTGGATAGAGGATATTTACAGGGTGGCTGAGACCAAGTGTTACCAAATGAAAACGCTGTAATTTTTTTAATTTTGATTATTTTTTATTGAAATTTCGTGGAATATGTTGAAAACATATTACATTTTATGAAAAACATGTTACTGCTCGATATGACCTCCTTTGGCTTTGATTATTTGATTCAGTCTTCCATAGAAAGCATTGCATGCTGACCGAACGTGGGCTTGCGGAATTTTATTCCATTCTCGAACAAGGGCTGACTTCAATGCATCAACACTTTCGTATTTTTTAGTGGACACCTTACTCTCCAAAATGGACCATATGGAGAAATCCATGGGATTCAAGTCTGGTGAATATGGTGGCCATTCTTTCGACGAAATCAGCCGCGGAACGCAATTTTGTAAAAATTGCTGCGTCGCTCGAGCTTTGTGTGACGGTGCCGAGTCCTGTTGGAATGTCCAACGGTTCGTACCAAAGTGTTTACGTGCCCAAGGTAGCAAAGCATCGTTTAGGATCTTTTGGCGGTACATCTCTTGGTTTACCTTGACTCCATGTTCGATGAAAACCAGAGGAGTGCGTCCATCTGCAGTAACTGCAGCCCAAACCATAACATAAGCTGGTGATTGCTTGCGCATGGCAACTCTTGTGTCCAAATTATCGTTGGACTTGTCCTCTAACCAAACACGATCATTTTGTTTATTCACATGCTGTTGAATGGTGAAAATTTTCTCATCAGAAAAGACAATTTTTGGAATCTCATCACGTTCGGCCAAGGCCTTCAATGCTCGTGTTCTTTCAAGCCTAACTTTTTTTTGTGCCTCCGTAAGATCTTGAACTTTTTGTATCTTGTAGGGCTTCAAGTGTAGTTCATTTTTCAATATGGTTTGAATGCTGTATCGTGAAACATGTAGACGTGCGGCTAATTGATTGGCACTTTGACGAGGATTTCGTTGGATTCGTTTCTTCACCTTTCGTATCATTTCTTTTGATGTTGCTGTCTTTTTAGGACCGCCTCTGTTGCGTTTAGCGATGCTACCAGTTTCGTTGTATCGAGTTATGGTTCGATACACAAACATTTTATTCACATTCAAATGCTGGAGCTGACGAACTATTGCTGTTTGTGAATTTCCACCCAAATACAGTGCAATTACACTATTACGTTTGAATTCCATTACGATTTTTTTATTAAGATATTAATTTAGAACAATTATTTATTGACCACATATAAACAACTAACCAAACTTCAATCTGTCAAAAAATTAATGCGCGAAAATGACAACTACACAAATGACAGCAGAGTGAAGTTAGTAACATTTGGTCTCAGCCACCCTGTACATTGAGAACAAATATTCTGATTTTTTTTCCAAAAAATACCCTTTGTAACATCAAATTTCTGAGTAAAATGATTAGAGTTGAAAAGCGCTCTTAAAACTAAAAATTCTAGACATTTCTTGCAAATATTTACATGATTCATGCTCATAAAACATTTTAACGAAAGACAGAATTAAATAAATTAGAGAAAGTAAAAATAAATTATCAAGATCAAAGCTCATTGAATACCAATACCATAAATTGTTCCCAGTATAACACCTTCATTTATAAATCAAATTTGAAATTCAAATGGTTTGGTTTGAAAAGCTCCTAAAACTAAAAGCTCTTAATAATTTACATTGAGCACAAATATTCTAAATCCTACAAAAAATTCCGTCATCCCGTGTAATATAAATTTCGAAGTCAAATGATTGGTATAAAAAGCTTCAATAAGTGTAAGCTTTTAAAACTAAAGCTCTTCACAATTTGTTCAAATACCTAATATTTTTTCAAAAACCTGAAATTATTAAAAAAGCTCAAAAACGTTAAGTTCAAACCCAAAAAGTATGAATTAATTGTCAAGCTTAAAGCTTATTGAAAACAAATATTTTAAATTTATTACAAAATCCCACTTTTCTTTAAACTATCAAACTTCAGAATAAAAAGTAAATGCTTTTGGTTAAAAAGCTTCGATTCGTAAAAGCTCCTAAAACTAAAAGTTCAACATTTTTTGCAAATAAATAATTTGTGTTCACAAAACATTTTAGCAAAAAAGTCAAATTATGAAAACGCTCACAAATCTTAAGTTCAAACCTAAAAAAGTATGAATTAATTATCATGCTTAAAGCTCATTAAAAACAAATATTCTAAATTTATCGGAAAATACCACTTTCCTTTATAATATCAAATTTCGCAGTAAAATGGTTTGGTTTAAGCACCTCTTAGAACTAAAAACTTTTGATAATTGATGATTAACTTTGAAAACAAATATTCTTTCGTCACCGTTTGTAAAATCTTATTTCTGAGTAAAATGGTTTTGTTAAAAAAACTTCTTGATTTTTTACAAATACATAAAATATTTTAGTAAAAACCTAAAAGTATGGAAAAGGCTCAACTTTAAAAGTTAAGTTAAGACCCAAACTTGTTCAAATCAATTATCAAACTTTAATCTAATTTACAATTTTTGCAAATACATGTTTTATGCTTATACAATTCATATTTTTCAAATTATATTCGAAATTTGTGATGCTTTTATCGATATATTAAGAAATCGTCAGAGCATTGAGTTGCACGATATTTCTTATCACCTACTTTCGAAATCAGATACTTTTAATTAATGCGAGACTAGACAACAGGAAGAAATAAGTTTTTCACTAAAAGCTTTACTTGTTCATGACAAGAAGCATTTTAGGGGCCCAAAAAAATGTTGTGGGGAGCCCGAAATTTGTAGCTATGCCACTGGATCCTACCACATGCACTTTATTAAGCACAACTTAAAAGTGTGACAATAATGATGAGGATGAATGATGATGAATGAGTAAATAGATATTATATTATATATGCAATTACATACATAAGTTTCCTTGAACGAACGAAAATCATAACGATCTCGATAATTTGGTGGTTCTACATCTCGTATATCCAATAAATTACTTTTAATCAAACGATGATCAAATATGCGATTATCCAAAAATGAATATGGGTTCCATTTTGTTAGCATTTTTATTTTTGTTTTAAATATATATAAAAAAAAAATCTGCACAATTTCACTTTTTAAATCAATAACAGAGCAAATTTTCATTTATTATTATTGTTATTATGTTGGAACGTAAATTAAAAATTTACCAATGGTATATTTGATATCCGACCAGGCATAAACGGAAATGGATTCATTAGTAGATACACAAATTAATTTAAATATAAATTTACATTTTAATTATTATTAAACTATTTATTTATTTACCACAATACTTTATATAATGCTGATGCAAAATTATATAGAGAAACTATAATTAAATTTGAAACGGATGCTACACTTATTTTATAAAATTGACTAAACTAGGTACTAACTGTTTAGACTGTAAACTAATTCCGAAATAAATATTTTTGGAATTAAAAAATTCTATACAAAATTTTTTGTCATCGATCAAATATTTACAATGTTATCTATGTACATATGTATGTAGGTATAGGTAGGAAAAATGTTTTGTTTTTCCCATTTTTTTATGTGCAGGAATTTATTTTTATTGCTGTTTATGCTTCCCTACATATTTTTTTGCAAAAAAACATAAAAAAATGGAATTATTGATAAAACTTCTAAGCATAGTCATTCATATGTATTAGTTGCTTTATGTTTTAGGCTGGAGTAAAATGGAAAGTGCTTTTGTAAATCATGAGTTTAACCTTATTTACTTAGGTACTTGAAATAATGTCAACTTTACGAGTATTCGGAACATTTGATTTTTTTTATTTGTTTTGTTCCACTCAGGGCCGTTCTGATATATTTCAGTTGACCAACAGCTAGTACCCGCAAGTACTTAGGTTTTTGCCTATACAAATGGAGCAAATGAGTTAAGAAGTTGTTTTTATTTGCAATTAGTGTATGTTCATTTAATTAATACAAGAACATCACTTAGTTATTTTTAAATGTAATTCATTTAAAAATATTTTCCTTATAGTAACAATGATTTTTAATAATATTTTAGAAGGTCGATTTTGGATAGCCCCTTCGCCGGATCTTTTTTAACACTGGTGTCACAATAGTTGTTAAAAAAGGACCAACGAATTAACTATCCGAAATCGAGCTTTTAAAATATTATTAAAAATCATTGTTACTACAAGGAAATGTTTTTTTTTTTTTTGGTTAAATTACATTTAAAAATAATAGTGTTACACCCAGTAACCTCGGTGCACAAGATTTATTGTTGCGGTCAGGATCTGATAACTTATTAAATAAAACAATTTATTTATTTTAGTCTGCTTAACGGTTTATTATAAAAATATATTTATATAAATTCGATGTTCGCTCGACGACTTTACAAAAGGTTAGGTTAGGTTAGGTTGGAGTGGCTGCTTACGCACACTTAGACCGGTGACGGTCCATTGTGATACCACAGAATATCTCCCCTTTTTACCCCTATTGGAACCATTTCGAGCTACTTATGTAGAGTTAGCTTCCCGCACTTTACTGTTTTCGAGATCCGAGAGGCAGTCCATCCTGAACTTACCCAAGTGTTTGTGCCTTCTGAGTGCCAATCCTGGACACGAGCAAAGGAAGTGGACCAACGTCTCTTCCTCCTCTTCGTCCAAGCACCTTCTGCAGAAGTCATTTGCCTCCAGACCCAGCCTTCTTGCATGTTCTGCAAAAAGGCAGTGTCCCGTGAGAATTCCTACGACCGTTCTTAATTCACGTCTGCGTAGGAATATTAATGCCCTAGTGCGCCCTAAGTCCAGCTTTGGCCAAACTTGTCTTGCAACTCTACAGGTGAGGGTGTTAGACCACCTTTCCTCCGCTGAGGATAGCGCCTGCTTCCCAAGTGCTTGTCCCAGCGCTGTGATAGGCCTCCCCAGACTTGCCCTTTCCGGTTGCAGCTGGAGAGTCGTACCATGCCTAGCAAGTTCATCCGCCCTGCAGTTCCCCATGACGCTCGGGTGACCTGGGACCCAGATTACCTGGATATTGAAATGCTCACCCATCTCATTTAGAGATGAGTGACAACTCAACGCCACCCGTGACGCCAAAGGCACTGATTCTAACGACCGGATCGCCGCTTGACTGTCCACAAAGATTGTGATATCGTCTGAGGATAACACATTATGCTTCAACCACGTCATGACCTCCTCAATCGATACGACTTAATCTTGGTACACGCTGCAGTAATCAGGGAGACGAATAGAAATGTTTACATTTAATTTGTCCCAGAATACTCCAGCTCCTACTTTGCCGTCTAGCTTGGAGCCATCTGTGAAGACTTGCAACGCTTCGGTTTCCGAAAACGGTCTATTCCTCCAGGATTCCCTTGAAGGGAAGGAGGTCCGAAATCGCTTCTCGAAGCGTAGAGTAGGTTTAATGTGGTCAAGATTCGCCAGCTCATCCTTCAACGATGTTCCAGAGAAGAAGGGACAGTACCCCCTCCCTCCCTGAGGGATTTTCCTAGTTACTCGCCTCTTGATGGTGGAGTCCCCCAACTTCGAGCTAACAATCCTGCTTCCCAGCATATAATTGATTAACCCTATCAGAGGAGCGTCCACCTCCAAAAATGACAGTCCCTCCTTGATTGCCTCTGCTTTCACATTATTAAAGGCGCCCTCTATATCCAGGAAGGCCACCAAACAGAATTCCTTCGAATTAATCGATTTCTCAATCGTACACACCAAGGCGTGCAGAGCAGTGTCCACAGATCTACACTTTGTGTACGCATGCTGAGACGGTGCCCACTTCCTGGCACTTATTTTATCTCTGATTTATACATCCAGCAGCCTTTTCAAGGTTTTTAAAAGAAAGGATGATAGAGTTATTGGTCTTAGCTCCTTAGGATAGACATGTGAGCTTTTCCCCGCTTTCGGTATAAACACCACATTGACCTCCGTCCAGTAACTAGGAATATAGCCCAGCTTCAAACACCTTTTGAGTATAGCTTCCAGGAGGGAAGAATAATTACTGAGTTGTTTTGAAGTTCCGCTGGTATAATTTGATCCGGACCAGCTGATTTAAATGGTGTAAAACCCCTCAGTACCCATAGGATCCGTTTCCTGGTTACGATATCCTCTGTGAACACTGACAGTTATTCCTGATGATTGCTATGCACCAACAGGTCTTCAAAGCTCCCTGCGAAGTGTGTCTCGAAGAGAAGCTTCAGAGATTCTCCACTAGAAGCTGTCCAAGATCCGTCCGGTTTTATCAAAAAACTGGGACTAGCTATACTTTTGGAAAGAATCTTCCTAAGGCGGGAGGTTTCGGATATCTCCTCCATTTTATCACAGAAGATTCTCCAGGACCTCCTTTGTGCCTTTCTAATTCTTTCTTATAAATTCCGAGTTTCTCCTAATAGGAGTCCCAATCCTGAGCCTTCCTTGTATTTTTGGCTCTTTTAAAAGCTGTCCTACAAGCCTTACGATAGGTTCCCAGTTCCGTGGACCACCATACCGGTTTTTGCCTACCCCTAGGCGTAGCCAGTGGGCAGGCAGCGCGAAAGGATCGGTTGCATGCGCTAGTAACGCTAGCCACCATGTCCTCCAGCTCCCCAACGGTCGTCGGGGGCTCCATAGCCCTCGTCGGTAACATTTCCTCCAATAATTCCCCATATTTGCTCCAGTTGGTTCTTCTAGGGTTCCTGAAGGCTTCCCAGGTAGCAAGGTGAATATCGAGGCTATAGGTTAAATATTGATGATCAGAAAAGGAGTGTTCCTTATCCACCCTCCAATTTTTAACCATATGAAGAATATTATTTGAGGCAAGGGTCACGTCTAGAACCTCCTGCCTGTTACTAGTAATAATTGTGGGTTACGCCTAATATTACACACTGAAAGGTTAGTACTCATCAAATAATCAAAAAGCGACTCACCCCTTTCATTAATGTCCGTGCTTCCCCAGATAGTGTGATGCGCATTAGCATTAACTCCCAGTACCACACATACCTTTGATTGTTCCGCTTTACGAATCAGCTCCTCCAGGTTATCCGGAGGAACTTCCTTCTCCCGGTCCATGTAGGCTGAAACTAGCCAGAATCTACAAGTGCCTACTTCCAGTGTTGAGAGAGAAGGAAAAGAATAATATAATTTTTCCCAAGAATACAAGATCTGATTTTCCCAGACATACTAGAGGATATAATTTTGTACCCCTTGGTTCTGAGGCCACAGATCCTGTTGTTATTAATCCAAGGTTCGGATTAGGATCACATCCTCACCCGACCTAGTCAGCCTGAGGAGAAGAGCTGCCGAAGCAGCCTTAGAATGGTGAAGGTTAATTTGAGTTATCTTAATCATAACCTTTTAACCTCTACCTACCTCTATGGTTCAATATATTCCTGCTACCGCAGGAATATTATTTCCCGGTATTTTGGGATGCGTCCGATTCGCCCGTCTCGCTAACCCTCATACCCTCTGTAGAGGACTTGTCAGTGCCCCCTCGTCTGGCCGGGCTGCCGACATCTTTCTCCGTCGGTACACCAGCTCCTTCGCTTATGTGCTTCTCTTCATCTTCCAAGTGAATCCTTGCTATACCGAGGTCGCCGGATTCACTCTCATCTTACCCTTCAGATCTGGGCGGGTTGTCACCTTCCTCCGGTTGGCCTCCCGTACGCGCTTCCGCCCCATCCTTTTGATAAACGTTGAGAGTAATTGACCCGAATCGGAAGTCAATTACTCCCTTCGTTTTGTGCAGGAGGGCAAGGGACTCCTTATTTATTACCATAATTTTTTAATTTCGAGCCCCCCTTCGCCTCCTCCTGCTTGACGATCTTCCAATTTCTAGTCGGAAGACCCGGGTTACTGGCCTGAATAATTTTCAAAGCCTCGTCAGGGCTAGCCGGTTCGGATGGCAGCCAGACACGTGCACTCGGCCTGCTGGGAATTTCCTCCCGGCTAACTGCCGCAAGCTTTGCGCCTGGCCACACCTCCCCTACTTTAGCTATATCCTTTTTAAAAAGATCTACAGATCTAGAGTCCGAGCATGCAGATATCTTCACACGCCCTTGATACCATCTCGCATCTCTGCAGGATGGGGGTGGTCCTGGATTTTCTCCCAGGACCTTTAAAAAGACGAGGTTGAGTGCATTATACACCAACTTCCATTTTTCCGCCGTGATGCTCCCATCTTCTTGACTTTCGTCAATTACGGCTAGCATCAACACATGCTCCCTCAGGACATCGCTGAACAGCTTTGTCCCTGAGTTGGAGCTCGGGTTCTTGTCAGTCAGCAACTCGGCCCGCTTGCTGTTGACTACTTCCACCTCGTCCTGGGACCGCTATTTTTTTGACACATGGTTCCTTTCCGAGCTTCCGCAGCCCACAGTGCTCCTTGCCCAAGCTACTGATGTTCTCTGTTCTTCCGTGAGCTGCCCCTCGGGGTTTGCAGCCCACTTCTCGAGAATTCGAAATGCTGAGCGGCGATTTCTGTGCCGCCTTTTCTCCGGAGGAATTTCTCTCGTCTCCCTCCCCTGCGTTGCGTTGGTGTCGCTAACTCCCGGGACTAGTGCCCTAGAGTCAACCACCTTTGCACCTTTTGAGGCCCCACCCGTCTGGTTCGAGGTACCTCCCTTCCCTGATACCAGCTTTTGAGGAGAGCCGGTGCCCTTTGTTTTATTTTTGTTTGACCCTTTCATTAGATTCCCACGAGTATCGGAGAAATGAAGGTCCGCCTGCGCAGAGATCCCATACACAGGTAAGGCTACTTACAACTGAATGTCGCCAGGTGTATAGAGGGCTCCGTTCACGACTGGGCTTTGTTAAATGGGCCCCCAGCCTGGCAGATCGTCAGCACGGGTCGCTTTACACCTTAATCCGGCCCATTTTCCATCATTTAGCGTGACCCGCCTTATACCTAGGTCACTTATTAACACCTGCTCAATGAGCGTGAACCCGGAGGCAACGGCAATTATAAGGCGACTTTACAAAAACTTCTCAATTAAAAAACACAGTTAGTTTCCAAAAGGAAAATATTAAAAAAAAAAAAATTGGTGCTTTAGATTAGAGGAAATTTTAGTATACATAAAATCTATCAATGGATTCGATTTTCGTTTTACACTCGTCCATCCTACTCGAATATTGTCCAACTTCTGAGTCATCCTCTTCATCCTCGTCTGGCATTATCACCAACTTCAAATGGTCAGCTGGGACAACACCTTTAAATCGTCTACGTCCCTCATTTCCACCTAATTCTTGCACTCTGTGACGGTCACCAGACATAACCTGGGTAACTGTGGATGGCCCTCTATCTCCTGTAGAAACTGGCTCGCGATATATTACTACCTTATCGCCAATACTATAACCTCGTCGGTGGCTTATGCTTCAGCATATAATGAAGCTTTTGATATTGCTCGATGCTGCAGAGTCTGCCGAAACTCATACTCATTGTATTCGTAATGTTACTGTCAGTTTATCATCAAAATTCGATCGTGGTTTGAATCCGAATAATAACTCAGCTAATGAAAATTTAGTTACTGACTGTTTCCCGTATTTAATGACCACTGAATTATTTTTAAATGCTCCTCCCAATCAGAATTGTTGTTATCCAAAATCGTTCTTATATAGTGTAGAATAGTACCGTTATTGCGTTCAACCTGAACATTTGCTCTGGGAGTCAACACAGCATTCAGTAGATGATCTATCTTGTTCTCTTGGCAGAATTTCCCAAACTCCGCAGATGTGAAAGCCGAACCACGATCACTAACAACTCACGCTGGCGTTTCAAAATACACCGGTAATCCTATCGACATATACTTAGTAAACCCATCGACCATCACAATTACGCGAATATTTCCCCGATAACTTTTAATAAAAGGACCGAGATGGTCCAAGTGCCAAGTATGAAGCGGTTTCGGTGAAATGATATTTTTACATTGGAAAAAACATTCTATACAGGAATCTATAGCTTTTCTTACACATTGCCTCATCCTAGGCCACCAATAAATTGTTTGAATTAAATTAAGGATTTTATCGATCCCAAAATGACCTTTATCATTGTGAAATTTATAAATTATTCGATTATATGAAGTTTAACTTTAATCTCTATTTTATTAGTTTTACCTATTTCCTTTATATTTAAAGCAAAACAATCTCTATATTTATTTATCAATACTACAAGGCTTCGTTTTATATCAGTGTCGATGTTACATTCCATGGAACCATTTAAAACTATCTCTGATATAACTTAAAATTTACCAAAATCGTCATCAAAACCAGAAGCCAAAACCGTATTTACTGACTTATCACTATCATCATTGCACCCGAAATTAAAAAAATTCAAGAAATCTTCAGAACCTTTACTGTCCAATTTGCTCAAACTATTAGAAATATTTCCAAGTGAATTAAAACTATCATTAGACGAACCTATTCATTTATTAATATCCATTTCATTACAAGATTCGGTTCAAATCCATATTTGGAGTTATTGTGATCATTTTCAATCAAATTATTGTTCACTTCGCTACTCGGAACTTGAACATTATCAACCTTTTCAATATTTAATACTTTATTTTTTAATTTAATTTTATTATTTTTAGAAGCGTTTAATATTTGAAGCATTCCCAGCGAATTAACTATAATAATATCTCGTCGATCCAGCGCACTTTGGCTTATCATAGTTGGAGTTTTATGATCCTTTTCGTTTACTGTCAACGCTGAAACTTGAATTTCTATGTCGTCCACATTAAGTAAAATATTTTGAATTTACATCACTACCACGATATATAAATCCAACCGTATCTATTCCGTTGACTTTAACGTTTTTATAATACTCGCTAGTAACCGATTCAACTCGTTTCATAGATTTTCCCTCACTTTTCTCTTAATCACAATCTATTTCATAATGCCCAAATTCTCTACCAAACGAACCAATTTTCCTAGTAGGGCCCGGAGCTTGTGAATTATTATGTAATTTACAACTGTCGCTTCCTCTAAACCACCATCGCTTCCAATTCGTCGACACTCATACACAAATTTCTTAAACGATTGACCCAATCTTTTCACATTTCTAGCTAATTCTCTGTGAACCGCCGCTACATCACGCACTCTATTAAATTCTTGAACTATATAGCTAAACGTAAATCTATCCAACTGTTTATTTCGAACGCCACTGAATCATACCAAAGCCTGGCCACCCGCTCAATTTATTAACGGCCGCGTAAAGGACAATAAGAACGCCTACTCGATAAACATTTTGTATACGGCCGATTGAACCAACCCATAAATTAACCGATTTTTCATCCGATCCACTAAAACTGACAGAAATCTTGACACCTCCGTTGGTGACAGCGATATATTAACGTTGTTTTGATTAAAATAATTGTACTGATTATCCTGGTTTGACCTTACCATCGGCATACAATACGGTACACCCTGCCTTCCATCGTTGACAATCCGAGGAACAAATTGATTCTGCTGCCTTTCGTCATTTACAGCTTGATGAGAAAATTGATTTTGCGCATATAAATTGTTGGCTGGTTGTGGAAAATTTATTGGTAAACTATTTTGTAATTACTGCCTTCCATCGTTAACAGTTTGATGATGAAATTGATTTTGCATCTGAAAATTATCATTCGCTGACTGTTTATTGGTTGATTGTTGAAGAGAATCGATTTGGAAAAAGTTTTAATGGTGTGTTACCGTCCCGTATTTAGAAAGGTTTATCGATGATAACACCGCACTAAAAAGAGGCTAAGCTATTACGAATTGGATACCTTTTGGTACTCAATAACAAAGACGAAGAATACCTTAAATTGATTAGTGCAGGAAAATTAGCCGAGTTGAAGATCAAAGTGGTGGAATACAAATATTTAAACTTGATAATTACTTAATACATTTAAAGGAGGGAGAAATCACCCAGGAATTAGAGAGATAAAAGATGACCTAGGTGGAGTGCATTAAACGGAAAGTAAAATCACCTTACTGAAGACACATCATACAGAAGACAGAATCAGCATATTCTGCGCCACAAAACCCAAAATCTGCAATTGTGTTCTGATTACGGTTCTTGATACCTCTAAAAATAGGTTTCGGGACTTGTAATTCTTGATTATTATTGCTTGATTATTTATATATTTCCTAGAAAATTCAATATTTTTAAGATCACCTTACTGTTTGTTAATCAGCATATTCTGAGCCACAAAAATTGAAAATCTGCAATTTTGCTACGATTGCGATTCTTGATACCTTTAAAGACAGGTTTAACGATCAGTAATGGTTGTACCAACGGAAATTTACATTGTTTGATTATTTCCACACATTTAATAGCAAATTCGATTTTTTCCGATTGCGGTTTTTGATACCCCTAATGATAGGTTTCAGGACCTGTAATTGTTGTGCCATCGCACATTTACATTGCTTGATTACCACCTATGCACTAGTTGAACTATAGTTATGAAAATTATTATTATGCTTGAAATTATTTTTGTGATTTCACTTTAAATTATTTAAAATTCGCGCGATGCGTCGTGTCTTAAAAAATTATTATTTTTTTTTGAGATGTCTATACCGTGACAGCGAGATAAATTTTCCTAATGTTTTTTTGTTTATACTCTGTTTTGTGTAAAGGTTGATTTTTATTAACTTTGTTTTATAAAGTTTTTTATATAAATTTAAAGTGCTGCCAACTTAATGTTGTGCATACGCATTCGATTGAGTGCGTGTGGGTACGTTCGAACTGACTGTATGTATAATTGTGGCGATGAGTGAATGTAGAATGTATGAATGAATATATGAATTAATGAGCGAGATGCCACAGGACTCCTCCGCAAGTGATTTCCCCCTCCCCCCCCCCCCCCCCCTGGGGAATGATTGAGTGAACACCAGCAATAAGGACTCGTTTGTGTATACGATCGATTGAAATGTTATGGTTTTTTCCATTAATCGATACGACGAAATGTTTGCGTAGTCGACATATAACTTGATACGGACCTTCGTAGGGAGGAGATAATCCCGTGAGAACCTTGTCAGTTCTGATGAAAATCAAATCACAATTGTTAAGTGATTTCGGAACAAAAACGTCATCTTGTTTAGCTTGGCGTGTTGAATTTGGTGCAAGGTTTTGCATGGTTTGTCGCAGTTGGTCGACGACTGTGTAGCTAGTTGGTAAAGGTGAAAGAGGATTTTCGATGAAGAACTCACCGGGTAGCTTGATGGTTTGTCCGTAAACCATTTCGGCTGGTGAGCACTTCAGATCTTCTTTCACCGTTGCTCGGATTTCAAGTAGAACTATTAGTATGCCCGAACTTCAGTGCATTGTGTTGCTTCTGGCCTTGAGTGCAGCTTTGAGTAGCCGATGGAAGCGTATTAGCCGTTGGACGTATACGATGAGATCCGAGGAGTTTCGTTAACTCTGTGAATAGTTTTGACTCGAATTGCATTCCCTGATAAGTTGTGATCTGTCTGACATGTTTGTCATGCAGTTGCTTTGGGCCAGCGAGAGAAGCGATCGACACAGGTGAGTAAATATGAATATTCATTAGACGGAGGCAGTGGTCCTACGATGTCTAAGTGGATGTGTTCGAATCGACCAGGTGAAATTTTGAATTGTCCATTGGATGGTTTTATGTATGTACGTTGCACGGACTCCAGGATGCGAAATGTTATGCAGTGTGTCGAAGATGGTTCGACGTAGTGGTTCTGCGATGTATGGGCGATTGTTCCCACTGGATGTTTCGCAGATGATTTCGAGGCCAGGTAGTTTGAAAAGCTCCAGTTTCATTGATGAAATAGTGTGACATTTGGAACCAGAAAATAAATTCTGAAGTTCTAGGTCAGCTTTTTGTGTGGTTGCAATTTTTTGTAAGTCGATTTGAGTCTCGACTGCGGCTGTTTCGTTGTCAGCTGTGCGGGATAGTGTGTCCGCGACAACGCTGTCATGTCTGTGAATATGTTGGATGTCCGTTCTAAATTGACTGATGAATTCTAGGTGACGTGATTGCCTTGGATTACATTCAGTTTTTGATTGAATTGCTCTAGTCAGTGGCTTATGGTCGGTGTATATGGTGAAGTCCCGAACCTCGACAAAATATCTGAAGTGTTTTACTGCCAGATATATTGCGGAAATTTTCTTTTCGGTATCCGAGAGTTTCTTTCAGAAAAATCCCAAGGGCTCCCAACACTTCTTATTGTACTGTTGTAGTACAGCACCAAAAGCTGTGTTTGATGCGTTAGTGGTTAAGCTGAGCTTTGAGTCACTCAGTGGATGTGCCATAAGTGTTGTTTTCGCTAATTCAGTTTTAATCGACGAAAATGCGTGTTGACATTCGTCGGGCCAAGAGAAGTTCTTGGGTGTCTTAGGCTTTTTGAGTAAGTCTGCTAAGTGTGTGTGAATTGGAGCGAGTGTTTCAGAAAGTTTTGGTATGAATCGGTGATAGTAATTTACCATGCCGACAAAATGCTGAATGTGTTTGATTGAGGTTGGAGCTGGGAATTCCCTAATGGCGTTAATTCCTTCTTCAGACGGGGTGATCTTGTGGCTGAGGAAATCAAGAGAGGTTGCGCCAAAGACGCTTTTTGCACTCTTGATGTGCACGTCAAACTGTGTTAGTTTGTGGAAAAGTTGTTCCAGATGCTTTTTGTGCTGCTTCTCAGTTTGTGAAGCCACAAGAGTATCGTCAATGTAGATAGATGAAAACGGAATCAAGATCGTAAACGACTTCGTTGATAAAGCGCTGAAACGTATTACGGCATAGTTCCACCATGTGCTGGAATTCTGTAAAGGCGGCTTTATGACGGACGTATGCGTGGTATTGATACAGGCAGATGCCCTGCTGTGATAAAGTGGTGGACCACGTTGTAACGGACTCGCATTTTATAGTCAGGCTCTGCTTTAAAAGAAGGACATTTCTTGAGGAGAGTGCCATAGCCGTTATCGATCGTGAAATGAATAGATGTCGGTGTGCCGACGCTAACCATTGTGGCGTTGAGTGAATGTAGAATGTATGAATGAATATATGAATTAATGAGCGACCCGCCACAATTATTTCCATACATTACATAAAAAATTCGACTTTTTCGATCTAAAATCTGCAATTGTGCACCGATTGTGGTTTTTAATACCTAGAAAGATAGGTTTCGCGACCTGTAATTGTTGTGCCAACGCGCATTGCGTTTGATTATTTCCGTACATTTCAGAGAAAATTCGTGAGCATTCAAACAAAATGTGAGATAGTGCCTATATGGTCCAAATGTGTGAAATTGATACCTTACGAATATTTTTGAATAGCTGAAAATCATTTGTATAAAGAGCCACAGCTACAGAATCACCTAAAACAAAGAGACGTCAAAATTACTAAAATCATTTAATTCATCATTTTTAAATTAATTTTTATATCTTTAGAATCTGCTTGTCATTTGGCTGTGGATCGTCCCAAGCGCTAAATTGTTTGCCCAAAGCATCTGCAAAAATATTTTGAATGTTACGACGAGAGCCAGCCAACCGAAGGGATGAAATAGCCGATTTTATTCAGAAAGAAGTGTTCTTTTTGTAAAATTGTTCGAGTCTACCAGCTCGATTTGCGGATTCCAATTGATTCCAAAAACTTTCACGGATTCTGCGTATTGTGGTTTTGGTTAATAAAATTTTGGTTAATACCTTCTCCATAAGATCGTCTATGTATATATCATTGGCGATTACATCTGCAGTATGGTTTAGATGGATCAGAGCGATAAACAATTTTTTGAATGTTGGTGTCATTTGGAGATACACAGACCTGGCGGTACATGTTTTCCAAATCAGCAGAAAACTATTCCTTAAGCTCCCTGAACCGCAGAATGATTGCATACAAACTTGATTGTACTGTTGAATCAATCGTTAAAGAGTCATGCCTCCGCTTTGGCGGAGAATTCTCATCCATGTGATTGAGTTCTTGATATTCGGTCTTGAATTGAGTGGGTGACTCCTTAAAAGGATGTTTAAGGATAAATCGGCCTTCTAAGTTCCTTTGCCAATTTTTGGAGAAATATTTTCGCAAAGGGATTCCTCTGGTGCGAGAATTTTTCGTTCATATTCAAGAGACCCTAGCTCCCAGAACCTTCTTAAACTTTGGTCAATATTAACCATTTCTATTTCAATGTTTGCCTGAGTTGATAAGGAAACTAGCTGGTGGTCTTGAGGGGACTGGATTGTTCCGATCCTATCCAACCGAATACAGTACACATGTCGTAGACTGCCACTCAGTTAAACTTCGGAAAACGAACGTATATGAATCTCTGAGAGTATTCACCAGCTTGATTTGCATTTTGTGAAATGTCGAATTAAATTATTTAGGAAGGAAATGGTAATAAGTTTAACTTCAAAATATTGCTTTGGATTGGACTACTGTAAGTGAATAATTTGTGTGAATTTCGGATTTTAAATTTAGATTGTGGAATGAAATTCATTCAAGATATTCATCGCCGGTTTGATGTCTCTTTGTTTTCGGTGATTCTGTGATCATGTGACGACCTGATGCGATTCCATGTGGCCTGATTAAAAGTGCAAATTGTAAACTGAGCATACCACATTCGACAAAAGCTGCTCAACGTTGCAAATATAAAATATGATCAATAAAAATAACCAGATGTTTCGAGTGAATGGATATAACTTTCTATCTATAACCTAGGGCCGATAGCTTTGGCGAAGTAGCGATATTGGCCCGAGCCAATATCAGGTTGACTAATGTGACGGTCCGCGATTTCGAGTACATTGAGGTGCACGATTTGCGTGGCATGTCGCTCCGTCTTGTTGAAACCAAAGGTCACTGACACGCAATTTTGCGATAACGTTCCCTTTTCACTGTAAGGGCATTTCCTGTTCGTTTTCAAAGAAAACAGGCCCAATGATGCCACCAGCCCATAAACCACACCAAACAGTGGCGCTTGGTGGATGAAGTTCTGTTTCGTGAATAACATGAGGAGTCTCCGCTCCCCAAAATCGACAATTCTGGTTATTGACGTACCCATTAAGATGAAAATGAGCTTCATTGCTAAAGATGATTTGTGATGAAAAACCTTTATTTCGTTCAAGCATCCAATTAACAAAACGACCACAATTTAAATGGTCTGGTTTGGCCTCAATTGTTGAGTTAATTAAATTTTATATGGATGCAAAATGCGTCGTAATGTGGTTCGTCAAATGTTTAGTTCTTGTGAACGATGCCTTGTTGATGTGCTTAATTCATTACGAAAACTTTCACTAATAGCTGCCACTGCATCAGAAGTACGAACTGGATGAAGATGTTGATACGGTCTACGACCTTCCACTTAACAAGTTTCTTCAAAACGAACAATAATTTTGCCAATTGCAGGCTCAGTAGGATGTCCATGTCGACCAAAACTCTCACGTAATTTTCATAATAAATTTGAACAATCAAAATGCGTTGTTGTGTTATTAGCGACTCCATAATGATAAATGGCATATTTTTAACTTTTCAAATGTCAAAGAATTTTTTAGAGCAGATAACACTAAGTACTAAAATTCATTGATTTAAAAAAAGGACCAACAGATGGCCCACCCTGTAAAAGATCATTGCCAGAAACAGCTTTTGGTTTTCAAAGTAACCACTCTGCAAACCAATGTCTGGAAAAATTTCTGTGGGGGTTGTGGCGGTATTTCTAGATACTGAAAGAGCGTATGAGTATATATTCCAGGCGAACTATATCATGTTCTTTTGAGTCTGGTGTTTCCTTGGCAAATTTGTGAACGGGTGTATGAATTTATGAATGAGCGAAGTTTTAGTTTTGTTTTAATGTACATATATGATTTCAATATGTTCCAATTTCGAACTAATGAGCTTATGATTATGAAAAAGTCAATCTTCTCATCAGACCGCGGCGACTGGACTCTGATTGAACCACAATTTACATTCTATACTGTTGAGGTAGATCAGCATTGATTATTTAATTCAAGGTGAATGTTGTATTGTATCCGCAATTTCCATTAATCAAAAAATGATGATTGGGCCAACAATTCAACCAACACTTTGGTCCATTCTAATGTGATTTCGCCAACATCGTATTGCATTAACTGCCGACATTGAGAAAATGTACCGGCAAGTATTAGTTGATAAGAAGGATACTGATTGTGATTACCAACGTATATTATGGCGTAAAAATCCTAGTGACAAATTGACACATTACCGGCTTAATAGAGTCACCTTTGGGCTATCGAGTTCGCCATTTTTAGCCACCCGAGTGCTTCAATAAATAGCAATTGATAACAGTACTAGTGATTCTAATCTCCGATCAACAATCTTCAATGATTTTTATGTTGATGATTTTATCAGTGGAGCAGATACATTCGAAAATGCGATGCAGCTTAAATAAACAATTTACGAAGCACTACACGCTGGTGGCTTTTCCTTGCGAAAATGGACTTCAAACTGCATTAAGCTAGTAGATCATGTGGAAATTAGATCTAAACATGTTGATTTTAAAGACGAAACAGATATTGTAAAACTACTTGGCTTACAATAGAATTCAACGAAAGGTTCATTTACATTTATTGTAAGGTTAGACGCAGATACCATACCAACCAAACGGCGAATATTGGCAAAAATTCCCCGAATTTTTGATCCACTTGGGTGGGTATCGCCTGCTATTATACCATTTAAAATCATTCTACCAAAAATGTGGATGTTGAAGGTTGACTGGGACGAAACTTTACCTTATGAACCCGCATTATATTACACCCAAATAAAAAAGGAATTAAAACAACTTGAAAGAATTCATATACCAAGATACATTCAGTATAACCAATCAGAGTATCATGGATTCTGCGATGCAAGTGAACGAGCCTAAGCAGCCTTGATATATTGCAGATCTATTGGAGATGATGATAGAATTAAAGTGAGCTTGATTAGCGCAAAAACGAAAGTGGCTCCAATTAAGCAGGTTTCGATTCCAAGACTAGAACTGTGTGAAGCTCATTTGTTGACAAAACTATGGAAACCCGTGAAAATGAATGTGCCTCCAGCTTCATTTCATGCTTGGACCGATTCAAATATTGTGCTTAAATGACTCTCAGATTATCCAGCAAGATTATCCAGCAACTTGGAAAATGTTTGTGGCTAATAGGACATCTGCAATCCTAGAAACCATACCAAGAGAACAGTGGAATCATGTGACATCCAACCATAATCCAGCAGATCATGCATCTAGAGAAGTAGCTGGTGGGCGGTTGGTTGAACTAGAACAGTAGTGGAATGGGTCAAAATTACTGACCACTGGGGACAGCAACTGGCCAACAGGTAAATTTGAAATTCAGCATTCAGCAAAGACGACCAATTAAAGTATGCAATCTACAAGTCAACAACACTGATGATACATTGTTGAATTTTACAAATAAATGTTTATCATACAACAAACTAATAAGTACATTGAGCTACATATTACGAGTTAACAGAAAAAGACTGTGCATAGTCCCTAAAAATCAAACTCTTACAACAGAGGAAATAACCTATGCAGAAAATAAATGGATAAAATGGGCTCAGCACAGAGAATACGAGCTCGAAATTGATCAACTATCCAAAAAGAAACCAATAAGTAAAAAGAGTAAGTTACTTTCACTGACCCCCTTTCTTGATGAAAAGGGAATATTGAGAGTTGGAGGTCGACTCCAAAATGTTATAGGTCAGTATGATAAGAAGCACCCAATCATTTTGCCAAATTTAGTAAGCAAATTGATAATCTCCCTTTTCCATCAAAAATACCTGCATGCTGGCCCTTCATTAACATCCCATCTCATAAAACAAAAGTTCTGGATTCTAGGTAGCTGCAACAAAATACCAGAACAATTGCGAAAATGTGTCAGGTGTATGAGACACAAGGCAGAGACATCACAATATCAAATCATGGGCAGTCTACCAAAGTCACGCATATCACCAGCAAGGCCATTCAAAACTGACAAAAGGATATATTGCCATATTCATATGCATGGTGACTAAAGCAATACACAAAGAAATGGTTAGCAATTTAACGTCGGAAGCGTTCATAGCAACATTGAAGCGCTTTACTTCCAGAAGAGGTGTACCTAGTGATATGTATAGCGATAATGGTACTACTTTCGTAGGAGCTCATCGATAACTAAAAGATATCTACTGCATAGTAAATTCTAAGGAGCACTTAACGATTGTTGCGGAGTTCATGAATGAAAATCGAATCCATTGGCACTTCATCCCACCAGCTGCGCCACATTTTGGTGGATTATGGGAGGCCGCGGTCAAATCGGTAAAAACGCTTTGAATTAAAACTACCAATGGAGCCAACTTAACATTTGAAGAGATGAGCTTTTTATTATGTCAAATAGAATCCATTCTCAATTCAAGGCCACTATGTGCTGTATCAAACGAAGATTCATCTCATGAAGCACTTACACCATCACATTTTCTAATTTGATCAACAAGTGGTTTGTTGCCTGAAGAGGATATTACGAGTACCTACTCCTGAAACGAGATTAAAAATATGGCAACAGTTGCAACATCGAATTCAAAACTTTTGGAAACGATTTTCGAACGAATACCTGAACACATTGCAGGAACGTAGCAAATGGAAAACTCCAAATGAAAACCTTCATATCGGTGATCTAGTGATAGTAAAGGAAGAAAATTTGCCTACATGCAAATGATTTTTCAGAGATTTCTCACGGGAAACTTGAACTGAATTTTTTCCTGCGGTATCTATTGACAAGTCACATCAATGCAATTCATCTCCAGACATAACACTATAGTGGCTGATTTTAAACCAATTTTCTAATGATTTTTGGAAAATCGAATTTTCCGAGATTTTCCACGGGAAACTTGAACTGAATTTTTTTTTCGATAGCTATTGCAAAATCACATAAAAACGATTCAACTTCAGATATACACTCTAGCGGCTGATTTTATTCTAATTTTTTCCACGTAAGGCTATTTACAAAACAATTCATTTAAATCCATGTATCCTATACAGGGTGTCCGGGTTTGGGATGCTGATCCGTCATGGGGTGATTCCTTGGTTCATTCTGAGAAACAAATCGTGTGTGGAGGGGGATCCATTTTTGATATCCTTTGAGATACAAGGTGTTTAAAAAATTTGGTCCAGAAAAAAAGTACACCCAAATATTAAATTGTAACTTCCAAAATATTTATCGGAGAGCAACCAACTTAGTCTTATTTGGTTGGTAATCGTATAGGCTATTATTAAGGTTTAAGTGGTTATCTTATCTGCATCCGTTTGAGAGCTATGGTGATTTAAAGTAAAAAAAAAATATTTGTTTTTTATAAAATCGAGTTTTTCTTTTGTTTATTTAATTTTAATTTGTCATGATTTCCTCTACAATCCCCCAATACATTACTTGTACCCACGTGCCATAGTTTTCTTCGTATTCCGTTTATTCTCAATCTAATTAAGAGATGTTATAGTGTTAATATTTTACCAATTTTATTTTGTTCTGTAAAACAGTAGGCGATGATTATCAACTCATTTGTTTAAATGTTTAAAAAACAAAAACTAAATATTTTCAGATTCAGTCATTAGTTTCGAGATATTATCTAGTATTGTATCAGTGTTGTGAATCAAAATTTTAATTAATTTAATAAAATTAATATTATAATGGCACAGTTCTCAGGTGAGGAGTACATTGATATCCATTTTGTTTACGGATTTTGCGATGGTAATGCAGCACGAGCTCGCAATGAATATCAACTCAGATTTCCAACACGTCGCATTCCTGACGCAAGAGTATTTATAAATATTTATAGGAGACTGCCAAATATCGTAACAAGATCGAATACCCGGGCGGAGTCCCATACAGTCTCACCAAACCATTTGGATGTCGACGAAGGTATAATCCGTAATGTAACAGCAAATCCTTCTATTAGCATAAGGAGGCTCGCTTTACAATTAAACGTCTCTCGCTATCGAATTCATCAAGAATTTCACAAGGAAAATCTTCATCCATACCATACAACACCCGTTCAACAACTATTACCGATAGACCGCACTACAAGATTGGAGTTTTGTAATTTATTGATGAAAAGGAATTTGGACAATGCAAGTTTTGTGAAACGTATCCTATTGACGGATGAATCTCAATTCACAAGAGATGGCATAACAAACTTTCACAATCTACACACGTGGGCTGCTGAAAATCCTCATTCGAAAAAACAAATATCATTTCAGCACCGATTCAGTGTAAACGTATGGGCTGGTGTAATTGGCGATAAATTAATTGGACCATTCATATTACCACCTAGATTAAATGGTGAACGTTATTTACAATTTTTACAAAACGATTTGCCACTCCTTTTTGATGATGTTCCCATTTTAAGTAGATTCTCGCATACATACCAATATGATGGTGCACCTTGTCACTACCATAATAATGTTAGGAATTTTTTTAACGAAAATTATCCAAATAATTGGATTGGAAGAAATGGTCAAATTCATTGGCCTGCAAGATCCCCCGATCTTAAGGTAGGTATTGGATTTTTATGTATGGGGAAGGATGAAGGCGCTTGTATACTCCAAGGAAATTGAAACAAAAGAAGAACTTATACAACGAATACACACAGCAGCACAATATGTAGATAAGGGAAGAATTACCAAGAATTGAAATAACCAAAGGCATACTTAAACGAATATTAGCATGTATTCAATCACAAGGAGGACATTTTGAGCACCTTTTATAACTCCTCGACCCAAACTTTGTATTGAAGGATTGTAGAGGAGATCATGACAAATTAAAATTAAATAAACAAAAGAAAAAATTATAACGGTTTTTTTTTAGAAAAACTCGATTTTATAAAAAAACAAATATTTTTTTTTTAAATTTAAATCACCATAGCTCTCAAACGGATGCAGATACAAGATAACCACTTAAACCTTAATAATAGCCTATACGATTACCAACCAAATAAGACTAAGTTGGTTGCTCTCCGATAAATATTTTGGAAGTTACAATTTAATATTTGGGTGTACTTTTTTTCTGAACCAAATTTTTTAAACATCCTGTATCTCAAAGGATATCAAAAATGTATCCCCCTCCACATACGATTTGTTTCTCAGAGACCAAGGAATCACCCCATGACGGATCAGCACCCCAAACCCGGACACCCTGTATAATTCCGGTTGATAACTACTTAATTTTTTATTTTCGGCTGGAATGTTAATAACATAATCTGCATTATCGACTTTCACTTTCGGCTAACTTTAACACTATTAGACAGTTTTATATGGGGTACGGGTTTACCGATTGTGTGAACATTGGCCTCCCACGAAGGAACAAAATTTTTTCGACTTTCTTTAATCTGTATACGAGCTCGATACATATGTATGTATAATTCGACCAACAAAGTTATCTTCCAAGTTGCACAGATGATTTTATCCTAATCAGCAAGGGCAATACTATTGGTAAGCCCCTAAATTGAGCTCAGGAATGTGTGCTACACACAATATTTGACTGATTTAAATCTGCGCGTGTGAATTCGAGAAAATGTAATAATATGACATTTATAACGACCAGAAAATTTATGTACGAATATACAAATGAGTATTCAAGGTTGATATTGGTATTTGGGAATAAGGATCAACAAGCGTTTAAGTTTTAAGGTGCAAATGAAAAAAATTGGCCGATAATTGTAAGATCGTGTAGTGTGACAGATATGCTGCGAAAGGCGCTTCTTTCTTCCAAAATTGCGTATGGGATGAGTGTGTATGGTAACGGATCTATACGGTCGGGTTTAAACAGTTATTGAAAAATATAAAGGGTTGAAACCTCATGAGGTGATCAGAACTGCGGTCTTGATTAATTCAACTCCCAAATCAATCACGAAATGAATCTCTTAAGTCAATCTTCAGCTCAACCTCCAACTCAATAAACAAATCAACCTCCATCTCAATCGCAACATAATTCTAAACGCAATCACCAAATTAACCGCCAACCGCAAACTCTCGAATCAATCATCAAATCAACCCCAAATCAACTTTCAAATCAACCCTTAACCTAACCACAAATCAACGCTTAAATAATTACCCAATAGAACTCACTTAACCCCAATGCAAGCTAACTAAATCCTAACTCGACTTCAACTCAACTTAGCTCGAACCAAATCTCAACCTATAGTTGTACGGGGTTTAATTTGAATGTACACACTATTAATTTAAACAACAGTTCTTAAATTTTATTATTGCACAATTAAATTACAACTTTTTATAAATGGTTATTTTAGGTTTATTGGCACAGCACTTTTTATTTAAAAACAAATATTAAACTACATCAAGAATATAACATTTAAGTTTATGTATATTAATTATTAATAAAAGACAAAATGATTATATGTTTTTTTTGTCTTTTCGAGCTTATCAGCTGAACAATCGGAATCAAAACTGCTTTAAACAATTTATTTTGTCAAGCGGTAATGTTTTGTGATTAGGTGTGTGAGAGATGCAAAAATGTTAAAAATAATTGTGATCGCGTAATTGTGTTTTACTGTGGTGATAAAAAGTGTTCGGACACTTTGGTCACCACATAACTCCCCTTCCAGTGAGATTCTAATGTAAAATTACTGGAAGAAGGGATCCGAAAATTTTATCATTAATCTCATTTTAGTAACGAATACTAAATTATAAAAACTATGATGATAATTAAAATTTAATGCTGTGCTTTGGGAAAAAAAAATTATCAATTTTCGAACGTTACCCGACGAATTGGTTTTCCTTCACGAGTTTCGCTTCTTTTATTTTCAATTGATTGGGCTATGTGTGCCGGCTTTAAACGGTCGACTGAAATAGTCTGATTTTTACCATTTACATGTATAACAAAATGTTTTCGGAAACGTCGAATAATATGAAACGGTCCTTCATAAGGATTCTCTAAACCTATCTTTACTCTGTCTGTTCGAATGAAGACATAATCACAACTACTGAGGTCTTTAGGCAAGTATGACTTTGTTTTCGCTTCACGAGGCGAATGCGATTCAAGATTTCTCATATTCTGTCTCAGTCTATCTACAAAATTAGTCGGATCTAATATGTTGTCATTTGAATGTTTCACAAGAACTTCTCCGGGTACTTTAAGGCATTGACCGTAGACCATGTCTGCCGGAGAGCACTTCATATCTTCATCCTCTCAATCATGCCATTACTTTGAGGATGGTAGCTTGTAGTTCGGATACGGTGTGACCCTATCAATTTGCATAGCTCAGAGAAAACTGTTGGTTCAAATTGGTTTCCTCGATCAGTGGTTATCTTAAGAGGGCACCCAAAACGGGTGACATCAATTTGGGGATTTGGTCAAAAACCTCTCGCCTCAATTTTAATGGAATGTATGGGCGCTTCACGTTTGTAGAAATTTCGCACCACACTTTTAAACCTGCCTCTGATTCGCACTGTCGTAATTGAAAGTTTGCATTATTTTGATGATCCATTAAGTTGCGGAGTTCCCTGTCTTCTTCTTGTAGCTTTATAAGGTGTTCAACGTCCAAACCAGTAAGCAATATTTCGAAACAATCAGTTATTTGTCTGGAGAGATAATCGGCAACAAAATGGTCACGCCCTGATATGTGGCGAATGTCCGTAGTAAATTGTGCCACGAATTCTAAATGACGTATTTGTCGCGAGCTTCGCTCCGTTTTTGAAGCAATCGCAGAAATAAGCGGTTTATGATCTGTAAAAACTCAAAATGTTCTTCCCTCTACCATAGCTCTAAATCGTTTTATCGATAGAAAAATTGCTAATAGCTCGCGATCGAAAGCAGAATAACGGGTTTCACCCGGCTGCAGTTTCTTTGAAAAAAAACTTAATGGTTCCCATACTTTCTTGATATCATTGTATTGATGCAAAACTGCGCCAACAGCTATTGCCAAACTGCGCCAACAGCTATTAGCCACTATTAATAGCTTTTAAAATTTGCAAATATTGTGCCAATTTGCGTTTTAATCGTCTGGATATTACTGCAGATTCCAAAGAAAAATTTAATTTTTAAAAAAATCAGTATTTGCTATTTTTCAAAAATTCTGGTCCAACAAAGTAAACTCTTATGATTCGTTTCGATTGCTAGGACTGACATCACTATTAATAGCTTTTAACATTGGAAAATATTGTGCCAATTTGCGTTTTAATCGTCTGGATATTACTACAGATTCCATAGAAAAATTTAATTTTTATTGAAAATCAGTATTTGTTATTTTTCAAAAATTCTGGTCCAACAAAGTAAATTCTTATGATTCGTTTCGATTGCTAGGACTGACATCACTATTAATAGCTTTTAACATTTGCAAATATTGTGCCAATTTGCGTTTTAATTGTCTGGATATTACTACAGATTCCAAAGAAAAATTTAATTTTTATTAAAAATCAGTATTTGTTATTTTTCAAAAATTCTGGTGCAACAAAGTAAATTCTTATGATTCGTTTCGATTGCTAGGACTGACATCACTATTAATAGCTTTTAACATTTGCAAATATTGTGCCAATTTGCGTTTTAATCATCTGGATATTACTGCAGATTCCAAAGAAAAATTTAATTTTTAAAAAAATCAGTATTTGTTATTTTTCAAAAATTCTGGTCCAACAAAGTAAATTCTTATGATTCGTTTCGATTGCTAGGACTGACATCACTATTAATAGCTTTTAACATTGGCAAATATTATGCCAATTTGCGTTTTAATCGTCTGGATATTACTACAGATTCCATAGAAAAATTTAATTTTTATTGAAAATCAGTATTTGTTATTTTTCAAAAATTCTGGTCCAACAAAGTAAATTCTTTTTTTTTTTTTTTTTTTTTTTTTTTTTTTTTTTTTTTTTTAAACTATGCAATCTTTTTCTGGGGCTCAAGGCACTCCCAACTCTTTCGCAGTTAATTTTACCGTCCTACTTTACGCAGTATTAGCCAAATCGAGGACGTACGGCTATAGACCCGCTTTGTATAAACCACCTGCACATTGCATTGTTTCATGCCAACCTATAGTGCTGACATGAAAGGTGGGTCGGCCCATGGATTCTGCACTCTCAACAGGGGGTCATAGTTGTGTTCATCGTCATCACCGATCGTAATCAGATGATGAAAAATCCCTTTTGCATCCCGCCCCTATCGGGATTCGAACCCGGTACCTCCCGATCCAAACGCCGCAGCTTTAACCACTGCGCCGTTTGCTCGGTAAAGTAAATTCTTATGATTCGTTTCGATTGCTAGGACTGACATCACTATTAATAGCTTTTAACATTTGCAAATATTGTGCCAATTTGCGTTTTAATCGTCTGGATATTACTGCAGATTCCAAAGAAAAATTTAATTTTTAAAAAAATCAGTATTTGTTATTTTTCAAAAATTCTGGTCCAACAAAGTAAATTCTTATGATTCGTTTCGATTGCTAGGACTGACATCACTATTAATAGCTTTTAACATTTGCAAATATTGTGCCAATTTGCATTTTAATCGTCTGGATATTACTGCAGATTCCAAAGAAAAATTTAATTTTTATTAAAAATCAGTATTTGTTATTTTTCAAAAATTCTGGTGCAACAAAGTAAATTCTTATGATTCGTTTCGATTGCTAGGACTGACATCACTATTAATAGCTTTTAACATTGGCAAATATTATGCCAATTTGCGTTTTAATCGTCTGGATATTACTACAGATTCCATAGAAAAATTTAATTTTTATTGAAAATCAGTATTTGTTATTTTTCAAAAATTCTGGTCCAACAAAGTAAATTCTTATGATTCGTTTCGATTGCTAGGACTGACATCACTATTAATAGCTTTTAACATTGGCAAATATTATGCCAATATGCGTTTTAATCGTCTGGATATTACTACAGATTCCATAGAAAAATTTAATTTTTATTGAAAATCAGTATTTGTTATTTTTCAAAAATTCTGGTCCAACAAAGTAAATTCTTATGATTCGTTTCGATTGCTAGGACTGACATAACTATTAATAGCTTTTAACATTTGCAAATATTGTGCCAATTTGCGTTTTAATCGTCTGGATATTACTGCAGATTCCAAAGAAAAATTTAATTTTTATTAAAAATCAGTATTTGTTATTTTTCAAAAATTCTGGTGCAACAAAGTAAATTCTTATGATTCGTTTCGATTGCTAGGACTGACATCACTATTAATAGTTTTTAACATTGGCAAATATTATGCCAATTTGCGTTTTAATCGTCTGGATATTACTACAGATTCCATAGAAAAATTTAATTTTTATTGAAAATCAGTATTTGTTATTTTTCAAAAATTCTGGTCCAACAAAGTAAATTCTTATGATTCGTTTCGATTGCTAGGACTGACATCACTATTAATAGCTTTTAACATTTGCAAATATTGTGGCAATTTGCGTTTTAATCGTCTGGACATTACTGCAGATTCCAAAGAAAAATTTAATTTTTATTGAAAATCAGTATTTGTTATTTTTCAAAAATTCTGATGCAACAAATTAAATTCTTATGATTCGTTTCGATTGCTAGGACTGACATCACTATTAATAGCTTTTAACATTTGCAAATATTGTGCCAATTTGCGTTTTAATCGTCTGGATATTACTGCAGATTCCAAAGAAAAATTTAATTTTTATTGAAAATCAGTATTTGTTATTTTTCAAAAATTCTGGTCCAACAATGTAAATTCTTATGATTCGTTTCGATTGTTAGGACTGACATCACTATTAATAGCTTTTAACATTGGCAAATATTATGCCAATTTGCGTTTTAATCGTCTGGATATTACTACAGATTCCATAGAAAAATTTAATTTTTATTGAAAATCAGTATTTGTTATTTTTCAAAAATTCTGGTCCAACAATGTAAATTCTTATGATTCGTTTCGATTGTTAGGACTGACATCACTATTAATAGCTTTTAACATTGGCAAATATTATGCCAATTTGCGTTTTAATCGTCTGGATATTACTACAGATTCCAAAGAAAAATTTAATTTTTATTGAAATCAGTATTTGTTATTTTTCAAAAATTCTGGTGCAACAAATTAAATTCTTATGATTCGTTTCGATTGCTAGGACTGACATAACTATTAATAGCTTTTAACATTTGCAAATATTGTGCCAATTTGCGTTTTAATCGTCTGGATATTACTGCAGATTCCAAAGAAAAATTTAATTTTTATTGAAAATCAGTATTTGTTATTTTTCAAAAATTCTGGTCCAACAAAGTAAATTCTTATGATTTGTTTCGATTGTTAGGACTGACATCACTATTAATAGCTTTTAACATTGGCAAATATTATGCCAATTTGCGTTTTAATCGTCTGGATATTACTACAGATTCCATAGAAAAATTTAATTTTTATTGAAAATCAGTATTTGTTATTTTTCAAAAATTCTGGTCCAACAAAGTAAATTCTTATGATTCGTTTCGATTGCTAGGACTGACATCACTATTAATAACTTTTAACATTTGTAAATATTGTGCCAATTTGCATTTTAATCGTCTGGATATTACTGCAGATTCCAAAGAAAAATTTAATTTTTATTAAAAATCAGTATTTGTTATTTTTCAAAAATTCTGGTGCAACAAAGTAAATTCTTATGATTCGTTTCGATTGCTAGGACTGACATCACTATTAATAGCTTTTAACATTGGCAAATATTATGCCAATTTGCGTTTTAATCGTCTGGATATTACTACAGATTCCATAGAAAAATTTAATTTTCATTGAAAATCAGTATTTGTTATTTTTCAAAAATTCTGCTCCACCAATGTAAATTCTTTTGATTCGTTTCGATTGCTAGGACTGACATAACTATTAATAGCTTTTAACATTTGCAAATATTGTGCCAATTTGCGTTTTAATTGTCTGGATATTACTACAGATTCCAAAGAAAAATTTAATTTTTATTGAAAATCAGTATTTGTTATTTTTCAAAAAATCTGGTCCAACAAAGTAAATTCTTATGATTCGTTTCGATTGCTAGGACTGACATCACTATTAATAGCTTTTAACATTTGCAAATATTGTGCCAATTTGCGTTTTAATCGTCTGGATATTACTGCAGATTCCAAAGAAAAATTTAATTTTTAAAAAAATCAGTATTTGTTATTTTTCAAAAATTCTGGTCCAACAAAGTAAATTCTTATGATTTGTTTCGATTGCTAGGACTGACATCACTATTAATAGCTTTTAACATTGGCAAATATTATGCCAATTTGCGTTTTAATCGTCTGGATATTACTACAGATTCCATAGAAAAATTTAATTTTTATTGAAAATCAGTATTTGTTATTTTTCAAAAATTCTGGTCCAACAAAGTTAATTCTTATGATTCGTTTCGATTGCTTGGACTAACATCACTATTAATAGCTTTTAACATTTGCAAATATTGTGCCAATTTGCGTTTTAATCGTCTGGATATTACTACAGATTCCATAGAAAAATTTAATTTTTATTGAAAATCAGTATTTGTTATTTTTCAAAAATTCTGGTCCAACAAAGTAAATTCTTATGATTCGTTTCGATTGCTAGGACTGACATCACTATTAATAGCTTTTAACATTTGCAAATATTGTGCCAATTTGCGTTTTAATCGTCTGGATATTACTGCAGATTCCAAAGAAAAATTTAATTTTTAAAAAAATCAGTATTTGTTATTTTTCAAAAATTCTGGTCCAACAAAGTAAATTCTTATGATTTGTTTCGATTGCTAGGACTGACATCACTATTAATAGCTTTTAACATTGGCAAATATTATGCCAATTTGCGTTTTAATCGTCTGGATATTACTACAGATTCCATAGAAAAATTTAATTTTTATTGAAAATCAGTATTTGTTATTTTTCAAAAATTCTGGTCCAACAAAGTTAATTCTTATGATTCGTTTCGATTGCTAGGACTAACATCACTATTAATAGCTTTTAACATTTGCAAATATTGTGCCAATTTGCGTTTTAATCGTCTGGATATTACTACAGATTCCATAGAAAAATTTAATTTTTATTGAAAATCAGTATTTGTTATTTTTCAAAAATTCTGGTCCAACAAAGTAAATTCTTATGATTTGTTTCGATTGCTAGGACTGACATCACTATTAATAGCTTTTAACATTGGCAAATATTATGCCAATTTGCGTTTTAATCGTCTGGATATTACTACAGATTCCATAGAAAAATTTAATTTTTATTGAAAATCAGTATTTGTTATTTTTCAAAAAATCTGGTCCAACAAAGTAAATTCTTATGATTCGTTTCGATTGCTAGGACTGACATCACTATTAATAGCTTTTAACATTTGCAAATATTGTGCCAATTTGCGTTTTAATCGTCTGGATATTACTGCAGATTCCAAAGAAAAATTTAATTTTTAAAAAAATCAGTATTTGTTATTTTTCAAAAATTCTGGTGCAACAAATTAAATTCTTATGATTCGTTTCGATTGCTAGGACTAACATAACTATTAATAGCTTTTAACATTTGCAAATATTGTGCCAATTTGCGTTTTAATCGTCTGGATATTACTGCAGATTCCAAAGAAAAATTTAATTTTTATTGAAAATCAGTATTTGTTATTTTTCAAAAATTCTGGTCCAACAATGTAAATTCTTATGATTCGTTTCGATTGCTAGGACTGACGTCACTATTAATAGCTTTTAACATTTCCAAATATTGTGTCAAGTTGCGTTTTAATCGTCTGGATATTACTACAGATTCCAAAGAAAAATTTAATTTTTATTGAAATCAGTATTTGTTATTTTTCAAAAATTCTGGTGCAACAAATTAAATTCTTATGATTCGTTTTGATTGCTAGGACTGACATAACTATTAATAGCTTTTAACATTTGCAAATATTGTGCCAATTTGCGTTTTAATCGTCTGGATATTACTGCAGATTCCAAAGAAAAATTTAATTTTTATTGAAAATCAGTATTTGTTATTTTTCAAAAATTCTGGTCCAACAAAGTAAATTCTTATGATTTGTTTCGATTGCTAGGACTGACATCACTATTAATAGCTTTTAACATTGGCAAATATTATGCCAATTTGCGTTTTAATCGTCTGGATATTACTACAGATTCCATAGAAAAATTTAATTTTTATTGAAAATCAGTATTTGTTATTTTTCAAAAATTCTGGTCCAACAAAGTAAATTCTTATGATTCGTTTCGATTGCTAGGACTGACATCACTATTAATAGCTTTTAACATTTGCAAATATTGTGCCAATTTGCGTTTTAATCGTCTGGATATTACTGCAGATTCCAAAGAAAAATTTAATTTTTATTAAAAATCAGTATTTGTTATTTTTCAAAAATTCTGGTGCAACAAAGTAAATTCTTATGATTCGTTTCGATTGCTAGGACTGACATCACTATTAATAGCTTTTAACATTGGCAAATATTATGCCAATTTGCGTTTTAATCGTCTGGATATTACTACAGATTCCATAGAAAAATTTAATTTTCATTGAAAATCAGTATTTGTTATTTTTCAAAAATTCTGCTCCACCAATGTAAATTCTTTTGATTCGTTTCGATTGCTAGGACTGACATAACTATTAATAGCTTTTAACATTTGCAAATATTGTGCCAATTTGCGTTTTAATTGTCTGGATATTACTACAGATTCCAAAGAAAAATTTAATTTTTATTGAAAATCAGTATTTGTTATTTTTCAAAAAATCTGGTCCAACAAAGTAAATTCTTATGATTCGTTTCGATTGCTAGGACTGACATCACTATTAATAGCTTTTAACATTTGCAAATATTGTGCCAATTTGCGTTTTAATCGTCTGGATATTACTGCAGATTCCAAAGAAAAATTTAATTTTTAAAAAAATCAGTATTTGTTATTTTTCAAAAATTCTGGTCCAACAAAGTAAATTCTTATGATTTGTTTCGATTGCTAGGACTGACATCACTATTAATAGCTTTTAACATTGGCAAATATTATGCCAATTTGCGTTTTAATCGTCTGGATATTACTACAGATTCCATAGAAAAATTTAATTTTTATTGAAAATCAGTATTTGTTATTTTTCAAAAATTCTGGTCCAACAAAGTTAATTCTTATGATTCGTTTCGATTGCTAGGACTAACATCACTATTAATAGCTTTTAACATTTGCAAATATTGTGCCAATTTGCGTTTTAATCGTCTGGATATTACTACAGATTCCATAGAAAAATTTAATTTTTATTGAAAATCAGTATTTGTTATTTTTCAAAAATTCTGGTCCAACAAAGTAAATTCTTATGATTTGTTTCGATTGCTAGGACTGACATCACTATTAATAGCTTTTAACATTGGCAAATATTATGCCAATTTGCGTTTTAATCGTCTGGATATTACTACAGATTCCATAGAAAAATTTAATTTTTATTGAAAATCAGTATTTGTTATTTTTCAAAAATTCTGGTCCAACAAAGTAAATTCTTATGATTTGTTTCGATTGCTAGGACTGACATCACTATTAATAGCTTTTAACATTGGCAAATATTATGCCAATTTGCGTTTTAATCGTCTGGATATTACTACAGATTCCATAGAAAAATTTAATTTTTATTGAAAATCAGTATTTGTTATTTTTCAAAAATTCTGGTGCAACAAAGTAAATTCTTATGATTCGTTTCGATTGCTAGGACTGACATCACTATTAATAGCTTTTAACATTGGCAAATATTATGCCAATTTGCGTTTTAATTGTCGGGATATTACTGCAGATTCCAAAGAAAAATTTAATTTTTATTAAAAATCAGTATTTGTTATTTTTCAAAAATTCTGGTGCAACAAAGTAAATTCTTATGATTCGTTTCGATTGCTAGGACTGACATCACTATTAATAGCTTTTAACATTGGCAAATATTATGCCAATTTGCGTTTTAATCGTCTGGATATTACTACAGATTCCATAGAAAAATTTAATTTTCATTGAAAATCAGTATTTGTTATTTTTCAAAAATTCTGCTCCACCAATGTAAATTCTTTTGATTCGTTTCGATTGCTAGGACTGACATAACTATTAATAGCTTTTAACATTTGCAAATATTGTGCCAATTTGCGTTTTAATTGTCTGGATATTACTACAGATTCCAAAGAAAAATTTAATTTTTATTGAAAATCAGTATTTGTTATTTTTCAAAAAATCTGGTCCAACAAAGTAAATTCTTATGATTCGTTTCGATTGCTAGGACTGACATCACTATTAATAGCTTTTAACATTTGCAAATATTGTGCCAATTTGCGTTTTAATCGTCTGGATATTACTGCAGATTCCAAAGAAAAATTTAATTTTTAAAAAAATCAGTATTTGTTATTTTTCAAAAATTCTGGTCCAACAAAGTAAATTCTTATGATTTGTTTCGATTGCTAGGACTGACATCACTATTAATAGCTTTTAACATTGGCAAATATTATGCCAATTTGCGTTTTAATCGTCTGGATATTACTACAGATTCCATAGAAAAATTTAATTTTTATTGAAAATCAGTATTTGTTATTTTTCAAAAATTCTGGTCCAACAAAGTTAATTCTTATGATTCGTTTCGATTGCTAGGACTAACATCACTATTAATAGCTTTTAACATTTGCAAATATTGTGCCAATTTGCGTTTTAATCGTCTGGATATTACTACAGATTCCATAGAAAAATTTAATTTTTATTGAAAATCAGTATTTGTTATTTTTCAAAAATTCTGGTCCAACAAAGTAAATTCTTATGATTCGTTTCGATTGCTAGGACTGACATCACTATTAATAGCTTTTAACATTTGCAAATATTGTGCCAATTTGCGTTTTAATCGTCTGGATATTACTGCAGATTCCAAAGAAAAATTTAATTTTTAAAAAAATCAGTATTTGTTATTTTTCAAAAATTCTGGTCCAACAAAGTAAATTCTTATGATTTGTTTCGATTGCTAGGACTGACATAACTATTAATAGCTTTTAACATTTGCAAATATTGTGCCAATTTGCGTTTTAATTGTCGGGATATTACTGCAGATTCCAAAGAAAAATTTAATTTTTATTAAAAATCAGTATTTGTTATTTTTCAAAAATTCTGGTGCAACAAAGTAAATTCTTATGATTCGTTTCGATTGCTAGGACTGACATCACTATTAATAACTTTTAACATTTGCAAATATTGTGCCAATTTGCATTTTAATCGTCTGGATATTACTGCAGATTCCAAAGAAAAATTTAATTTTTATTAAAAATCAGTATTTGTTATTTTTCAAAAATTCTGGTGCAACAAAGTAAATTCTTATGATTCGTTTCGATTGCTAGGACTGACATCACTATTAATAGCTTTTAACATTGGCAAATATTATGCCAATTTGCGTTTTAATCGTCTGGATATTACTACAGATTCCATAGAAAAATTTAATTTTCATTGAAAATCAGTATTTGTTATTTTTCAAAAATTCTGCTCCACCAATGTAAATTCTTTTGATTCGTTTCGATTGCTAGGACTGACATAACTATTAATAGCTTTTAACATTTGCAAATATTGTGCCAATTTGCGTTTTAATTGTCTGGATATTACTACAGATTCCAAAGAAAAATTTAATTTTTATTGAAAATCAGTATTTGTTATTTTTCAAAAAATCTGGTCCAACAAAGTAAATTCTTATGATTCGTTTCGATTGCTAGGACTGATATCACTATTAATAGCTTTTAACATTTGCAAATATTGTGCCAATTTGCGTTTTAATCGTCTGGATATTACTGCAGATTCCAAAGAAAAATTTAATTTTTATTAAAAATCAGTATTTGTTATTTTTCAAAAATTCTGGTGCAACAAAGTAAATTCTTATGATTCGTTTCGATTGCTAGGACTGACATCACTATTAATAGCTTTTAACATTGGCAAATATTATGCCAATTTGCGTTTTAATCGTCTGGATATTACTACAGATTCCATAGAAAAATTTAATTTTCATTGAAAATCAGTATTTGTTATTTTTCAAAAATTCTGCTCCACCAATGTAAATTCTTTTGATTCGTTTCGATTGCTAGGACTGACATAACTATTAATAGCTTTTAACATTTGCAAATATTGTGCCAATTTGCGTTTTAATTGTCGGGATATTACTGCAGATTCCAAAGAAAAATTTAATTTTTATTAAAAATCAGTATTTGTTATTTTTCAAAAATTCTGGTGCAACAAAGTAAATTCTTATGATTCGTTTCGATTGCTAGGACTGACATCACTATTAATAACTTTTAACATTTGCAAATATTGTGCCAATTTGCATTTTAATCGTCTGGATATTACTGCAGATTCCAAAGAAAAATTTAATTTTTATTAAAAATCAGTATTTGTTATTTTTCAAAAATTCTGGTGCAACAAAGTAAATTCTTATGATTCGTTTCGATTGCTAGGACTGACATCACTATTAATAGCTTTTAACATTGGCAAATATTATGCCAATTTGCGTTTTAATCGTCTGGATATTACTACAGATTCCATAGAAAAATTTAATTTTCATTGAAAATCAGTATTTGTTATTTTTCAAAAATTCTGCTCCACCAATGTAAATTCTTTTGATTCGTTTCGATTGCTAGGACTGACATAACTATTAATAGCTTTTAACATTTGCAAATATTGTGCCAATTTGCGTTTTAATTGTCGGGATATTACTGCAGATTCCAAAGAAAAATTTAATTTTTATTAAAAATCAGTATTTGTTATTTTTCAAAAATTCTGGTGCAACAAAGTAAATTCTTATGATTCGTTTCGATTGCTAGGACTGACATCACTATTAATAACTTTTAACATTTGCAAATATTGTGCCAATTTGCATTTTAATCGTCTGGATATTACTGCAGATTCCAAAGAAAAATTTAATTTTTATTAAAAATCAGTATTTGTTATTTTTCAAAAATTCTGGTGCAACAAAGTAAATTCTTATGATTCGTTTCGATTGCTAGGACTGACATCACTATTAATAGCTTTTAACATTGGCAAATATTATGCCAATTTGCGTTTTAATCGTCTGGATATTACTACAGATTCCATAGAAAAATTTAATTTTCATTGAAAATCAGTATTTGTTATTTTTCAAAAATTCTGCTCCACCAATGTAAATTCTTTTGATTCGTTTCGATTGCTAGGACTGACATAACTATTAATAGCTTTTAACATTTGCAAATATTGTGCCAATTTGCGTTTTAATTGTCTGGATATTACTACAGATTCCAAAGAAAAATTTAATTTTTATTGAAAATCAGTATTTGTTATTTTTCAAAAAATCTGGTCCAACAAAGTAAATTCTTATGATTCGTTTCGATTGCTAGGACTGACATCACTATTAATAGCTTTTAACATTTGCAAATATTGTGCCAATTTGCGTTTTAATCGTCTGGATATTACTGCAGATTCCAAAGAAAAATTTAATTTTTAAAAAAATCAGTATTTGTTATTTTTCAAAAATTCTGGTCCAACAAAGTAAATTCTTATGATTTGTTTCGATTGCTAGGACTGACATCACTATTAATAGCTTTTAACATTGGCAAATATTATGCCAATTTGCGTTTTAATCGTCTGGATATTACTACAGATTCCATAGAAAAATTTAATTTTTATTGAAAATCAGTATTTGTTATTTTTCAAAAATTCTGGTCCAACAAAGTTAATTCTTATGATTCGTTTCGATTGCTAGGACTAACATCACTATTAATAGCTTTTAACATTTGCAAATATTGTGCCAATTTGCGTTTTAATCGTCTGGATATTACTACAGATTCCATAGAAAAATTTAATTTTTATTGAAAATCAGTATTTGTTATTTTTCAAAAATTCTGGTCCAACAAAGTAAATTCTTATGATTCGTTTCGATTGCTAGGACTGACATCACTATTAATAGCTTTTAACATTTGCAAATATTGTGCCAATTTGCGTTTTAATCGTCTGGATATTACTGCAGATTCCAAAGAAAAATTTAATTTTTAAAAAAATCAGTATTTGTTATTTTTCAAAAATTCTGGTCCAACAAAGTAAATTCTTATGATTTGTTTCGATTGCTAGGACTGACATCACTATTAATAGCTTTTAACATTGGCAAATATTATGCCAATTTGCGTTTTAATCGTCTGGATATTACTACAGATTCCATAGAAAAATTTAATTTTTATTGAAAATCAGTATTTGTTATTTTTCAAAAATTCTGGTCCAACAAAGTTAATTCTTATGATTCGTTTCGATTGCTAGGACTAACATCACTATTAATAGCTTTTAACATTTGCAAATATTGTGCCAATTTGCGTTTTAATCGTCTGGATATTACTACAGATTCCATAGAAAAATTTAATTTTTATTGAAAATCAGTATTTGTTATTTTTCAAAAATTCTGGTCCAACAAAGTAAATTCTTATGATTTGTTTCGATTGCTAGGACTGACATCACTATTAATAGCTTTTAACATTGGCAAATATTATGCCAATTTGCGTTTTAATCGTCTGGATATTACTACAGATTCCATAGAAAAATTTAATTTTTATTGAAAATCAGTATTTGTTATTTTTCAAAAAATCTGGTCCAACAAAGTAAATTCTTATGATTCGTTTCGATTGCTAGGACTGACATCACTATTAATAGCTTTTAACATTTGCAAATATTGTGCCAATTTGCGTTTTAATCATCTGGATATTACTGCAGATTCCAAAGAAAAATTTAATTTTTAAAAAAATCAGTATTTGTTATTTTTCAAAAATTCTGGTCTAACAAATTAAATTCTTATGATTCGTTTCGATTGCTAGGACTAACATAACTATTAATAGCTTTTAACATTTGCAAATATTGTGCCAATTTGCGTTTTAATCGTCTGGATATTACTGCAGATTCCAAAGAAAAATTTAATTTTTATTGAAAATCAGTATTTGTTATTTTTCAAAAATTCTGGTCCAACAATGTAAATTCTTATGATTCGTTTCGATTGCTAGGACTGACGTCACTATTAATAGCTTTTAACATTTCCAAATATTGTGTCAAGTTGCGTTTTAATCGTCTGGATATTACTACAGATTCCAAAGAAAAATTTAATTTTTATTGAAATCAGTATTTGTTATTTTTCAAAAATTCTGGTCCAACAAATTAAATTCTTATGATTCGTTTCGATTGCTAGGACTGACATAACTATTAATAGCTTTTAACATTTGCAAATATTGTGCCAATTTGCGTTTTAATCGTCTGGATATTACTGCAGATTCCAAAGAAAAATTTAATTTTTATTGAAAATCAGTATTTGTTATTTTTCAAAAATTCTGGTCCAACAAAGTAAATTCTTATGATTTGTTTCGATTGCTAGGACTGACATCACTATTAATAGCTTTTAACATTGGCAAATATTATGCCAATTTGCGTTTTAATCGTCTGGATATTACTACAGATTCCATAGAAAAATTTAATTTTTATTGAAAATCAGTATTTGTTATTTTTCAAAAATTCTGGTCCAACAAAGTAAATTCTTATGATTCGTTTCGATTGCTAGGACTGACATCACTATTAATAGCTTTTAACATTTGCAAATATTGTGCCAATTTGCGTTTTAATCGTCTGGATATTACTGCAGATTCCAAAGAAAAATTTAATTTTTATTAAAAATCAGTATTTGTTATTTTTCAAAAATTCTGGTGCAACAAAGTAAATTCTTATGATTCGTTTCGATTGCTAGGACTGACATCACTATTAATAGCTTTTAACATTGGCAAATATTATGCCAATTTGCGTTTTAATCGTCTGGATATTACTACAGATTCCATAGAAAAATTTAATTTTCATTGAAAATCAGTATTTGTTATTTTTCAAAAATTCTGCTCCACCAATGTAAATTCTTTTGATTCGTTTCGATTGCTAGGACTGACATAACTATTAATAGCTTTTAACATTTGCAAATATTGTGCCAATTTGCGTTTTAATTGTCTGGATATTACTACAGATTCCAAAGAAAAATTTAATTTTTATTGAAAATCAGTATTTGTTATTTTTCAAAAAATCTGGTCCAACAAAGTAAATTCTTATGATTCGTTTCGATTGCTAGGACTGACATCACTATTAATAGCTTTTAACATTTGCAAATATTGTGCCAATTTGCGTTTTAATCGTCTGGATATTACTGCAGATTCCAAAGAAAAATTTAATTTTTAAAAAAATCAGTATTTGTTATTTTTCAAAAATTCTGGTCCAACAAAGTAAATTCTTATGATTTGTTTCGATTGCTAGGACTGACATCACTATTAATAGCTTTTAACATTGGCAAATATTATGCCAATTTGCGTTTTAATCGTCTGGATATTACTACAGATTCCATAGAAAAATTTAATTTTTATTGAAAATCAGTATTTGTTATTTTTCAAAAATTCTGGTCCAACAAAGTTAATTCTTATGATTCGTTTCGATTGCTAGGACTAACATCACTATTAATAGCTTTTAACATTTGCAAATATTGTGCCAATTTGCGTTTTAATCGTCTGGATATTACTACAGATTCCATAGAAAAATTTAATTTTTATTGAAAATCAGTATTTGTTATTTTTCAAAAATTCTGGTCCAACAAAGTAAATTCTTATGATTTGTTTCGATTGCTAGGACTGACATCACTATTAATAGCTTTTAACATTGGCAAATATTATGCCAATTTGCGTTTTAATCGTCTGGATATTACTACAGATTCCATAGAAAAATTTAATTTTTATTGAAAATCAGTATTTGTTATTTTTCAAAAATTCTGGTCCAACAAAGTAAATTCTTATGATTTGTTTCGATTGCTAGGACTGACATCACTATTAATAGCTTTTAACATTGGCAAATATTATGCCAATTTGCGTTTTAATCGTCTGGATATTACTACAGATTCCATAGAAAAATTTAATTTTTATTGAAAATCAGTATTTGTTATTTTTCAAAAATTCTGGTGCAACAAAGTAAATTCTTATGATTCGTTTCGATTGCTAGGACTGACATCACTATTAATAGCTTTTAACATTGGCAAATATTATGCCAATTTGCGTTTTAATCGTCTGGATATTACTACAGATTCCATAGAAAAATTTAATTTTCATTGAAAATCAGTATTTGTTATTTTTCAAAAATTCTGCTCCACCAATGTAAATTCTTTTGATTCGTTTCGATTGCTAGGACTGACATAACTATTAATAGCTTTTAACATTTGCAAATATTGTGCCAATTTGCGTTTTAATTGTCGGGATATTACTGCAGATTCCAAAGAAAAATTTAATTTTTATTAAAAATCAGTATTTGTTATTTTTCAAAAATTCTGGTGCAAAAAAGTAAATTCTTATGATTCGTTTCGATTGCTAGGACTGACATCACTATTAATAGCTTTTAACATTGGCAAATATTATGCCAATTTGCGTTTTAATCGTCTGGATATTACTACAGATTCCATAGAAAAATTTAATTTTCATTGAAAATCAGTATTTGTTATTTTTCAAAAATTCTGCTCCACCAATGTAAATTCTTTTGATTCGTTTCGATTGCTAGGACTGACATAACTATTAATAGCTTTTAACATTTGCAAATATTGTGCCAATTTGCGTTTTAATTGTCTGGATATTACTACAGATTCCAAAGAAAAATTTAATTTTTATTGAAAATCAGTATTTGTTATTTTTCAAAAAATCTGGTCCAACAAAGTAAATTCTTATGATTCGTTTCGATTGCTAGGACTGACATCACTATTAATAGCTTTTAACATTTGCAAATATTGTGCCAATTTGCGTTTTAATCGTCTGGATATTACTGCAGATTCCAAAGAAAAATTTAATTTTTAAAAAAATCAGTATTTGTTATTTTTCAAAAATTCTGGTCCAACAAAGTAAATTCTTATGATTCGTTTCGATTGCTAGGACTGACATCACTATTAATAGCTTTTAACATTGGCAAATATTATGCCAATTTGCGTTTTAATCGTCTGGATATTACTACAGATTCCATAGAAAAATTTAATTTTTATTGAAAATCAGTATTTGTTATTTTTCAAAAATTCTGGTCCAACAAAGTAAATTCTTATGATTCGTTTCGATTGCTAGGACTGACATCACTATTAATAGCTTTTAACATTTGCAAATATTGTGCCAATTTGCGTTTTAATCGTCTGGATATTACTGCAGATTCCAAAGAAAAATTTAATTTTTAAAAAAATCAGTATTTGTTATTTTTCAAAAATTCTGGTCCAACAAAGTAAATTCTTATGATTTGTTTCGATTGCTAGGACTGACATCACTATTAATAGCTTTTAACATTGGCAAATATTATGCCAATTTGCGTTTTAATCGTCTGGATATTACTACAGATTCCATAGAAAAATTTAATTTTTATTGAAAATCAGTATTTGTTATTTTTTAAAAATTCTGGTGCAACAAAGTAAATTCTTGTGATTCGTTTCGATTGCTAGGACTGACATCACTATTAATAGCTTTTAACATTGGCAAATATTATGCCAATTTGCGTTTTAATCGTCTGGATATTACTACAGATTCCATAGAAAAATTTAATTTTTATTGAAAATCAGTATTTGTTATTTTTCAAAAATTCTGGTCCAACAAAGTAAATTCTTATGATTCGTTTCGATTGCTAGGACTGACATAACTATTAATAGCTTTTAACATTTGCAAATATTATGCCAATTTGCGTTTTAATCATCTGGATATTACTACAGATTCCATAGAAAAATTTAATTTTTATTAAAAATCAGTATTTGTTATTTTTCAAAAATTCTGGTTCAACTAATTAAATTCTTATGATTCGTTTCGATTGCTAGGACTGACATCACTATTAATAGCTTTTAGCATTTGCAAATATTGTGCCAATTTGCGTTTTAATCGTCTGGATATTACTGCAGATTCCAAAGAAAAATTTAATTTTTAAAAAAATCAGTATTTGTTATTTTTCAAAAATTCTGGTCCAACAAAGTAAATTCTTATGATTCGTTTCGATTGCTAGGACTGACATCACTATTAATAGCTTTTAACATTTGCAAATATTGTGCCAATTTGCGTTTTAATCGTCTGGATATTACTGCAGATTCCAAAGAAAAATTTAATTTTTAAAAAAATCAGTATTTGTTATTTTTCAAAAATTCTGGTCCAACAAAGTAAATTCTTATGATTTGTTTCGATTGCTAGGACTGACATCACTATTAATAGCTTTTAACATTGGCAAATATTATGCCAATTTGCGTTTTAATCGTCTGGATATTACTACAGATTCCATAGAAAAATTTAATTTTTAAAAAAATCAGTATTTGTTATTTTTCAAAAATTCTGGTCCAACAAAGTAAATTCTTATGATTCGTTTCGATTGCTAGGACTGACATCACTATTAATAGCTTTTAACATTTGCAAATATTGTGCCAATTTGCGTTTTAATCGTCTGGATATTACTGCAGATTCCAAAGAAAAATTTAATATTTAAAAAAATCAGTATTTGTTATTTTTCAAAAATTCTGCTCCACCAATGTAAATTCTTTTGATTCGTTTCGATTGCTAGGACTGACATAACTATTAATAGCTTTTAACATTTGCAAATATTGTGCCAATTTGCGTTTTAATTGTCTGGATATTACTACAGATTCCAAAGAAAAATTTAATTTTTATTGAAAATCACTATTTGTTATTTTTCAAAAATTCTGGTCCTAGAATTTAAATTCTTATGATTCGTTTCGATTGCTAGGACTGACATAACTATTAATAGCTTTTAACATTGGCAAATATTATGCCAATTTGCGTTTTAATCGTCTGGATATTACTACAGATTCCATAGAAAAATTTAATTTTTATTGAAAATCACTATTTGTTATTTTTCAAAAATTCTGGTCCTAGAATTTAAATTCTTATGATTCGTTTCGATTGCTAGGACTGACATCACTATTAATAGCTTTTAACATTTGCAAATATTGTGCCAATTTGCGTTTTAATCGTCTGGATATTACTGCAGATTCCAAAGAAAAATTTAATTTTTATTGAAAATCACTATTTGTTATTTTTCAAAAATTCTGGTCCTAGAATTTAAATTCTTATGATTCGTTTCGATTGCTAGGACTGACATCACTATTAATAGCTTTTAACATTTGCAAATATTGTGCCAATTTGCGTTTTAATCGTCTGGATATTACTGCAGATTCCAAAGAAAAATTTAATATTTAAAAAAATCAGTATTTGTTATTTTTCAAAAATTCTGGTCCAACAATGTAAATTCTTATGATTCGTTTCGATTGATAGGACTGACATCACTATTAATAGCTTTTAACATTTGCAAATATTGTGTCAATTTGCGTTTTAATCGTCTGGATATTACTACAGATTCCAAAGAAAAATTTAATTTTTATTGAAAATCAGTATTTGTTATTTTTCAAAAATTCTGGTCCTAGAATTTAAATTCTTATAATTCGTTTCGATTGCTAGGACTTACACCACTATTAATAGCTTTCAAAATTTGCAAGCTATTTCTGAACTGTCTGTGGTAATGTTTAAGAAAGCGTTGTCTATCGGATGAGATAGGAGAGTCGCTGAGGCCAATGCATTTTTAGCTTCAATGAAAGATTTGTTGCATTCTGATGTCCATTTAAAATTTCTTGATGAGTTTCTCAATTTGGTACTGTTCTTTAAATGTTTATAAATCTATGTTAGGATCTCAGCAAGATGTGGTATTAAACTATGATAAAAGTTCATCATTCCTAAAAACTTTTGCGCTTGTTTAATGGACCTTGGAGTTTCTAATGCTAAAATTGCTTTCACACGATCCACTGATGAACTAATGCCATCTGAATTCATTGTATAAGCTAGAAAATTTAATGACTTAACACCAAACTCGCATTTTGATGTTTTAATTTTTAAATCATAATCTGTAAAACGGTGAAACTGTGAGCGTAAGTGCTCCTTATGTTCTTCAATACTACGACTTGCGATTAAGATATCATCTATATATGCGTAAGCAAACACGAAACCTTTGATAACCTCATTAATAAACAGTTCAAAGGTTTGGGCTGCGTTTCTAAGCCCGAAAGGCATGCGTACTGATTCGTATAGGCCAAAAAGTGTGATAATCGCCGTCTTGTAAACATCTTCAGTAGCCACTGGAATACGATGGTAGGCCCGGACAATATCAATGTTAGAAAATATCGTACATCCATGCAGATGTGCACTAAAATCATGAATATGTGGGCCTGGGTAACGATCTGGGATCGTGCATGTGTTTAGTTGCCGATAATCCCCACAAGGGTGAAACAGTGAGCGTAAGTGCTCCTTATGTTCTTCAATACTACGACTCGCGATTAAGATATCATCTATATATGCGTAAGCAAACACGAAACCTTTGATAACCTCATTAATAAACAGTTCAAAGGTTTGGGCTGCGTTTCTAAGCCCGAAAGGCATGCGTACTGATTCGTATAGGCCAAAAAGTGTGATAATCGCCGTCTTGTAAACATCTTCAGTAGCCACTGGAATACGATGGTAGGCCCGGACAATATCAATGTTAGAAAATATCGTACATCCATGCAGATGTGCACTAAAATCATGAATATGTGGGCCTGGGTATCGATCTGGGATCGTGCATGTGTTTAGTTGCCGATAATCCCCACAAGGCCTCCAATCATTACTCTTCTTTTTCTTTACGAGATGCAGTGGTGAGGAAACACTCGAAGAAGACGGTCGAATTATTCCAAGCTTAAGCATATATACAAATTCTCCTTTTGCAATTTTAAGTTTGACGACGTTATTCAAACGTCGAGGACGATTCGCTGGTAATGTACCAGTTTTGCGCACTTCTTTTGAAAAATCAGGCTGGGTTGTAAGTGCAGGAAATTTAGCTAACAAATGAAAAAAATCGTTGTCAACACTGTAATGCTTCGGTATTGGAGTATCCACATTTGCTTCTATTCCATGTACTTGATAACCATTTTTACCATCAATTAAAGCTTTATTTTTTAAATCGACAAGCAAATTAAACTTTATTAAAAAATCTGCTCCAATTATAGGACGATTAATTGATGCAACCACAAAAGGATGAGTGAAAATGCGCCCAAGACCAACGACGTCAACTTGTAAAAGTTGTGTGCCGTAAGTATTTATGTTGGTTCCGTTAGCCACTGAAAGATATTAATCTGAAGGTACTTGTCGTTTTTGGGATTTACTCATTGGAACAACTGATACATAAGCTCCTGTATCCACAAGAAAGACATGTTTTGTACATATACATTTAATAAATAAACGACGACAAGATACTAAACCATTGGTTGTCGTCACAACACATGGTCTGTTCCGTTATTTGTACACTCTGCGGGTTGTTCGAAATTGCAAGGCTTCAAACAATTTCTAACTTTAGGGCCGAATTTGTAATGATACTAGCACATAGGATATCTTGTGACCTGAATTGTATATTGCGAGTAAGCCTACATCGTTGATCACGAGATCTCGATCGATTTCGATGATAACCATTTTGAAATCTGTTTTGATCATTCGGATTAAATCTTGAAGACCTATAAACAATAGTAGACAGTTGATTTATTTGTTCGCTGATTTGATTAATTTTAGCTTCGAGGGATTTATCCGTATTCACTTTAATTGCCGATACTGTAGTTGGTAAGCAAACTTCATGAATTTTGTCTGCTATAACTAACATCTGATTAATGTCTGTATCATCTGGTGTTGAACCTATGACAATTGACTTTGTATTTGTTGGTAAACCGTTAAGCCAAATTTGTTTAATAAACTGTCTCGTAATCGCTTGTGTTGTCCCTGCGATTGTTTCAAGTTTCCTGAAATACTGCGACGGCCTGTCATCACCTTTATCTACTCCGCCTAACAAGGTCATCAGCTGAACAATCGGAATCAAAACTGCTTTAAATAATTTATTTTGTCAACCGGTAATGTTTTGTGATTAGGTGTGTGATGAGAGATGCAAAAATATTAAAAATAATTGTGATCGCTTAATTGTGTTTTACTGTGGTGATAAAAAGTGTTCGGACACTTTGGTCACTACAACCCCTCTATTCAACTCATACCATCATACCAACCAACTTACCACCATCACACAATTCTTATATACAAACCATCATACCATTATACCATCATAACATCTTGCCATCATACCATCCATCATATAATTGATATTCCAGAACTTTACCCAAAAATCACTATAGAATCCCATTTCCATGGCAGATGTCAAATTTCACTCAAATCCGTTAAGAAATAGCCAAGTTCCGTCCTAATAAGCCTTATTCCAGAACTTTAACTAAAAATCATTTTAGAATCCAATTTCCAACGCAAATATCAAAGTTCATTATAATGAGTTGAGAAATATACAAGTTCATATTGACCATATTCCAGAACTTCAACCAACAATAATTTTAGAATCCCATTTCCATCGCGGAAGTCAAATTTCACAAAAATCGGTTAAGAAATAGATAAGTTCCATCCTAATTGGCCATTCATTTAATTTGCTAAAGGTTTAATTTGAAATGTAAAAAGTTCAATTTGAGGTTTGAGATATTAACAGTGACCTTTCTTAAGTCTTAAACAATATTTATGTAAGGTTTGGTTCAAATCGGTCAAGTTGTGTGGGTTTGTTTAAACATCATACACATATGCTGTACATAAATACAAACACTCACTTTATCTTTTAGATTGCTCAACTGCTCACTAAACACTGGTCCAACACCATCTCAACCCCAATTCAACCCGCAAACGGTCCCCAACTCAATCCTGAAATCAGGATACCTTAACCTTCAACTAAACTCCAAACTCAAACGGGTAAATATTTCAATAACGAGGTATTTTGGGTCAATTCGTATGGCAGGTACTCGACCCTCTTGACGCACAGGTTCCAAAAGCTTTTCAAATCTCGGCCTTGACTATATGTAGAAACAGATTGGCAAAAAAAAAAAAATTCTTAATCGAACAGACATACAGACATCCAGACAGCCGGATTTTTTTTTTTTTGCTTTTTTAGACTCAGGGACTTTCAAAACGTCGAGAAAAGTGGTTTTGGACCAATCACATTTTTTGATCATTTTTGACAGGATTTCAATACTTTGGGCTCGTAAGACCGAAATAATGGAGAAAGCTGCGCTAGAGTGGTATTGCGGGCGATTAATTCTACCTCATTAACCCTTGTGTGAACCCCACATTTTATTTTCACATTGGTAACACAAGGATCTAGCCAGACCCCTATACGTCAAATGAAGTTTAAATAAATGAAATGATAGTTTGGTTTTAATAATTAAGTTTTATTACTAAATAAAAATTACAGGAATGAGTTCATAGCCTGAATAAACTAAAAAAAATAAAACTTTTATGTAGAATTGAAGCTTCTTTTAAAGTTCCTCTTCATTTGAAGCATTTATAAATGCATTTAGAGTGTTGCATGCTGGAGTCGAACATTTTACACAGTAAAAGCGAGTTTTGCGACGGGCTTTGTCGTATTCATGGCATAATCGGCAGTCTCGTTTCATTTGGAGGACGTCGGCACCTTTAATCGTTGCCCCACAACGGGTGTTGCTTGCTGAAAAAATAGTTGAAATTAATCAATTTGTTGTGGTATATTATAAAGTCTTATTTCTTACCGGTAATGGGCCACCGAGGAATGCTTCTATTGCCGATGGACACGAAAATTGCTTTATTACTTGAGGATTGTTACATCGAGCTTTTATTTGCGGACGAACTAGAGTTTCTGAAAGCGAGAACAAAAATGTCCTGCGAGCATCTGTGTTTTTGTAATGGTTAACTTCTTTGCAGATGATATAACTCGCCAATCCCATAATATCAGTTATATGTTATAAAAGAATGCCAAAGTCCATCTTTTTGTTCGTCGTTTTGTGGTGAAGTGGCCTTACATTTGGTCCATTGCGTCCAAATAATTGCTGCTGGCTTTTTGAGTTCATGATGCTGTTTATCATAATGTACTGTTGATAAAAGAATCACTGCTTTGTTTTTCTTTGGGACGTAGGAGCACATTGCTACTTTATTTTCGTGATACCCAAATACTGATGAATGTATTGACCGTGAGGAATTTTTTTTCATTTCAGATGGAATACTTGTTTTGTTACTTCGTAGCGTACCTACAAAACCTAGACCGATCTCTATGAGGCGTTTACACCCTTGTAAGGTAACATTTCATGTTTCCCTTTCAACGGTCCATTCTGCACCTGCATCTTTACCCGTATAAATATTTCCTTGTAGTGGATAGGGTGTTTTTGCATCGCATGCCTACCATACTTTAATTCCATACCTCGCAGGTTTAGACGGTATGTACTGTGTGAACTTCGTCCTCCCACGATATAGAAACAATTGTTCGTCTATGGTAATATTACTATGTGGTCGATAATTTCTTTCCAAATTTTCGTTTAACAAATTCCATATATCCCTAATTGGTGCAGCTTTATCGGATTGTGTACGAAAATTACGGGTACGGCTATCATCAAATCGTATATATCGTGACAGAGCAATGAAACGGCGGTTATTGCTCTAAAAATGGGAAGGTTCATCGTTTTTCACAGAAAACTCGCGTGTTGCATATTATTGTGGCTTACGCCAGCACCTAAGAGTATACCAATAAATCCATTTAGTTCAATTTCCTTGAACTCTTTCCATAACTTTCTATTATTGGTTGGATTCTTAGTATTCCATTGATTAATTTTATTATTCGCATACCGAGTTGTTTCCTTTATTATGATAAACACGATGTTTGGTGTTAGATATCTATGATTTTAATATGTTCCGAAGATTGTAAGAGAATTCAATCCACTTTCGAACTGATGAGCTTATTATTTTTTTTTTAAAAAACATCTTTATTGATATGGCTACTACAATCTTAAACATTATTAATTCATTAGTAAGGTTGACATTAGTACTTATGAGATAAGCATAAACTTGTGTGGGTCTGTTGGACCAGTATCCAGTTCCCTTAAGATATAATATTCATACGGTTAGCTCATGTGGTTTGATTCGTTTGAGCCGCCTTATTTCGTTTGTACTGTCCAGTAGTTGTACGGCCTCAACGTTGGTGTGGTTAAGAAGCCTCTTCTCATGTTTAATGGCACATTCGCTGATGACGTCGTCTATCAATTGTATTTTTAGATCATTGTGTATTTCTCTGTTAGTCACAAATCGGTAAGCGTTGGTGACCATTCGAAGAAATTTATTTTGGCTACGTTGTATAATGTCTCTATTGGATTTATGAGTACAACCCCATAGCTGCGCACCATACATCCATATTGGTTTGAAGATAGTCTGGTAGACTAGTCTTTTGCAATACAGGTTCATTTTGGAATGATGCCCAATTAACCAGTACATTTGACGTTGTTTTAATCGTATCTGTTCAGCTTTTTGTCTCACATGATGTTTCCAGTTGAGCCTTGAATCTAAATGCAGACCAAGGTATTTAGCCGATTCAGCCTGCGGCACTTGCACCCCATTGAGGTATATGTGTAGACTGTTATTTTTGTGTCGGAGCGTAAATGCCACATGGGTTGATTTGAGCTCATTAAGCACTATTTTCCAGTCAATTGTCCATTTAGTAACGTTGTTCATTGCTCGTTGAAGATTTTCCACTGCCCTTGGTTGTGATTCGTCTACTGACATAATTACAGTGTCGTCAGCGAACGTGCCGATGAATGTTTTATTCGTTGTAGGTATGTCCGCAGTGTAGATAAGGTAGAGGAGGGGTCCCAATACGCTTCCCTGCGGAACTCCCGCTAGAGTTGGATAAAAGTCAGAACATGTTTCTTCATGGATGACTCTGAATTGGCGATCAGAGAGGTATGATTCAAGCAGCTGGCAATAGTTTTGTGGTAACATTTTGCTCATCTTGAATGTCAATCCCTGAGATACATCCAGAAATACGGCGGGGCAATATTTCTTTTCTTCTAACGCTTGCTCTATTACCGTAGTTATTCGATGGACTTGATCTATTGTGGAGTGGTTATTCCTGAATCCAAATTGAAAATCAGGAACGTTTACCATTGGCTTTATACGTTTTAGTAGTAATTTTTCAAACAGCTTTGATAAGGTTGGAAGCAGTGAAATTGGTCTGTATGATGTTACTTCTTCATCTGGTTTACCTGGTTTCTACAACATAATTATTTGAGCCGTTTTGAAGCATTTGGGTATATACTTCAATCTCATACAGGCATTAAATAAGTATGTGATCATGATGATTGCTTTGCGTGGAAGTTCCTTGAATAGACCCGGTGATATTTCATCAATTCCTGGTGCCTTTTTTTGACTAAGACTTTTGTCGATTTCTTCAGCAATTTCCATTGGCGTGACCCTTTTAAAATCCTGATTTGGTTGATAGACAGGTGTTACATCAATGTTGGATTGAATGTCATGGGGTTGAAACACTGTTGCTAGGTGTTGAGCAAAGAGTTCCGCTTTTTCTTTGTCATGTCGAACCCAATTGCCTTGAGCATTTGTTATAGGTGGTACTCGAACTACAGGTCGTTTAAATTTTCTGTTGCTTTCCATAACGAGTAGTCCTTATCCATTTCTGGACCTAGCCCGCTTAAGTAGTTGTCGAAGCAATCCTGTTTGAAGCTTTTGATTAGCCTATTGACTTTGTTACTTATTCGATTGAAGGTGGTTTTGTCAGCGGGATTTCTGGTGAGATGCCATATTCTCCTTGCCTTTCTCCTTTCCTTGATTTGTTCCCTGATTTTAGCCGGGTATTTGACTTCAATCTCCGCTTTGTCCTTTAATTCTGGAGTAGCTAGACTGGCGGCCATACGAGTGTATTCAATGAAATTGTTTGTTTGTTGTTCCAATTCTTCATTACTTTTAATACTAACTTTTAATTCAACTAGCTCTTCCAGTTTTTCTCTGAAGAGGTCCCAATCCGTGAATCTATTAGTAAGGTTTTGCTTCTTTTTTTTCTTTATGACTATAGCGCTTACTGACAACAGTACAGGAATGCGATCAGATGTTAAGTCGTTAATTCCTTCGACTCTAGTGTAATTGGATGAAATACCTTTTATGATGAAGAAATCAAGCAAATCTGGTATTTTTCCTGCATCCGTTGGCCAATACATTGGCCTCCTTGGAGACAGATATTCACATTTGTTTTCATGAATGGCATTTAACAAAGCATTTCCTTTCCCAGGAGAAATTAGCCTGGAACCCCAAGCTGTATGTTTTATATTATAGTCGAGGGGACAATAATAAATCTTGGACCGAACTTATTAAAGACCTTATTAAATTGTAACTTCGTTGGTGTATGCCGTGGAGGACAGTATGCTGCCGCAATATTTAGATCTGCGCCATTATATTGGATTGAGATAACAGTTGTTTGCATGTAGCTTTCTCGAATATCCTCTTGTTGATTATGTTTGATACTATTTTTAATTAGTACAGCTGAACCACCTCTGGCTCTTCCACTAGGATGGGTTGTCCAGTAGGAATTAAATCCCTTTATTCTAAAAAAGCTTTTGTTGGAGAAGTGCGTTTCTGAAATAAGTGCAATATCTATGTTGTTTGTATGGAGAAATATTTCCAGTTCTTGGGCTCGTTGGTTGAGCCCATTAGCGTTCCAAGTTACAATGCGTAGGAACGAGTTAATCATTTGTGTGTATGCTGACTTTTTTTTCTAGGCGGATAGAAATTAATTTCTAGTTTTGCCACCCTTTCTGTTAAGTGACCAAGTGTCTGTTGAATTTGACTAAGCTTTTTAATAATTTCAAAGTTATTAGACTCGTTATTATCTTCTATATGTTTGTTGTTTTGGTTTGATTCATCAGCAGATAACTTGGTGATTTGCGCATAGGATAATCCAACTGTGGATGGTGTGATTGTTGTTTGTGGTTTAGCAGCTTTGGTTTGTAATCGCTGTACTACTCTTGTTCTATTATTCTGTTGACTTTTAATTTTGTTCTGATATACACAGCATCGTTTATAATTTGCAGTATGTCCTTGTTGTTGACAAAGAGCACATGAAGGCGCGATATCTGGTTGTTTTTTGCATTTTGTCGTGTTATCTCCAGCACATTTAACGCATTTGGTTTGACGATAGCAAAAACTCTTGGTATGTCCAAGTTGTTGACAATTCGTACATTGTGGAATGTCCCTTGTCTTGTTAGGTGGCTCAATTTTAACTATACAGTACGCAAGTTTCTTGATGTTGTATACTTCTTTATTGTTGTCTTTTTGTTTTAAGTCGATGTAAAACAATGGAAAGTGTTTCTTGTCTTTTACACCATTAGTTGTGACCATTTTGTATATGTTAGTAATACCTGCGACTTCATGTCCCATTTTTTCTAAGTCTGCTTTAATTACATCGTGACTAATGGAAGATGGTAAGCCTCTGATAACTACTCTATAAGCCTTTTCGCTCTTCAGCTGATAGGTGTGATATTCTATATTTTCTGATTGGTTGCTGGGTTCTTTTTTTAATTCTTCCAGTAATTTTTTGACATTTCTGTAATCATTTTCATTTTGAAATGTAATTTTAATGTCACTATTTGAAAGCGCCTTAAAATTAGTTGATTCACTAGTGGTTTTTATTATTTTTTGTCGAAAAAGTTCGAAATTTTTGATATTGCTCACGTTAATGGGTAAAGGCAGTGGTATTTTTGGGGTTTTCTGTTCAGTGTTATTGATCACAATTTGTGTAGTATTTTTTGGAGGAGTTTTCGTTTTTGTGCGCCTGCGTTTCCTAGCATTTCTGTTATCAGCACCGGAAACTTCTTTTTCCAGTTCTTCCTCATCTGTGCAATAATCCTCTTGACTCAGAGCACTGAATCTATTATTCTGTTGAAAAACTGGAAATTGCCGCAGCAACCAGTTGGAATTATTTGAATGTTCATGTTGACTGGATGATGGCTGAATATGGTTGGAAGAAAGATTGTTAACTCGTGCTGAATCCTTAGCTATGCTATTTTTAACCTTTTCTTTTAGTGTAGAGTTTTCTCTCTTAAGTTCAGCAACTTCATTGCTCAGCTGCGCGATTAGTTTCTCCATTTTTTGAAATTTATTTAACAGCTCCTCGCTATTTATAATATTTGTTGATGCACTCGGCATTTGTTCTGATAATGAAGTTACTTTTTCAGTGGAGATTGCGTTATTTGCAAATATTTTTTTTATTGGTGATCTGATTGTAATGGAGCCCTTTCGGAATGAAAGTTCTTCCTCGTTACTCTTTTGAGCGTTGATATCGCTTAGCTTATTTTTGGTATCATTAGAATTATGTAGCAATGTTTGGTCCCCCCTAGAATCCATGGGACCGACCTCCGGAGAGAGTGGATTTTCCTGAACATCAGGTCTGCCACCTAGGGTATTAGTTTCCTTGTTTGTTTTATCCATTGCTTTTGTTTTTATAGTGTTATTACACTCGCCTCTAGAAGTTTAGCCGTTGTGATACATTAAAAATGCAAAACAAACGTTGCCCAGGTGCTACCGCGTGGAGGTAAACTAGAGACAGTTGATGGTTTCTACATAGTTGCAACGTTGGAGTATAAACCAATTTATAATTGGCTATAAACGGTCAACGCCTACCCTATTGAATCCCACCCAGCACCCTGATGAGCTTATGATTATGAAAAAATCAATCTTCTCATCAGGCCGCGGCGACTGGAATCATATATGTATCGTTTTTGGTACTAGCGTACTATATTCAACAAAAAATTAATAAAAAAAAAAAAATTAGCGTACACAGAAATAGAGCTGTGTTGAATATTGTAAAGAAGATAAATTGTAAGAGAATTCTTCTGTATTAGTACGATTCGCTAGTACTGAACGCACATCACATTCTGTGTATATAGAATGTAAATTTTGGTATAATCAGTCGAGTCGCCGCGGCCTGATGAGAAGATTGATTTTTTCATAATCATAAGCTCATCATTTCGAAACTGGATTGAATTCTCTTACAATCTTCGAAACATATTAAAAATCATTTAATTAAATAAATAGAATTCTGTCTATTAGTCGGTTTCGTTGAATTACTGTTCGTAAATACTAATATACTTCTCGTGTTAATCGAAACACACTTAAAATGGTCTAATCACCCGTAGCATATTAGATATTACATGAATTTATTAATATTCAACAAAAAATTAATAAAGTTAGATATCTTTTAAACACTTCAATTGGTATCGAGTTTGTAGAAGTAGGCCCTCTACTAGACCTCACAACATTATGGATACGTATCCGACCAATTGATGGCAGTGTTCTGTTCCACTTCGTACAATCTTTCCCGAACATGTTTCATGTGTGCACTTAATTCGTAGTTTCCTGCGTATCTGTCTGCATTTCATTTGTTGACTGCGTTTCGGCTGCTTGCTGCATTTTGTCTACTTGATGTACTTCAATTGCCGTTTAAATTTGAGTTGTTGACAGTATTTCATTATCTTCGCTGACATATTCCTCTTGAATCTCTAATTCCTGCTCTGCTTCTATATCCGATGCGTCACCTTTATGTGATATATAATCAGCATCAGAGGCAGTATAGTGCCTCTTGGAGGAAACCATTTTTTAAGGAAACCGAAGGGGACACTACAAAGATACGAACGATGGAACTGGTAATTGGAATGAATGGTTAAAGAAATGCGTTTTAAAAAAAAAACAGTTTATTGCATGGGCGATAATTTATGATAGAACCCGCTAATGAATACAGACATAATTAGTTGGTTAGGCAAAGCATTACAACTTTCTTAATTCAGCCCATCACGACTAGTTTGTTTCATTGGGTTCTATATTTCATTTGGTTTATACAATCCGGCTGTACGTGTCCTCGTACAAAGAATAATGTAGCATAGTTTTATCAACACACAATCAACATACACAAAATGAAAATTTTATAACAATCGTATCGTATTCATTTCATTTTCTCTGCAAAATTATACGTTTTCCATTATAACCTAAAGCCTTAATTAGAAAACAAAAACGATAATCATCAAATTTAGTGCTACTGCTCTCGTTTTATTGTTTTTAGACACTTTAGACCTTTTTTAATTGTAGTAAATGTTTATCCCAAATAATTAACCACTTAACAGTATCATCGTAGACAATCAAATCAATATATTCTATGTTTATGCTTATATTACGTACATAATATCTGATTTGTCTGGCACATGATGTACATTTTAAATTTTAGTTGTGGACTCAAATTTAATTTAAAAAAAAAACGGCTTAATTTAGTCACCACTGCCGTAAACTCATATTTGTATATATATATTGGCAAAATATGCAGATAGGAGAATAATTACGACTAATTAACAGCAGTATTCTGTCATAATACAGTGCAATTATGCGTTCCATAATAAACAATTATACACATTAAAACAATTCATAAAATTTAATTTAATTTAATTAAATATTAAAAAAAATAAAAATCAATAATTAAATTTAATTTTATGGTTTTAATAAATTTTATTGAATTTGTATTTTATATAGGTATGTATGTGTAAATGAAAATTTAATATTTCGTAGAAAATGTATATAAAACAATGCAAATTATAAATTTTTATAATTTTGTAAATTATAATAATGATTTTTATTACTACATATTACTATTTACCACAAACATCAATTATGTCTATTTAATTGGTTTAAAAAATAGGAAAAATTTAATACGACTCAAATCGATAAATTGGAGATGTATCAAAATTTTATTTATCATTCAAAACACAAAAAAATGAAAAAAAAAAAAAAAAAACAAAACATTTTTTGTGTAAAGGAAATAAATTTGATTAGAATAGAATCGTAATTAAATTATTGTTTAAAATAATAATTAAATATATATAATATGTAGGTTTTGTGGATAATTGTACGGAAGGGGAAAAATGTAGCACAGAACATAGATGCAGGGTACATTTAAAAATTCAGCAACTGCGCATTCATTTCGAGTATTTTGAAGCAGAATTAATTTTTGAACGGAAAGCTGGCTTATCTGCATATTCGACTGACTTTTGCGTGCATCCACATATACTGCAGGAATTTTTGTGTGATATGTATTTTGAAGTTTGATCAATTTGTTTAAAGTTAAAATTAATTTAGTTTAATTTCAAATTTATTTACTTGAAAATTACATTTTTATTGCGGACGTGAAGGCGCCAATTATACTCATCGATTTGAAGGGTAACCGTCTGGTAGATAATATTACTAAATTAACGACAGCTTGTGGCTTCCTACATTCCCAAATAGTTGCAATAAAAACATTCGATCCACAATCACCATTTGCCGACATATTAATGGAGTTCGCCTACATTACGAAAATGAATACACAAGTGATTATTCAAAATTCGGAAATTGTATATCACATCGAAACTACAGGTCAGCCAACTTTCGCTCTACTACATAGATTAGAACTTGTGAACTTGAACTTGACTCGAACTAGAGAGCTCGGAATGCTTAAATATTACCAGATTATGGTACCCACTATTGCAAGTCCACGATTATATATCTAAGCGGAACAACAATCAAAAAGCATTCCATAAGGTACCAATTCATCCAAACGACATGTCGAAAACCGCCATCACGATGCCGTTTGGGTTGTAAGAGTTTGTATTCATGACGTTTGGTTTAACGCACTTGAGGCTTACAATTCGCATCCAAAAACACCACCGAATATGAACAACATTTAAGATTAGTATTCGAGCGTAAATGTCGACTTACCGTGAATGACGCTAAATGTAAATTTTCCATATATGAACTACAATATCTAGGGCACATTATTTCAAAAGAAGGTATTCACCTCTTTTCTCCTAAGATTCGCTATTCCGAGAAAAGATTCGGAACTCTCTCTCTCTATATGTAGATGCATCGAATCTCGCAGTAGGAGCGGTATTACCTCAAATTGTTAATAGAAGTTTCGAACCATTGGGATCTTTTTCAAAAAAGATGACCGAAACGCAATAAAACATAGCACCTACGATCGGTAATTGTTGGTCATATGTCTAGGTGGCAAGTTGGAAGGAACAATAAGACGAATCTATACGGACCATAAACCTCTGGTTTCCGCATATACGAACAAAAATGGAACAAAGCTTCCCTTCGACCAATTCTTCATTTAGAAAATGTCACAAATCCAACAAATTAGTCGAAACCGCTGAAGAAACATCTGGGTAATGTATCAACCATCGATTGTCATTACAGGTTCAATCACATCGAAATTTCGCAAGATCGTTTTGATATTATCGTACGCCGGTGCTCCGATTTCTATGGTTGATACCTCTATCAGCAGGCATTGAGGTTTTTAATTAGATTGCTCGAATATTTCCACTCATTTCGTAGAAAATTCAATTTGATAGAAAATCAACTTAACTATGACCAAAAATTCAAAGCCCAAAAACCGAGAATCTGCAATTTTGCTCCGGTTTCGATGGTTGATACCTCTATCAATAGGCATTGAAGCAGATTATGTTATTGACATTCCAGCCGAAAATTAATCAGCCTCTAGAGTGTTATGTCTGGAGATGGATAAAAATTCAGTTCAAGTTTCCCGTGGGAGATCTCGGAAAATTCATAAAAGTTTCCAGCCGAAAGTAAGAAATGGATGAATAAAATCAGCCTCTATAGGTTATATCTGGAGATCGATTGCATTAATGTGACTTGTCAATAGCTATCGCAGGAAAAAAATTTAGTTCAAGTTTCCCGTGGGAAATCTCGGAAAATTCGATTTTCCAAAAATTATAAGAAAATTTGTATTAAATCAGCCTCTCGAGTCTGAAGATGGATTGCATTGATGTGATTTGTCCATAACTATTGCAGGAAAAAGATTCAGTTCAAGTTTATCGTGGAAAAAATTTTGGAAAATCGAATTTTCCGAAATTTCCCACGGGAAACTTGAACTGAGTTTTTTTTCCTGCGTTAGCTAATGAAAAGTCACATTAATGCAATCCATCTCCAGATATAACACTCTAGAGGCTGATTTTATTCATCCATTTAGTACTTTCGGCTGGATCATTTTTTTGAATTTTCCGAGATTGTGTCAGCAAGTATTTTTCAATAAAGACCAAATTTTTCTATGGAATCTTTAGTAATAAACAAGCAATCAACACGCAAATTGGCACAATATTTGAAAATCTCAAAACTTATTATTTATTGTATCGGCCATGGCAATCGAATCGTGGTAGCAGAGTATACATTTTTGGCCCTGAATTTTTTTGATGCTTCAGAAAGTTTTTTTCAATAAAGACCAAATTTTTCTATGGAATCTGTAGTAATAAACAAGTAATCAAAACGCAAACTTGCGCAATATTTGCAAATCACAAAATTTATTATTTATTGTATCGGCCATGGCAATAGAATCGTGGTAGCAGAGTATACATTTTTGGCCCAGAATTTTTTTGATGTGTCAGAAAGTGTTTTTCAATAAAAACCAAATTTTTCTATGTAACCTGTAGAACTAACCAGTCGATTTAAACGCAAACTGGCACAATATTTGCAAATTTCAAAATTTATTATTTATTGCATCGGCCATGGCAAGCGAATCGTGGTAGCAGAGTATACATTTTTGGCCCAGAATTTTTTTTATGCTTCAGAAAGTATTTTTCAATAAAAATCAAATTTTTCTATGTAACCTGTAGCACTAACCAGTCGATTTAAACGCAAACTGGCACAATATTTGCAAATTTTAAAATTTATTATTTATTGAATCGGCCATGGCAAGCGAATCGTGGTAGCAGAGTATAATGTATAATGTTGATTGAAGTAAAAATAAAAACTAAAACTATGGTTAATTAATTATCTTTTAACTTTTATTCAACAAAATTAATTATTATTACTAAATTGTGTTGGTTGCTGCTCTGCTGCTGCTGCTGCGAAATCCCAAATTGAATAGATCGAATATGTGGTTTATTCTCTTCGTCGTGGTGTGCTTTTAATAACCGCCGAACCTAAATTCGGTAACCAGTTTATCTTTTGTTCGGGCCATCGTGTTATTGATGATGTTAAAGTTATGACGCAGGCTGTTGAAAAAAACATTATACCTATTGTCTTCGTATGATTTTATCAATTTTGTCTTGTTAATATCGATGCGATTTTAATGCAATTCCAAATGAGGTGATTTGGAGGTCATGCTAACAAAATGATTGTGTGTCACAAAAATATAATTTTTCAATTATATTTTGCATACGAGATTTGTATATACAAGTTATGTTGTATGTTTGTGTATGCAATATACTTTGTATAGTTTGTATACCAAAGTAGAATCGTTATGTAATGAGGAAAAGAATGAAGTCACAATTAAATGCGAATTGTTCGTTACAAATTTTGGAACGTATTTTGTAAAATTCTTTATCTGGAGAATTGTCCATAGATAAAAATTAGAGCTTGCAGAGGTGTTGATTTTATTGTGCGGTGTTTCTTGTAATGGAAGAAACTACCCGCTACACAGAGTATACATTTTTGGCCCAGAATTTTTTTGATGTTTCAGAAAGAAAACCAAAATTTTCCATGTAATCTGTAGTACTAACCAGTCGATTTAAACGCAAACTGGCACAATATTTGCAAATCTAGCAGAGTATACATATTTGGCCCAGAATTTTTTTGATGCTTCAGAAAGTATTTTTCAATAAAAATCAAATTTTTCTATGGAATCTTTAGTAATAAACAAGCAATCAAAATGCAAATTGGCACAATACTTGAAAATCTCAAAATTTATTATTTATTGTATCGGCCATGGCAAGCGAATCGTTGTAGCAAAGTATAAATTTTTGGCCCAGAATTTTTTTGATGTGTCAGAAAGTGTTTTTCAATAAAAACCAAATTTTTCTATGTAATCTGTAGTACTAGCCAGTCGATTTAAACGCAAACTGGCACAATATTTGCAAATCTTAATATTTATTATTTATTGTATCGGCCATGGCAATCAAATCGTGGTAGCAAAGTATACATTTTTGGCCCAGAATTTTTTTGATGCTTCAGAAAGTTTTTTTCAATAAAAATCAAATTTTTCTATGTAACCTGTAGCACTAACCAGTCGATTTAAACGCAAACTGGCACAATATTTGCAAATTTAAAATTTATTATTTATTGCATCGGCCATGGCAAGCGAATCGTGGTAGCAGAGTATACATTTGTGGCCCAGAATTTTTTTGAGGTGTCAGAAAGTGTTTTTCAATAAAAATCAAATTTTTCTGTGGAATCAGTAGTAATAACCAGTCGATTTAAACGCAAATTGGCACAATATTTGCAAATCTCAAAATTTATTATTTATTGTATCGGCCATGGCAATCAAATCGTGGTAGCAGAGTATAAATATTTGGCCCAGAATTTTTTTGATGTTTCAGAAAGTGTTTTTCAATAAAAATCAAATTTTTCTATGTAACCTGTAGCACTAACCAGTCGATTTAAACGCAAACTGGCACAATATTTGCAAATCTCAAAATTTATTATTTATCGCATCGGCCATGGCAAGCGAATCGTGGTAGCAGAGTATACATTTGTGGCCCAGAATTTTTTTGAGGTGTCAGAAAGTGTTTTTCAATAAAAATCAAATTTTTCTGTGGAATCAGTAGTAATAACCAGTCGATTTAAACGCAAATTGGCACAATATTTGCAAATCTCAAAATTTTTTATTTATTGTATCGGCCACGGCAATCGAATCGTGGTAGCACAGTATACATTTTTGGCCCAGAATTTTTTTGAGGTGTCAGAAAGTGTTTTTCAATAAAAACCAAATTTTTCTATGTAATCTGTAGTACTAGCCAGTCGATTTAAACGCAAACTGGCACAATATTTGCAAATCTCAAAATTTATTATTTATTGCATCGGCCATGGCAATCGAATCGTGGTAGCAGAGTATACATTTTTGGCCCAGAATTTTTTTGAGGTGACAGAAAGTGTTTTTCAATAAAAATCAAATTTTTCTATGGAATCAGTAGTAATAAACAAGCAATCAAAACGCAAATTGGCACAATATTTGAAAATCTCAAAATTTATTATTTATTGTATCGGCCATGGCAAGCGAATCGTGGTAGCAGAGTATACATTTTTGGCCCAGATTTTTTTTGAGGTGTCAGAAAGTGTTTTTCAATAAAAATCAAATTTTTCTGTGGAATCAGTAGTAATAACCAGACGATTTAAACGCAAATTGGCACAATATTTGCAAATCTCAAAATTTATTATTTATTGTATCGGCCATGGCAATCAAATCGTGGTAGCACAGTATAAATATTTGGCCCAGAATTTTTTTGATGTTTCAGAAAGTGTTTTTCAATAAAAATCAAATTTTTCTATGTAACCTGTAGCACTAACCAGTCGATTTAAACGCAAACTGGCACAATATTTGCAAATTTAAAATTTATTATTTATTGCATCGGCCATGGCCAGCGAATCGTGGTAGCAGAGTATACATTTGTGGCCCAGAATTTTTTTGAGGTGTCAGAAAGTGTTTTTCAATAAAAATCAAATTTTTCTATGTAATCTGTAGTACTAGCCAGTCGATTTAAACGCAAATTGGCACAATATTTGCAAATCTCAAAATTTATTATTTATTGCATCGGCCATGGCAATCGAATCGTGGTAGCAGAGTATACATTTTTGGCCCAGAATTTTTTTGAGGTGACAGAAAGTGTTTTTCAATAAAAATCAAATTTTTCTGTGGAATCATTAGTAATAACCAGTCGATCTAAACGCAAATTGGCACAATATTTGCAAATCTCAAAATTTATTATTTATTGTATCGGCCATGGCAATCAAATCGTGGTAGCAGAGTATAAATATTTGGCCCAGAATTTTTTTGATGTTTCAGAAAGTGTTTTTCAATAAAACTCAAATTTTTCTATGTAACCTGTAGCACTAACCAGTCGATTTAAACGCAAACTGGCACAATATTTGCAAATCTCAAAATTTATTATTTATCGCATCGGCCATGGCAAGCGAATCGTGGTAGCAGAGTATACATTTGTGGCCCAGAATTTTTTTGAGGTGTCAGAAAGTGTTTTTCAATAAAAATCAAATTTTTCTGTGGAATCAGTAGTAATAAACAAGCAATCAAAACGCAAATTGGCACAATATTTGCAAATCTCAAAACTTATAATTTATTGTATCGGCCATGGCAAGCGAATCGTGGTAGCAGAGTATACATTTTTGGCCCAGAATTTTTTTGATGCTTCAGAAAGTGTTTTTCAATAAAAATCAAATTTTTCTGTGGAATCAGTAGTAATAACCAGTCGATTTAAACGCAAATTGGCACAATATTTGCAAATCTCAAAATTTATTATTTATTGTATCGGCCATGGGAATCAAATCGTGGTAGCAGAGTATAAATATTTGGCCCAGAATTTTTTTGATGTTTCAGAAAGTGTTTTTCAATAAAAATCAAATTTTTCTATGTAACCTGTAGCACTAACCAGTCGATTTAAACGCAAACTGGCACAATATTTGCAAATTTAAAATTTATTATTTATTGCATCGGCCATGGCAAGCGAATCGTGGTAGCAGAGTATACATTTGTGGCCCAGAATTTTTTTGAGGTGTCAGAAAGTGTTTTTCAATAAAAATCAAATTTTTCTGTGGAATCAGTAGTAATAACCAGTCGATTTAAACGCAAATTGGCACAATATTTGCAAATCTTAAAATTTATTATTTATTGCATCGGCCATGGCAATCGAATCGTGGTAGCAGAGTATACATTTTTGGCCCAGAATTTTTTTGAGGTGACAGAAAGTGTTTTTCAATAAAAATCAAATTTTTCTGTGGAATCATTAGTAATAACCAGTCGATCTAAACGCAAATTGGCACAATATTTGCAAATCTCAAAATTTATTATTTATTGCATCGGCCATGGCAATCGAATCGTGGTAGCAGAGTATACATTTTTGGCCCAGAATTTTTTTCATGTGTCAGAAAGTATTTTTCAATAAAAATCAAATTTTTCTATGGAATCTGTAGCACTAACCAGTCGATTTAAACGCAAACTGGCACAATATTTGCAAATTTAAAATTTATTATTTATTGCATCGGCCATGGCAAGCGAATCGTGGTAGCAGAGTATACATTTGTGGCCCAGAATTTTTTTGAGGTGTCAGAAAGTGTTTTTCAATAAAAATCAAATTTTTCTGTGGAATCATTAGTAATAACCAGTCGATCTAAACGCAAATTGGCACAATATTTGCAAATCTCAAAATTTATTATTTATTGCATCGGCCATGGCAATCGAATCGTGGTAGCAGAGTATACATTTTTGGCCCAGAATTTTTTTCATGTGTCAGAAAGTATTTTTCAATAAAAATCAAATTTTTCTGTGGAATCTGTAGCACTAACCAGTCGATTTAAACGCAAACTGGCACAATATTTGCAAATTTAAAATTTATTATTTATTGCATCGGCCATGGCAAGCGAATCGTGGTAGCAGAGTATACATTTGTGGCCCAGAATTTTTTTGAGGTGTCAGAAAGTGTTTTTCAATAAAAATCAAATTTTTCTGTGGAATCAGTAGTAATAAACAAGCAATCAAAACGCAAATTGGCACAATATTTGAAAATCTCAAAATTTATTATTTATTGTATCGGCCATGGCAAGCGAATCGTGGTAGCAGAGTATACATTTTTGGCCCAGAATTTTTTTGATGCTTCAGAAAGTGTTTTTCAATAAAAATCAAATTTTTCTGTGGAATCAGTAGTAATAACCAGTCGATTTAAACGCAAATTGGCACAATATTTGCAAATCTCAAAACTTATTATTTATTGTATCGGCCACGGCAATCGAATCGTGGTAGCAGAGTATACATTTTTGGCGTAGAATTTTTTTGAAGTGACAGAAAGTGTTTTTCAATAAAAATCAAATTTTTCTGTGGAATCAGTAGTAATAACCAGTCGATTTAAACGCAAATTGGCACAATATTTGCTAATATCAAAACTTATTATTTATTGCATCGGCCATGGCAATCGAATCGTGGTAGCAGAGTATATATTTTTGGCCCAGAATTTTTTTGAGGTGACAGAAAGTGTTTTTCAATAAAAATCAAATTTTTCTATGGAATCAGTAGTAATAAACAAGCAATCAAAACGCAAACTGGCACAATATTTGAAAATCTCAAAATTTATTATTTATTGTATCGGCCATGGCAAGCGAATCGTGGTAGCAGAGTATACATTTTTGGCCCAGAATTTTTTTGATGTATCAGAAAGTGTTTTTCAATAAAAACCAAATTTTTCTATGTAATCTGTAGTACTAACCTGTCGATTTATACGCAAACTGGCACATATACACCACTACCTAGATTTATCTCTTGTAATTACTGTTCGACCCTTTTTTGTTTCACCATTATACATGGACGCAATCAGTCATAGTCGGAATTAAGTTAATCAACTTTATCCCCATGATATGAAGTTGGGGAACTAAAAGATTTTTGATATAGTCCTAGGCTAGCTGACCACGTACCTCACTACTTAGATTTATCTCTTGTAATTGCTGTTCGACCCTTTTTTGTTTCACCATTATATATGGACGAAATCAGTCATAGTCGGAAATAAGTTAATTAACTTTATCCCCATAATATGAAGTTGGAAAGCTGAAAGATTTTTGATATAGTCCTAGGCTAGCTGACCACGTACCCCACTACTTAGATTTATCTCTTGTAATTGCTGTTCGACCCTTTTTTGTTTCACAATTATATATGGACGAAATCAGTCATAGTCGGAATTAAGTTAATCAACTTTATCCCCATGATATGAAGCTGGGGAGCTGAACGATTTTTGATATAGTCCTGGGCTAGCTGAACATATACCCCAATACTTAGAATTATCTCTTGTAATTGCTGTTCGACCATTTTTTGTTTCACCATTATACATGGACGCAATCAGTCATAGTCGGAGTTAAGTTAATCAACTTTATCCCCATGATACGAAATTTGGAAAGCTGAAAGTTTTTTGATATAGTCCTGGGATAGCTGACCATGTACCCCACTACTTAGATTTATCTCTTGTAACTGCTGTTCGACCCTTTTTTGTTTCGCCATTATACATGGACGCAATCAGTCATAGTCGGAATTAAGTTAATCAACTTGATCCACATGATATGAAGTTGGGGAGCTCAAAGATATCTTATAAACTCTTGGGCCAGCTGGCCATAGAAATTAAACTAAAATGTGTCACAAATAAAAAATTCAAATTCTTAGTGGATTTACGGTTAAATATATACATTTCGTTATTCGCCATTTTTTTGTTAGAAACTTCACATCTGAATATTCTTATTGGATTTGAATATGCATGTGTTTTTTGTTTGTGTTAGAAACTTCACAAGCTCATCATCGGCGTATAATATTTGCTATTATACTTTTCTTTTGTATTAATTTTGATTATTTTATAATTATTTATCAATTTTCTTTATTTATTTATTAACACTTTATTTCTCTTTTTTGTTTTAGTTAATTAGCCATCTTCTGACACCATGTGATAAGGATAAATCAGAGACACGTCTTTTGCTATTGACGGCTAATACAAAACATACTTTATTACAGTTCAGTTCATACATTCGTATTCTAATGTTGTGTTTACATGTTATTGTTATAATACTATATGGGACGTTTACATGTGTTATAATATTGTTATGTGGATTATGTTTTTACAGAAACTGTAAGGAATGCTTGTGGAAACGTCATTTTGCAGCCGACAGAATATGTGTAGGGAGTAATCGGGATCCATTGTAAAGGTTAAAAATTTTTTGATTAAAAATTAATTATGAAATAAAAAAGTAAAAAGATGTAAATAAAAACTGTACAAATTTGAATTTTTGGCAATATGGCTTTAATGTGTATTTTAGGTTCATGTTTCGGAACGACTCTTCGAACAAGAAAAACAGTGTTGTTGGGACTAAAAGACATCCAATTTAATAAAATCCTGCTAACTATGTTTTTTATTTCGAATTTGAGAATTTTAATAAAACGGCGATATGGGTAAGTACAAATATTGTTGTTGCCATCGATCTAACATCGTTACCATTGTTTTTATATTTTGATTGCGTAAAACATTGAAATTTATAGTAATTGATGTAACATTTGATGGCACAAGTAGTAGCGTGAAATGCTGTAGAATGCAAGGTACTGAGTTCGATCCTCGGTAGAAATGTAATTTTTGATATTTATAAGATACTAATTATTTCAATACGATCGATATGCGAAGCTCAAAAAAAATACTGGACAAGATTCCCACAAAATACGAGTAAAAAAATAATTTTTGGAAATTTTAATGCAATAAAAATGTTAAGTAATTTAAAAAAAACGTGTTAGTGGTTAAAATCGAACCTTAGACATTTTGCACAAAAATACAACACGCGCCCTCTTTTAAGCTAAAACAAAATCTTTTAGTACTTTTAGCAGAAATACTCTGTACTTAATATAGTACGTATGCCATAACAGAGATGTCACCATATTCCTATTAGAACACGTTTTTTTTTTGCTCTGCACGATTGCATAAAATAAACAAATTTATATTGATTTGTATATGATGTGATAGCTGAGGTAGTAAGGTGATGGACTGGAGTAACGAAGGTGCGGAGTTCGATTCCAAGCAGAACCGACAAAAATTTTAATGGAAATATTTCTTTTTAAATGATTAATGAAATTCGAGATGACGGGAGATCCGGAAATCCGGGCAAAAACGCCAGAAAAAAAAAAATTTCTGGAAATCCAAAAAAAAAATCAATTTTTGACTTAAAAAAAAAAAGTTAAGTCGGAAGTTTGAAGAATCGAACTCCAGACCTTTCGCACACCACTCCTTCATCTTACCACCCAACCACTCATCTCTATATAAATACTGCTTAATTTTTCGTTTAAATACTGATAAATTTGGACTTAGCGAAAAATCGCATAAAAATTTTTGATATTCTACCAGGCGAACAAAATTTAAAACACAACACATTTGTCATGAACGTGACATTATTTTGTATCAAAGCGTGCCACTTCAAGTTATGTGACACTTGAACATACAAAATAAAGTCATATTGCTGACAATTCTACCTTCTTGTAATTTCTGTTCGCCTGTTAAAATGACAAAAATTTTTTGCGATTTTTGATGAAAAAACGAAAAAGTTTTTTTTTAATTTCTGCTCACCTGGTAAATAAAAATTAACTTTTTTTAATTAAAAAGGCAATCATAACTCAATAGCAACCACCCAAATAGAAAATACAAAGAAACAAAGCAAAAAGCAAAGCGTACAAAGCAGAATTCCTCAAATTTCTGACAAGTTTACCTGCTGACGCATACATCCAGTACACCGCAAGTACAAAGCAAGAAGCAAAGCGTACAAAGCAGAATTCCTCAAATTTCTGACAAGTTTACCTGCTGACGCATACATCCAGTACACCGACGGGTCAAAATCGGACGAGGGAGCCGGATTTGCCGTTACCGATATGGTATTAGCTCCAAAGAAGGTAAGAACGAGTAATGACTGGTCAACAATGTCTTTGGAAGCCGGGGCTCTGCGTGAGGCTATCAAGATAGCCAGGGTTCATCCTGATAGGTCACAATGGATTTGTACGGACTCACTGTCTACATTGGAAGCTCTAAAAACCAGACGGATCAAAAATCCAATCGTACGTGAAATCAGGGATTTATTACTAGGTTCGACAAAGGATATTTCACTCGGGTGGGTACCCGGACATGTAGGAGTAACAGGTAACGAAGCGGCTGATTCCGAGGCAAGATGTGCTGCCGAAGCAAGTGTAATTGAATTCAATTCCTCAACTGGGGATGATTTAGCTAAATCAGCTTTAACTGCAATCTGGAGAGCCAAAATAAACCGATGGGCGTCAATGAATCCTCCCAACCACTTGGCCGAAATTAAAGATAAACCGATAAAATGGGATTCTTCAAATCTATTAGCGAGGCGTGATAGTACCATCATTTGCCGTTTGAGAATAGGGCATACTAATATTACGCACGTCTATCGTATTCTGAGAACAGAGGAACCTAGGTGCGAATTATGTAACGAACCCCTAACCGTCAGACATATTCTAATTAGCTGTCCGCGCCTTATTATTCAGAGAACTAAATTCAAAATTCCGCAATCGCTAAAACAAGCACTAGCGGATGACACGGATGTTTTAGAAAGAGTTTTGAAATACCTAAAGGATATTCGGAAATACAATCAAATTTAGTTCCCCTCCAAAAATAATTTTTATCTTCAGTCTATTTTTACCGTTTAAATTTAAAAACCATATAAATATCGATTTATATAAACAAATAAATAAATAAAATTATTGTAACAATTGGAATTATAAAACAAATGTAACAAACCAACGGCGACAATGGCCTTGATGTTGGTCGCTTAGAATTAATAAATAAATAAAAAACAAGTGACAGCTGAAGTAGTAGCATGATATGCTATAGAATGCAAGGTACCGAGTTTGATCCTCTCTCTGTACTGGATTTGATTGGATGACGTGAAAAATGTAATTTTTAATATTTATTATTAAACCGGACCAAAATCGAGAAAAATATATTTTTTAGGAAGTTTTAATACAATAATAATGTTACAGAATTATTAAAAAAACCGCACTAGTTTTAAAAATCGAACCTCAGACATTTTGCACAAAACTACAACAGACGCCCTCTTTTAAGCAAGACCAAATATGTCAACACTTTTAGCAGAAAGACGCTGTACTGAATATAGTACGTATGCCCTAACAGAGATGTCACTATATACATATTGAAGACAATGTATTATGGTCTGCAAGATCGCTGCATAAAACAAACAAATTTATGTATATTTGTATATGATGTGATAGCCGAGGTAGTAAGGTGATGGAGTCGAGTGAAGAAGGTCTGGAGTTCGAATCCAAGCAAAAAGCCAACGAAAAAATTTGTTTTTAGATGAAAAATTGTGAATTGTGGATCATCCAAGAAGATTATCGGGATCGAGATCTCGCTACAAAAAAAAATTTGATAAAATTCGTGGAAATAAAAAAAAAATCAAATTTTTGCTTAAAAAAAAAATAAAGTTGGAAGTTTGAAGAATCGAACTCCAGACCTTTCGCACACCACTCCTTCATCTTACCACCTAACCACTCATCTCTATATAATTACTACTCAGTTTTTCGTTTAAATACTGATAAATTTGGACTTAGCGAAAAATTGCATAAAAATTTTTGTTATTCTACCAGGCGAACAAAATTTAAAACACAACACATTTGTCATGAACGTGACATTATTTTGTATCAAAGCGTGCCACTTCAAGCTATGTGACACTTGAACATACAAAATAAAGTCATATTGGTGACAATTCTACCTTCTTGTAATTTCTGTTCGCCTGTTAAAATGACAAAAATTTTTTGCGATTTTTGATGAAAAAACGAAAAAGTTTTTTTTTAATTTCTGCTCACCTGGTAAATAAAAATTACCTTTTTTTAATTAAAAAGGCAATCATAACTCAATAGCAACCACCCAAATAGAAAATTTGAAGCTTTTTATTACAAACAAAAAAAATCCTTCGGCCGCCAGGATCGAACTCAAATTTTCTATTTGGGTGGTTGCTTTTGAGTTATGATTGCCTTTTTAATTAAAAAAACTTAATTTTTATTTACCAGGTGAGCAGAAATTAAAAAAAAAACTTTTTCGTTTTTTCATCAAAAATCGCAAAAATTTTTTGTCATTTTAACAGGCGAACAGAAATTACAAGAAGGTAGAATTGTCAGCAATATGACTTTATTTTGTATGTTCAAGTGTCACATAGCTTGAAGTGGCACGCTTTGATACAAAATAATGTCACGTTCATGACAAATGTGTTGTGTTTTAAATTTTGTTCGCCTGGTAGAATATCAAAAATTTTTATGCGATTTTTCGCTAAGTCCAAATTTATCAGTATTTAAACGAAAAACTGAGTAGTAATTATATAGAGATGAGTGGTTGGGTGGTAAGATGAAGGAGTGGTGTGCGAAAGGTCTGGAGTTCGATTCTTCAAACTTCCGACTTAACTTTTTTTTTTTTTTAAGCAAAAAATGATTTTTTTTTTTGGATTTCCAGAAATTTTTTTTTTCTGGCGTTTTTGCCCGGATTTCCGGATCTTCCGTCATCTCGAATTTTGTGAATCATTAAAAACAAATATTTCCATTAAAATTTTCGTTGGTTTTTGCTTGGAATCGAACTCCGTACCTTCGTTACTCCAGTCCATCACCTTACTACCTCAGCTATCACATCATATACAAATCAGTATATATTTGTTTATTTTATGCAATCGTGCAGAGAAAAAAAAAACGTGTAATAATATGAATATGGTGACATCTCTGTTATGACATACGTACTATATTTAGTACAAAGTATTTCTGCTAAAAGTACTAAAAGATTTTGTTTTAGCTTAAAAGAGGGCGCGTGTTGTATTTTTGTGCAAAATGTCTAAGGTTCGATTTTAACCACTAACACGTTTTTTTTAAATTACTTAACATTTTTATTGCATTAAAATTTCCAAAAATTATTTTTTTACTCGTATTTTGTGGGAATTTTGTCCGGTATTTTTTTTGAGCTTAGCATATCGATCGTATTGAAATAATTAGTATCTTATAAATATCAAAAATTACATTTCTACCGAGGATCGAACTCAGTACCTTGCATTCTAGAGCATTTCACGCTACTACTTGTGCCATCACATGTTACATCAATTACTATAAATTTCAATGTTTTACGCAATCAAAATATAAAAACAATGGTAACGATGTTAGATCGATGGCAACAACAATATTTGTACTTACCCATATCGTCGTTTTTTAAAAATTCTCAAATTCGAAATAAAAAACATAGTTAGCAGGATTTTATTAAATTGGATGTCTTTTAAGGTGCTATTCCATGGACTGATTGACTGACTCAGTCAATATAAAGCAAGAAAAGAGATTATATTTTGTGGTTGTACAAATGAAACAAAAAATTTTACTCAGTCAAAAAATATTTGAGTTTTAGCAGTGTGAACTGCCATAAAAAGTATCAAATCGAATACTTTTTATGGCAGTCGAACAAACTACATACATAAAATTATCGCATGGAAGAGAATTTTACTATAAAGTTTCTTTATGGAAAAGAATTTAACTATAAAAATAATTTATTAATGGAATAGAGTTTTAATATCTATGGTTGTTATTTATCACCATGCCATTTAGTCAATTTTTCAAAGTGTCAAATTGAATTTTAGAATCGAATGTTTCTTTTAATATTTACTCCAATAAAGATTGAAGAAAATAAATAACGTTTCAATTGACGATTGGGAAAGTTGAAAATGCGGTACCTATCGCCCGAAAAAAAAAACTTCGTATTTAATGGATACAGAAGCAAACATTTTTGTCAAGGAAAAACTCATTGGATTCAAGAGATAAACTGAGAAGAAATTTTCAATTAATGCCGGTCAAAATGCATGAAAGCAGAAAACAAAATATGATTTATGTATTCGAAATAGTAATTACTTTGCTTTTATTGATCAATAAACATGTTAAAAATTCCGAACTATATTTTTAATCTTGAATCTGTGTAAATACACAACATCCATCATTACTATCGACCAACCTAAATGGCCTTGATCGTTGCCGTCCACGAAACGATTTAATAAACGTTTTATCTGGAACAAATTCAGCTGTATTAAACATCAATCCTTCAGTCTCCAAATAGATGTCAAGACAACAAAGCGCACGCTCCATCTGCTTCTCCAACAATTTTGCCGTATTCTTTGTATCCCGAACAGTTGAGTTAATCCAAAATTCCATTTCGCGAATGGCAGAATTATTCGCTGCATTTTGTTTCCCATTCCAATGCAGTTGTTATTTCCATAAGGCAAGTGATTTTGGATAATCACATGGAATATTTATGTAGCACTCAAACTTCGCCGAACTTCGTGTTAACACAACACAATAAAATAAATCATTTTCATTCACATTACAATCATCATCATCGAACGATGACTCGCTGGGCGACAAGCTCAATTGATTCAAATAGTCGAGACAAGTTATGGCGGTACATTGTACTAAATTACTAGAAATTCGAATCGAATACGATGATTTTATTGTGCTCGCAAAATCTATGTAGTACTAAGGACTCCATTCGATCGGTTTTTGTATTAATATCCTGGGCCACTTTATCCTTTTCCTTTAGCAGTTCATTGTACAATGCAGAAAGTTCCTTCCGTTGCTGCAACTCCCATTCTAAACGGGCCAATCTTTTGGCATGTTCATCATTTTTAGTTTTATCTGGCCGGGCCACCGTATCTGGTGCATTTTCGTAAAATTCAACTTCAGGTACCAACTGGATTTCTTCATCCTGACTTTTAAATTGGTAACATCGTTGAATTTCTTTATTCAAATGATCGGCCTCGTACAGCAAATTTTGCAATTGCAGTCGATTGCTATCGACGCGTAACTTCTCCTTTTGCAGTGCCTCACGATTATCACGGAACCGAACTTTATCCAAGCGATTCAATTTTTTAAGCAGCACAAAAAGTAGGGAACCTTCTATGCGCTTATCAAAAATTTCTTGTTTTGACTGTTCATTGTTAGGGGTCCGCTTGGCTACAGCAACCGTATCAAATGTTTTTCGCAATTCTTCGCACGTTTGATGGAAAAGCTGAGAATCCTTTTCGACCGATCGTTGCCTCGCCTCATTTTCCTCAAAATTAATAACGTTCTAAATTAAAATTTAAATAAATAAAATGTATACCAAACTATAATTTCAGGTTATGTTTACCGCGTATACATCTTTGGCGACTTTAGTTGTAATTGTTTCAGTTATTTTCTTTCTTTTACTTCGATCGCTACCTTCATTAATGGAATCTTTGTGTGTTACTTTCATGATTTTTGATATTGTAATTGTAATGATTTTATTGTATTTGGAAATTATTGAAAAATTAGCGTAATGAACCGAATTTTTACGTTTTCACAAATCATTTTGACGTTCAATTCAATGCGAAAATAATTTATTATAGGTTTGATGAAAGGTCGAGTTACAATGAATTGTTTATTTCAGATAAGCACACTACGCTGTTAAATTTTAACCATAAAATGTTTAAAAAAAAAAAAAAAATTTGTCTTTGTCACTCTAATGTAATTTTGTTGCTATCAGCTTTTCAGTCAACTCAGTCAATCAGTCCATGGAATAGCACCTTTAGTCACAACAAAACTGTTTTTCTTGTTCGAAGAGTCGTTCCGAAACATGAACCTAAAATACACATTTTTTCAATCTCGTTACAGTTCTCTCCTTGAAGGCAATTCCCTTTTGTGGCATGAATCCTAGCAGAAGGTAGCGGATAAACTTATTCGACAAATCGACCAAGTAATATTTTTAGGGAGATCTTAAAAAGTTGGTTGTTATAAAATAATAAATTTAAACCGACCAAATTTTTTTTTAAATATTTTTTATTGCAAATCAATAATTATTTATAATTTTCTTTCTCAATTTATTTTTTATAAAAAAATTACATTTTTTTTAATTATATATATTTTTTAATATTTTTTTTAAATAAATATTTTTTGTTTTTTTTTTGTTTTAAATTTTACTTTTAATTTTACTTAAAATCTAAAGCTTGTTTTTTATTTAAATTAAATTTATTTCTTTTATATATATAATATATTCAATTTCTAACGTAATTTTATTTATATTTAATAATATACATATTTCATTTTTAAAATTTTTATTCTAGATTCTCTTAAATAATTAATTTTTATTTTAAAATATAATTACAGCAATTATAATTATTAATTATTTATTTTTAGTTAATTATTTTTTATTTGTTTTTACAAAATTGAATCGGAGGAATTGACTCTTGTATATATAATTCGATATGTACAAAGGATGTTTAAAATTTATTTTTTTTTTAAATTTCTAATTAATTTTTTATGTATATCATAATTCTATCTAATTAAAAAAAAAATTTATGTATTATAATTAATAGAAAAAAATTAATTACATATTTATATTGTTGTCAAATTATTATTCTGTTTGTTCGAAGTATATTTATATAAATTTACTGTTCAAGCATAAATCAGTCAATTATTATTATATGTTAAATTATTTATATTGGGTTGTATAAAATAATAAAATTAATTTAACATACTTATGTAGAGATGTCCGGATGAGAATTATAAATTTTATAATATTAATCGCGTTAAAAATTAATAAAAAATTATTAAATAAAAAAAAAAAAGTGTTAATGGAATTTTTTTGTATAATTATTTATTTTTAATTATTTGATGACATTTTTTTTCGGCATGATATATTTACAATTAGTATATTAAAATTAATTGAACTGAGAATTATTATTATTATTTTTTTATAATTTCGTTTTCTTTTATGAATGTCATATGAAAGCACACAAAGATAATAATATAATTACGTGAACCTTTTAATTGTTTTTAATTTATATGTACTCGTATGTATACGTAAAAAACTAAACTAAAATAAAATCTTCTCCTATTTAAAATATTTCTAATTTATGTACAATTAATTAATCACAAATTTTATATTTTTTGTTTAGTTTAAATGATTTCTTTTTTTTTAGTACGGTATACACTCAATGAAAAAAAAAAGCTTTTAAATAATAAAAGCTTTTTTGAATATAATTTTTTTTTTATTATAACAAAAAAAATACTAAAAAAATTAAAATATATATTTTTAAAATTAAAATTCAGACTTTAATGCGATTAAAAATAATAATAATTAATTAAGTAAAACCGAATCATCATTTTCTTATTTATTTTTAATTTTATACAATAATTATAATTTTATTTAAAAAGGCCACACATATTGAAATTTATATTTTTATTTTAATTTTTGGTTTTTGATTGGCTAAAATTAAAATTTTGATGATGGTTGGGAAAATTAACGTTTAATTTTTGCTTACCTCTGTAACACGTACATCTTTGTGATAAGTATTTTGTTTTTTTTTTGTCCACGAGTCGAATACAATAATCCGGGTACATGCTAAGGAACTGTAGAAGATATTTAGACGGTGAAATACAAATTGGGGTTCAGGAAATTTACCACCAGCACCAAAAAAATAAATTTCCACCAAAAAAAAAAAAAAAAAAACGCTCGAAATTAATTTAATCGTAATATAATAATAAAAAATAAAAAATTAAAAAGATTATAAATTAAGTCAGATACTGTTTATTTATTTTATTTTCGATAAATTTTTTTTTTTTAGAAAAAATGTTTATTCTATATTTATATATATAATATATTTATAATTTTATTATACAAATTTTTTAAAAAATAAAAATTCTATATAATATATAAAAAATAATAATAAAAATTAAATAAAGATATAATTTTTTGTTTTCTTGTTTTAATATATTTCGAATAATAAAATTATATATATTGCATTATGTAAAATTTTTTTATTAATAATAATATATTTTTATTTTTAAAGCATAATTAAATTTAAATCACGTCACAATATTTTTTTTTTTTTAATTAATTTTTTATAATATATATTTTTTTGATTGTTTTAATTTTTGTTATAAAAATCAATTTTTTGTTTTTGGCTTATAAAGTTCATTTTTGTTTTTATTTTAAAAACTTAAAATTTTTATACATATTTTATTATAACTAGTAATTACCATATAATTTTTGTTTTTAAATCTATAATAAAAAAAATTATATATTTTATGACTAAATTTATTATTTTTAAAAAATAAAAATAATATAAATTTTTATTCTAATAATTTTTTGTTTTAATTAGTCTAAAAAAAATTATTTTAATTCTTTGTATGTTTTTTTGTTCATTTTTGTTTTTTAATTAATTTTATTAAATTTAATGTTTAATTTAATTATATTTATATGAGTATAACACAGTTTACATTCCAGCATTGGCAGAGATTTAATTAATAAATCTATTTTTTTTTTTTTAATAATTGTTTTTTATTTTTATTTATTTAATTTTTTCTTTAAGGCCACACTTTATTTATTTTATTTTTTTATTTAAATAAAACAAAATAAAAAAAAAAAAATTGATTTAATTATTAGATTTATAAATGTCTAAAACTAATTAAAAAAACGAAAATAAAAAATGTTCACTTAATATTAAACATGTGTTGCCAGTGCACCTTTTTTAATATTACCGTTTGCTGGAAGTATAAATTGACCTGATGGACTTAAGATTTGAGGACTATTTGCCCCACTAACACCAATCACGCCAGTCATATTTGATTGGTTGCGTGCTGCGTTATATGGTGGTGGGGCAGGTGTTGCAGCCGGATTTGCTGTACTAGGTGGTGGTAATGGCGGTAATGAGGCATTAGACGTTCGTAAATATGGATTACCGTATGTGGCACTATATCGCGGATCTATACTCAATCCATTTTGTAATAGTGGTTGGACTGTTAAAAAAAATAGTAATTAGTAATTTTCATACATATTTTAGTATATAATTAAAAATCATTACCTAATAAACCATTTTGTATTGAATTTAGGCTGCCCTGAACATTCGGCAGTCCATTGTCCTGCCGTATATCTTGTTGCCTATTCCTATTTAAACTTAAATTCCCCGACGGCAATTGACCATTCATTTGGGTTGTATTTATAAGACCATTTGGATGTGTATTACTAGTATTACTTCTTAATGTTGCTAAATTATGTGGTGGCGGACTATAGTCTCGCGAATAATCTACATACGGCACATATCCGTTATTATTTTGACCAGATTTGAGCTGCAGATGTGCCATTGTTTCTGTATAGTCACCCGAATAACGATAGTCTCCGGGAATTTTAACAGGTCCTGCGAGTGGCACACCTCCTACACCGCCGCCCATTCCACCGCCTGTTGAACCTAATATATTGGCGGCTAATCGGGTCGCTATACTTTCTGAACCGGAACATGTTTCCGAGTAATCTGGTTCGCAGGAGCCAGCCCGAATATCTACTTTTAAATCGCTAATGTTTGATGATCGATCACTTTCCTTGCATCCTTTCTCGGATATATGGTGCTGAAAAAACACAATTTTTAAAAAAACTGTACGAAGTTATATTTTTGGTCATACTTACTTCTGGTATAACATCAGCGGGCGGTAATTTCTTTTTTCCTTTTTTACAATACAGTATTGAGAACATGGCCACTATTATTAAGAGTGCCGCAAACACTAACCCAACTACTACGAATATTAAAATTGGCATAGTTTCTAAAAATAAAAATTGATATTGATCGTAAATTATATACGTTTGGGTCTATAAACATTATATTACCGGTCTTACTTTGCGCTAATAATTCAATTTCTTGCACAGCATTGCCATAATCATTGACCACCGTACAATTATATTTGCCAAAATGTTTCGATTGACTTTCGCGTATAATCAACGTTGATTTAATGCCCTCGACCATTTGATCCTCCAGTATCGAATAGTCTTGATCATTACTCGTATTTATTTCGCGACCATTAAATGTCCACGACACATGACGCGCTTTTGGCACCGAAAATGCTGTACACTCAAGTCTAGCATTATCGCCCGAGATACCAAATTGTTTATTTTGTGATGTCAGCCGTGGTGCACTCTTTAAATATATAATCGCTTCGGCACCAATCTCCGGAAAACCGGGTACACTAGCCTTACAATAATATCGTCCCGATGTCGTTTCAGTTACTTTAACGGTAAGATTTGGTGAACGTTCAACAACCTGAGGATGAAAATGAAACTATTTCTTAAAATTTATAGAACTGATGGTATATTCTTGGTAATTTTATTATCCGAATAACTTAAACAACTAAATTATTTCATGCTAAAAATTAGTAACAAAACTATTTACCCGATCAAGTGGATCATAAATCCAGACTACATCAGGCGTTGGATTCCCATCAACATCACACGTTAATGTGGCCGGCTTATTTAAATCCGCCTCCACCGATTTAGGCATCGATTTAAATATTGGTCCATAACTTATATCGAGCGTTTCACTTTCTTCACTTTTACCCACAGCATTGTGTACCTCACACTTGACAATCGCATCATGATATTTTCGACTAACATTTGCGATAATCATTTCTGTTGTATAATCACCAACCAGCAGCTCATCATTAACATACCATCGGTATGTTAAATCATTTGGATTGGCGTCTGCATGACATGATAGTCGAACTTCTGCACCCTCGGGTATTCGGCCACCGGCGAGTGCACCACCTATAACGGATACACTAACTTTGGGTGCATACTTAACCTAAAAATAAAATTGAATAATAAAATATGATTTTAATTATTTAATTAATATTTTTGTAATTAACTCGTAAAATGGGAAATTGAAAATATTTTAATTATTTTCAGGAAATTCAATGAGAAACATAAAATGAAAGAAATCGGAAGTTATTGACTTGTAATTGATGAGTTTGGCGGAAACGACACTTAATTCTAAATACAGTATTAAAATAGTTTGGATACACGTTTGAAATATTTTAACGAGGAATTTATTTTAGTAGGCACGACATTTAGTGCGATCTGGATTTGTGATAATTTGGGAGACAATTAAATAAATGTGGTGCAAAGAAATAAAATTGGACAATTTGAAATGCAATTAAATTTAATTCAGTTATCCATCCATCAACATAAATATTTTATTTGTTTGTGAATTAATTAAGCAAGAAGCTATCGCAGAATCTTTCATTCAATGGTTACAATAAATTAAAAGCTTTGATAAATTTTTTTTCCTTTAGTATTTGAACTATTCAAAATGAATTATTGTGGCTTATTATTATTTATAAAAGTTCTTAGCGTTTAAGAACAATTAACGTTATAGGATCTAAGCGAGCTTTTAAATAGCGCCTAATTTTAAAAATAATTTTTGTTTAAAGTTTTACGACAATTATTATCATAAACTATTACAACACGTAAAATTGCGTAAATCAACTTTTGCAAACTTTCAAACAGCTTTAAATTATTAATTTGCATTATGTACAAATGCTAGAAGTTTATCGCTTAACTAATCGGAAATTATTTTTGCTGGTTACACCGGAGCTTTAAGTTCAATCATTAATAATCCTCAAACTCAAGTTAACGATTTATTGAATTTAATAGGTACAACGTTCTTAACACAAAAATCGTTGGGTTAATTTTACAAGCTTTTAAAAAATTTTGTCGTTTAAAAGAAAAATTAATTTATTTTTTATGCAAATTAAAATTTGTTGCTAGTTCTATTTTAATAATTTAAATGTTTAAAATTTTAACAAATAAAGTAAACAAAAAGTTCCTCCTTAGTTTATTATTTATAAAAACTGAGATTGACAAATTATTTACTAGAGCTTTTAAAAAACTTCTAATTTTATAAATATTTTTTGTTTTAAACTTTTAGGAGAATTATTATCATAAATTATTAACACATAAAATTTGGTAAATCAATTTAAATCATTAATTTGTATTACATACAAATGTTAGAAGTTATTCTCATTAAAAGTTTTTCTAAATATTTTCACGAAGCTTTCGATTTTTAAAAAAATATTTTCAACCATTTTAATAATTTATATTTGGGAAGCTTTTATATGTTTAATTCCACTAGTTTGAATATCTCTAGAAAAAGTTTAATTATCAGTAAAGCTTTATTTATTGAAAGTATCGGCATATACATACATAAATATGTACTTAATAAAACGAACTTTTTATGTTCAGAAGCTATGATGATTAACGTAATTTTACTACTTATTTTTTAAAACTTTTACGAATTTTTTTTTTAGTTTTTAAAGCTTTTAAAAGTTTTTTAAGTCAGCAGCTTTTTAAAAGCTTCTTTATAAAAGGTAATATAAGACATTTCCTTCATTTCAAAATGAGGGTGAATACTTAATACGTCAGTGTGAGTAGAACAAATAAAATTGTCAATAAGGCATATAGAGATTTCTAAAATTAAGCATTGCAATTACCATGAGTGAAACGTAATTTCGGAAAATAATTTTAACATCTTCCCTTATTTTTGTCGGTTACACCGGAGCTTTAAGTTTAATCATTAATAATCTTTATACTCAAGTTAACGATTTATTGAATTTAATAGTTTCAAACAATCCTAACCCAAAAATCGTTGGTTTAACTTTATAAGCTTTTAAAAAATTTTGTCGTTTTAAAGAAAAATTAATTTATTTTATAATAGAGTTTCTCCCTATTTTATTATTTATAAAAGTTCAGAGAGTTTAAGAACAATTACCGATGTAGGATCAAAGCTGCGATTAGTGTAAATAATTTATTAGAGCTTTTAAAAAGCTTCTAGTTTTAAAAATATTTTTTGTTTTAAACTTTACGACAATTATTATCATAAATTATTACCACAAGTAAAATTTTGTAAATCAATTTTTACAAAAACCTTAAAATTATTAATTTATATTATTAACAAATGTTAGAAGTTATTATCATTAGAAGTTCTTCAAATATTTTTCGAAATATTTTCGCGGAGCTTTCGATTAAAAAAAATATTTTTAACCATTTTAATAATTTATAATTACGAAGCTTTTATTTGTTTGATTTCAATAGGTTGAATATCTCTAGAAAAGTTAAATTGTCAGTAAAGCTTCATTAATTGAAAATATCGACAGATACATAATAAAATGAACTTTTTATGTTCAGTTTTTTATTTAATTTTTAAAACTTTAAAAAAAAGTTTTTTTTGGTCAGAAGCTTTTTTATAAAAGGTAATATAAGAAATTTTCTTCTTTTTAAAATGTGTGTGAATACCCCCAGAACAAATAAAATTGTCAATAAGACTTTTACAAGCTTCTAAAGTTAAGCTCTTACAAATTTCCTTACTTATTCGTTACTTTAAAAGCTTGCCAATCTAAAATAAACCGTTTAAAATGCCAAGCTTCTCATTTCAGGAGTCCAATTTATTTTTTTGGAACTTATTAGACTATATACTAATGAGCTTCCAGAAAGTTTTTATTTAATGTAATACACTACCTATAGGTAAAGTTTAATCCAAAGTGGTTTAGGTCTCTATTATGGTAGTGTTAAAAGCTCGAGAGTCACAATCAGTTCATCAACCAATCAAGAAGTTTATCGCATAACTAATCGGAAATTACCATAGAATTTCAGAAAACAATTTTAACTTAAGTTTTGAATTTAAAAGTTTCAAACAATCCTAATGTTTAATATAAGCTTTTACAAAAATTTATTTTAAAGAAAAATTAATTTATTTTTTATGCAAATTAATTTAACTTTTTAAGCTTTGTACAAAAAAAAGTTGTATTATCACCTACAGAGCTTTTTCTCCTTATTTTAAAGTTGTAAGATCAAAGCTAACAATTAAAGTTGTAAGATCAAATCTGAGATTAGTGTGGAGATTAGAGCTTTTAAAAAGCTTCTAATTTTAAAAATATTTTTATTTTAAACTTTACGACAATTATTCTCATGAATTATCAACACAAAGCTTTAAATTATTAATTTATATTATTAACAAATGTTAGATGTTATTATCATTAAAAGTTCTTTAAATATTTTTCGAAATATTTTCACGGAGCTTTTGATTTAAAAAAAAAAAAATAATATATATTAACCATTTTACTAGTAAAGCACATTTATTGCAAGTATCGACGAGCTTGTTATATTCAGAATCTTTACAGATTTTGTTAATTTTTAAAACCTTAAACAAGCTTTTTTCTTTTTTATTCGGAAGCTTTTTGAAAGCTTTATTATAAAGTAATATAAAAAAAATTGCTTCTTTTAAAAATTAGCGTGAATATCTCTAGTATAAATAAAATTGTCAATAAGACTTTTATAAGGTTCTATTTATAATTAAGCTCTTAAAGATTTCCTTAATTATTCAAAGGAACCATCTCTTTACTATGCACATTGAACATTAAGGCTGGATGGCAAGTTTACAAATTTATTAAATATTCAATCTTCGGAACATATTAAAATCGTATAATTAAATAAATAGAATGATCATCAGCCGTTGGTGTCAATTTTTAAAAAGGATAATAACAATATATTTTGTGCAAGAATTCAAACGATGCGAAGGAAATTGTTGATGTATAACATTCAGTTAGAGTATGTGCCTGGTAAATATATGTTCGTAGCAGATTTGTTATCAAGAAATTTTAATAAGAATCAGGTAGAGTTTGAAGAAGTGACATTTGCGACTGAGGTGGTTGATTCCATTAACATGTCTCCTGACAAAGTGGGTATTTTTGTCAAGGAAACGGGTCAAGATGAAGTTTTAGTGGAAATAGTTAACAAGTGTGTAAATGGCTGGCCTAAATCAAAAACAAAAGTGGATGAAAAATTAAAGAGGACGGAGTGTTGTTCTATAATGATAGAATAATAGTGCCAAGTGTTTTGAGGAATGAAATGTTGACCTTGTTACATATGAAGGACATTTTGTTATAACTAAAATAATTGCCAGAGCAAAATCTTTATTGTTTTGGTTAGGCATGAATTCGGATATAGAAAATCTAATTATGAAGTGTGGGATTTGTGAAAAATTTCCTGCGTCTAATAAAACGGAACCCTTAATTTCGTTCGTTATTTCGGACAATATGCCTTTCTCATCTTGGGAATTTAGAAAGTTTTGTGAGGATAATAATTTTCAAGCAATAACTTCAAGAAGCCTAAGATATCCAAAATCAAACGGAATGGCGGAAAAAGGAGTATGTACATATTGCAAAACAAATGTTGAGAAAATGTAGTGAAAGTGGTACACCTTTGTGGAGAGTATTGTTAGAGTATCGAGATACGCCGTTAGCTGAATTAAGATTATCGCCAGCACAGATTTTAATGAATAGACGTTTGAGAACGAGAATTCCGATTAAGAGCTCATTGTTAGATACACAGAATGCGGTAGAGGTTAAAACCGGTTTGGTTGCAAACTATGATAGGAACGCACATTCGAGGGTTGTATTTGAGCAGATGATGATTTGATGATGCTGTTTATCAGGAAGGTGGTAAGGATAGAAATTGGAAACCTGGTAGAATTTTAAGCAAGGCGAAAAAAATACGAAAAATACTTGTTTTCGTTTTTGATTATTTCTATGTGTTTGTAAAAGTCATCTGAGAAAATAAACGCGTTTTTTGAAATTGCTCTGGAGCAAGAAAAGCACAAGGTTTTATTTATTGCTCGAAAAACCATTTTTTTGATCTTCATACACAATTTTGTGCCGAAAGCATTTACCGTGACACCTTAATACATTATGCACAAACCAAACCTCTTTGCAGCATAACATTCCTATTAAATCCGCTCCTGAACAAGAAATACGACCATTTAATAATTTTGCTGGTCAGAATTGAAGTAGTAAAAATAAAATTCGATTAATTTCAAGAAGACGTATAATTTACCAGGCCGGTCACTATTCTAGGCAATGAAATAAATTGAACCTTTAGTCTCCCAACTGAATTTAGGTGACACACTCCAATTTTAAAACCAACGTTTCATTTGTCAATCCAATCATTTTATTAAATTTTTATCCTTTTTATTTTCATTCCCCATTCATAAAAAAATTGTAAATCAAACCAAATTTCAAATTGAGTTCAAATTAAGGTTAAGCATGACATATTAATGGAATTTTATCGTCTAATATGAATTTACGGTAACATCGCTTAAGTGTTTCGCAGAATCGAAATTAAGCATCACCGCCATTTAAACTATAATTTGCAAATTTTAATTATGGTTCTCTATTGACACTTAAGTTTTTATGTATTTCAAATTGCAATCTCAAATATTGAATATATATTTCTAAAAAGTAACTAAATTACCAATGCATTGATAGAAAATAAAATTTATTTCTATTTGAGAAAAAAAAGCAAACACTTGAATTCACTTAAGTTCAATTGAGAACTTTATTTCATTTTTCACTCAATGCTGTTTTCCAATTTTTTTTTTTTTTTGCTTTTCTCTACTCTACAATCAAATCACTTAGAGCTTTTATTATATATACATATATACATTATTAAATATATAAATAAAATAAAAATCGGAATTGTTGGTATTATGAATGATGAAGGAAAAAAGCGTCGTTGCATTTTATTTGTTCTAAGACAATTTTTACTTTTCCCCACTGTAAAGAAGTTATATTGGGGTAAGTATTGTAATTGCGAAAAAAAAAGTTTCACATTTCGCGACCAATTAGGTTACCAGAACTTCAAACGTAAATAGGCCTAAATTTTTAATTTTTATTTTAAATTTTTTTTCACTTACCTCTAATTTTAATTTTGCCGATCGATATGTTCGATCAGCCGTATTTTGCGCTTGACACGTAAACGTCGTATTATGATGTTCCTTTTTTGGTGTTAATTTTAATATTGACTTAGCCGTTGTTAATCTATGATTTATATTATTTTGTTCTTTAACATATTCAATTCCTTTGGTTAGAACATTGCCTAGACCATCGATCCATGTTATTTCGGCGGCCGGTTTACCCGATGCTGATATACATTCCAATTCGATTTCACGATCTTCGGTCGTCACCAGAAAATTACCTTGGGTTATAACTGGTTTTTTGGGTGGTACTAGCACTGTGAGTGAGGCAAATCTTGACCTAATTCCTGGTTCGCCTAGAAATTTATATAAAAAAGATGCATAAATAGAAAATAGTATAAATATAAACATAAATTCAAATAGGACAGATATAATTTATTCAATGTAAACATAGTATGAGAATCGATATATGAAATTTATAGCAAAAAAAAAAAAAATACCACTCGAAATGATTATTATGAGGGTGAAATTTATGGCTTATAAATCATAAATACATAAATGTTTTTATAAAATAAATACATGTATGAAAATTTACCGTTAGGTCCTGGTCCTACTTGACATTGATATTTTGCATCATCCTCCAGCGACACCGAATTTATATCCAGTGAATAATCACCTGTGAATATATATAAATATGTAAAACAAAATCAATATTTAACAAAAAGAATAACTCATACCTTCTTCATCACTCCCGACCATTGAGTATCGTTCAAATGCACTTAAATTTCGATGTGTACCTAGGCCAAAATCATCTTTTGTCCACTGGAAATAACAAAAATTGTTTATTATGTAATTTTAGATAACTCTACCTGTATTTATATAATATAAATTGAATAGATTTATATTTTTAATTGAAATTGAGTTTATTTATTATGGGTACATATCACATAAGTGGAAAAACTTGAAAGTTTTCCTAAGTAAATATAATTAAAGTTGAGTTTATCTTTGTATGTACATATATGTATATTATGCAAACAAATATATTTTTAGGTTAAAAAAAAAAAAAAAAAAAAAAACTTTCTATCAAAATAAATAAATTTATTAACTAAATACTTACTTGTAACATTCCTTGTTTGTCGATCACACGACACGGCAGTGTTACACGTGTCCCCACCACCGCCGTCTGATCTTGTGGCTCCATTGCAAAACGTTGCCCATGTGTTTTCTCTTGACCCGTTGGTGCTGTTTTACCCGCTAGAATCATATTTAAATTTCCTATCCGCAGCAGCAAAAGTAACGATATTGTGACTAATGTTGTATATGTTGACATATTTGTTGATGTTTTAATAATTTTTAATCGTTTTATTGACATTTTGTTGTTTGTTGATTTAATATTTTTTGTTGAGGAACTATTTTGGAATGCACTAATGTAAAATCGATTTGATTTATATTTTCTGGAAGTCAATAATGATTCGTTCGATTCTGAAATGAGATGAAATAAAACAAAATTAAATTATAATTTATTTATTTTTAATTTTAATTAAATATTTAAAAATTTTGTGTCAAATATATGTATGTCTCTATTTTGTGTATATGTACATAGATATGTATACATTCAATTCTTATTATCTCTGAACTCTTTATAGACTTTAACTGTAAAATAAATGAAAATCAATATAAATATTTATACATTTTCCGGAAATTATTTATTTTTTTGTTTTTTTTTTGTCTTGAAAAAATATAATTTTCTTTTTATGTATTTTGTGAAATGAATTTATTATACTTTATGAGTCATTTAATAAAAATAATGTGTTTAGGTAAATAAACCGGATTTTTATTAATAACAATGTTATTGAATATTGAAAACTATATTCAATTCAAAATTCGCCCCTAAATAATAAAATCGATTCGTTTAAAAATCAACTTACAGTCTACAACTTAAGGTACATAATTTTAAATTAGATTTATACATGCATACTCATGGATCATACTACAATAAATATTTTGTATTTATTCAAACAGCGTAGATAAAGGCCGTTTTAGGCCAAATACCTCATGTAGCTTCAATCATATCACAGATAAATTCCAACATGGGCTTAAAAAACTTTTTAAATAGATTTAATATTTCTTAATAAAATCCATTTTTAATACACGATATCCGACTACTATTGAGTAGTGGCATTTGTCAATTTTAGTTTCACAAAAATTCGCTATCTTATTTTATAATAAGGTGACGAAGAACGCATTTTTGCGAAAATATCATTTTATAATAACGATTATGACTCCTGAATATGATACGAGATTCGGGTTCAAATAATAATCCAATACTTTGAAATCTCAAATACGCGTAAGAGTAGCGCTCCGACTTTTTACCACCGCGTTTAAGTGTTTTGATAAAATTGACGAATGGAATCGTTTGTTCATCATTAGATCGGAAGTGGCCATTAGGCTTGGTCCTTTGGTTATAGCTATACGTAGTTTTGGAAAAAAACTACAATTTAAAATTTGTAGGAAGATTTTTTTTTACCATATTTTGACATTAAACTTTACGTCAATGTTTGGTCCTTTAAATTTAGTTATCATCCATAGTTATCAATTTAAGTGGATCCGCCGCAATTTATCGAGATCACACGCTTTTATTGACTAAAATTATTTAACGAGATAGTTAGTCAGAATATCGGTACCGTATTCCGTTTAAACCCTTACACATTTGGTGTGTGGTGCGGTATTTACGATATTTGAAATATGTGGTTTTTGTCAACACCAAATTATATGTTTCACAGTATCATAAGCCAAAGTCTGTTTTAGTAGTGAACCATAAAGTAATACGTGAGAATGTTTTTGGAAAGTTGGAGGAGCTGACAAATGTAATGGATCGACAAGAACATTGTAAAATATTTAGAAAAGCGTATTTAAGAAGATCCGTGTAAATTTTTTGCAAAGTTAATAAAAAAATTGGTTTAGGAGTCCAAAAAAACAAAATTAATTGGTTAACGGTCAGTTAAATTAAAATGGTAGTCAACTTTACAAAGTGGTCTGCCCGGAGCATGTAGGACAAGATATAAAAAAAAAAAAAATTAAGTTAAAGCAAATTTGATGGCAACCTATTTTCTAATTTATATGATAACCCAACTCTCCTTCCATTAAAGCTAATCCTATTCTATTTCGGTCATCTCTTTACACTGTTTCCTGAACAAAGTTTCGATTGAAACCGTTGACTTTTATGATCAAATTTCTTTTTGTTTTCGGATTGGTACTTCCCTTAACATTTCGGTAGTTAGGTTTCCATTCTTTTAAAATTACCTAATAGTTATTCGAAAAACTTCGATCTTCATCAAATCTAAAATAGTTTGGAATATATCTGGTAGTTTCAACATTTAATGTCATTCTCACGCCAAAAATGACTCAGCTAGCAACCCTACAAAATATTAATGTATTACGTGCGTTCAATAAAATAACCAAATAAAAATTATTATAACTGGAAACACCACGTTTAGGAATGTTTATAGAAATGTAAATGTGTAATCCAATTAGAATTTGTGTATATGAATGTATATGCGAAGTTCAATTGAAAATTTTGCCTATTTCCAAACGATAGAAAGTGGTTCCAATCGTAACCCAATTGTTTTCTTCGGAAATAGGGTAAAAATTGTTGAATTTTTTTTAATGAATCTGGTGACCAATCCTGACCTAACGGCGAACAAACCATTCCATTGGGGTGCTAAAAAATCGAATGTATAAGATTCGTATTTGATTTAAATAAAAATTGAGCGAATTTTCTTCAATTCTGATTCAATTCAAATATGAATATTATACATTTGAATTCGTATCGTATTCAGAATTGGCCTTCCTTTTAAAAACTGAAGTAAAAGAAAGCATTTACTGATTTTTATTGACTCCTCGTAGATTACGATGCGTATACAAAAATTTTGTTTGCAATTGGTTTATTGCATTAGTTTGTGATAAACTGTTTTAATTTTAAATTTGAAAATTTCAGTTACAACGCCTGTGTGTTTTAAACGAATTTTTTTTTATTTGTTTATTTTTAATTAGGTCTTTTTATTATTTTTTATGTTTGGCTCAATTATAGAACTATTTATAAATTTTTTTTAATAAATTTCTTTATTAAAAACTTTCTCCTTTTTCTATATAATTTTATGCCAAATTTTCGGTTTTTTAAACCATTATCAAGGCTATGCAAAATTTAATTAAAAAATAATTCTATACACAATATTATTCACCAACCGACAAATTTATTTTGTTTTAATACATAAAACAAAAGAAATTTGTCGGTTGGTGAATAATATTGTGTATAGAATTATTTTTTAATTAAATTTTGCATAGCCTTGATAATGGTTTAAAAAACCGAAAATTTGGCATACAATTGTATAGAAAAAGGAGAAAGTTTTTAATAAAGAAATTTATTAAAAAAAATTTATAAATAGGTCTATAATTGAGCCAAACATAAAAGAATTTTTTTTTGTGATTTTTAAAATTTGAAAATTTTTCCACTTAGACTGTAGCCTAAAAACCCATCCCAGACTTTTTTTACTGCACAATTTAAAGTGTAAATGTATTAAAACCTAACCCGATCTTTTTTACACCAGCGAAAAACCAATTCCAGGAGTTTTATTTATTATACGATTCTTTCTAGTAAAAGGTAAAATAATTAAGAAAATTTTTCTGGTCAATATTATGGCGGCCCTGGAAATATGTTTCATCGTTATAGTAAGGGGTCGGTTTGCTTGATAGAATTTTCCCTAACAGAATTAAAGGAATTCTTATAATCAAGATTATAGGGGCGCTGGAAATATTTTATAACGGTTAAGTAAGGGATCCTATTGGCTACCACTGGGCCAATTCTGAAACAACGATTTTTTAGGGCCGCGATAATCTTGACCAGAAGAATTCTTAATTTTTTTTTTTTTTTTTTTTTTTTTTTTCATTTTTAACTACGGGAAGGCAATACGGATAGCCACCAAAACTCTCTACCATATTGCCATACTCAATTTCCGGGCCCATCATAATCTTGGCCAAAATAGTTTTAAAATGCAATTTGTACAGTTGTGTCCCTTTGTTTTATGAGCACAGATATATATATATATATATATTATTTTCTTCCATTTTGAACTACGAGAAAAAACGAGGGCGAGTAGCAGGGACAGCAGAGACACAACGATTTCAACAACAATGTCAAGCAACACTACCTACAGTTAGTACAAATTTGGGTGACCGCATGGGAACATGATGATGGAACGAAATCTCGCCCCCTCTCACAACCGCCGATGGAAAAAATGGTGGAGGGGAATAATAATTAATTGTTTACAGCTTTTCAGAAAAAAAGAGTTTGCGGAACCAGGAAATTTGTGTTGTCATTGTGTCTTCTTACAGGTGTTGGAGCAGTAGAAAGAACTTTAAAAAATTGTATTGTCTTGTGCTAAATAAATTACTAAAAAAAAATATATATTACTAACAAATGTACTAACTATCAACTACTTAGGTGTCTGGAACCGGGTTGGGTCTTTGTTGCTAACATTCCTTTCCCATCCCTCGATCTTGTTATATGTAAAAAGGTGTACGACGGCGGCCTGGATATCACAACTATTAGACTTATGTGGTTATCGATGTGGCGCCTTTCTTTAAGGGGTTTGGCTTCATGAAGAATGGTGTCGTGTTGTTGTAACATGGGTATAGTGGTGTGGTATTCGCATTTATAATACGGGAGACTTGCTTAATGCTTGATTGTACATCGCAATCAAAATCAATCAATCAATCAATCAAATTTTGAACTATGAGAAAAAATGGTGTAATAAATAAAAATCCTGGGATGAATTTTTCGCTCGCGTTGTCGGAGGTAATTTCAAATTTTCCTGGGATAACTTAAAGACCCTATTTTTATTGAACAAAAGTAGATATTATGTACAACTGCCGGTGGCATTTTTACTAATTTGGTTTTATACTAATTTTAACATTGTAAGGTTATTTTTAAATGTTAATTATTCTGTAACAACTATTACTACTAATTTATATTTAAAAATATTTAAGTTATTCCAAAACAGCTCCCAACGAAAGTCAATTTAACATTATTACGATAATTGTTTAATTTGTAATAGGAATTCGAATTATCATATAACTTCGTAAACAAATTGAGGTGTGCCCAATACAAATAAATTTTCAGGCCAAATTCACTGGCACCTCACAATTTATGAAAAAAGCCTAAATATGAAGTTTGAGTGCCAATACAAGTTGCAATGAATTCACTACATAACTGTAATGATTTGGAGGATATACTGAATAAATGGAAGCTGGAATGTGTCCTGTCTCTATTTTTATGTATGTATCAATGCAAATACTCAGTCCAGATTGTCTTGAGGAATACGATGTAAAGTCATTTGTGTTTACTAAAGTAAATTACGGTTAATGATTATTGGTCGCAATTTTCTTTTAGTTGTTTTGGAAATATTTTTTTTCTTTTTAGTTTTTGTCGATTCGGCATAAAACAGAAACATCTTCGGCCGGCCGGCCAATGAGTAATAAAATATAACAAAATTAACAAATTAAACAAATGCAAATGTCGAGATGATTTTGACAGCAATAATTAGGTTCAACCTCATACGAGCCAATTAATGATACTTTCAGGTGGAATTTTGGTGGGAGAGGTGGGCGGGGGGGGGGGGGGGGGGGGGTAAGATATTTAAAAAAAATTTCTTACAAGATATATTTTAAAATTCACCACTTAACATTCAATCTAAAAATTTTAAACTTATTTTGAGGTTTTACAATTTTAAACTTTATATTTTGATCATTTCTTGAATCCCAAAATTTTAATTTTAATTTTTTGTTTTATTGTTTATATTAAATCAATTTATAAACATTTTAAAATGTTTTTAAAAATTTAAAAATGATTGTTGAATTATACAATGTTTGGTCGAGTTATATGCGATTTATAAAATTTTTAACGATTTACAATATTGGACAAAGACAAAATTTCAAATATTACAAACAATTTAAATTTAATTAACATGTGTTACCATTAAATGCGGATGTTTTGTACCAATAATTTCATAAAATCGATCTATAACTTAACAAAGAATGAGATGAGACATAAGTCTGCTTTGTTGGAACGTCTAAACGACTAAATGGTATTTAGAAATTTATAATTTTAGAAGATAGTTGGGAAAGGAATGAAACAAATGAATTTGCTGTTCAAAAGTTTTAAGAAAGTAAGAACTTTAATTTTTTATACTTTGGAAAACTTAAAATTTAAAATTTTAAAAGCATTTCTAGCAATAATTGGTTTCCATTTTCAGTTTTATGGGCTTAAAAAAATTATATATAATGGGCTTAAAAAAAAATTTTAAGAAATAACAAATTTATACCATTTTAATAGATATGTACTTCGAAATTCAAATTTAGAAATATTTTAGAATGTAATTTTAATTAATTAAATTAGTAATAAACCAGAAAATTTGGAGAACCTTACGAATTTTAAAACAAAAAGATGTTTAAATTTTTTTTAAAGTTTTAAACGTTTTAGAATATGCTACGAACTTTACTAACAACTATTTCACATTTTAAAACTAAGACATGAATTTTATAAATTTACAATTTTTGATATTTTTCGATTTAATCTGTTTTTTTATTAATTTTTAACAAATTATATGGGAAATTTATTTATTGTTTTTTTTGCAATACAAATTATATAGATCGGCTTCGTTTACATGAATTTTTGGATTATACATATTTTATTTTGTAAGAGTTAAAATTAAGAATTATAAAATTTTCAAATGTTGTGAAATTTCATTTTATTTGAACATTTAATTAATTCAGAACATTAAATTAAAAATATATTACACGAGGGAAGGGGGGGGGGGAGGGGGCTGTTAAAATTAAAAAAAAAACATTTTGTTTTAAAATTTGCTACTTTAAGTTCAATCTAAAAACTTGATAATTTTAATTTTTTGTGCTAATTTTAATATTAATTAAAACTATAAAATTTTTTAAAAAGTTCTAAATGTTTTGTTGAGTTATACACAAGTTATAAAATTATTGACGATTTACATATTGGACAACAAAAATTTTCAAATATGACAAACAATTTATAATTAATTAACATGGGAAGTGCCAACCTCACTCACAATATGTTCCAATTAAATGCAAAAGCTTCATACTAATTCCTGAAACTCGATCTTTAACTTAAGAAAGAATGAGAAGAGATAAATGTCTTCTTGATGTCTGGAGTTGATGTTGAAAAGTTTTTTATAGAACCAGTTAAGTTAATTGTACTAAGAAGTTGATATTGATCAAATTTAAAGGATTGTCTCATATTAGTAGGAATTTTGATTTTATATAATTGGAAAACCCAAAATTTAAAATTTTTAAATCATTTCTAGTAATTGGTATCCAGGTTGAATTTTAAGGAATTTTTAAAATTTTACGAAATTACACATTTATATCATTTTAGTAGATAGGTTATAAAATTATTGACGATTTACATATTGGACAACAAAAATTTTCAAATATGACAAACAATTTATAATTAATTAACATGGGAAGTGCCAACCTCACTCACAATATGTTCCAATTAAATGCAAAAGCTTCATACTAATTCCTGAAACTCGATCTTTAACTTAAGAAAGAATGAGAAGAGATAAATGTCTTCTTGATGTCTGGAGTTGATGTTGAAAAGTTTTTTATAGAACCAGTTAAGTTAATTGTACTAAGAAGTTGATATTGATCAAATTTAAAGGATTGTCTCATATTAGTAGGAATTTTGATTTTATATAATTGGAAAACCCAAAATTTAAAATTTTTAAATCATTTCTAGTAATTGGTATCCAGGTTGAATTTTAAGGAATTTTTAAAATTTTACGAAATTACACATTTATATCATTTTAGTAGATAGGTTATAAAATTATTGACGATTTACATATTGGACAACAAAAATTTTCAAATATGACAAACAATTTATAATTAATTAACATGGGAAGTGCCAACCTCACTCACAATATGTTCCAATTAAATGCAAAAGCTTCATACTAATTCCTGAAACTCGATCTTTAACTTAAGAAAGAATGAGAAGAGATAAATGTCTTCTTGATGTCTGGAGTTGATGTTGAAAAGTTTTTTATAGAACCAGTTAAGTTAATTGTACTAAGAAGTTGATATTGATCAAATTTAAAGGATTGTCTCATATTAGTAGGAATTTTGATTTTATATAATTGGAAAACCCAAAATTTAAAATTTTTAAATCATTTCTAGTAATTGGTATCCAGGTTGAATTTTAAGGAATTTTTAAAATTTTACGAAATTACACATTTATATCATTTTAGTAGATAGGTCGATACCCAAGTATATAAATATTTTAGAATTTAATTTTAATTAATTAAATTAGTAATAAACCAGCAAATTTGGTCCAAACGTTTCAGAATTTGCAACGAACTTTACTGAACAACTAATTCTCATGTAAGAAATTAGGCGTGAATTTTAAAAATTTACAATTTGAGCAATTTCCTAATTAATTTTATTTTAAATTTTTGCATGGTAGTCCCATTTTTAACAAATTACATTGGAAATTTAATTTTTTTTTTTTTTTTTAAATTTTACAAAGGTTATTAGAATGGCAACATTCCACTAGAATTTTTGGATTATACAAAAATTTGTGGTAAGTTAAGAATTATAAAATTTTAAAATATTGTTAACATTTAATTAGTTCAGTATTTTTAATTAAGAATATATTACTAAATCAAAATTCAAAGCGACGATATTAGACATTTTAAATTTATTCAAACGATTGGAAAAAAGACAGATCCGCACACATAATTTTTAAAATTATTAAAAATTTTGGAAAATAATTTTTGGTAAATGAAGACAATTTTGTTTGTCTTGGAAATTTTAAAGTTGAAGAGTTTCAAACTTTTTTAAAATTTTTATAGAAGTTAATTTTAAAATTCGATACGAGTTCTAGAATTTACTCAAAATTCCTATGAATTTCTTTAAATTTGAAATTGTTTCGAATCTTATTTACATTTTAAACGTTATATTTTAACATGTTTCAAATTATAAATTAAGAACTTATGCATTACGTGGTTTTCAAATTTTTGAACTTTGTGTACCAAAATTTGTGAAAGCATAAAACTTCAAGAGGCCTGTATAGTAAAATTTTCAGCAATTTTAAATATGGATCCATGGAAAGACCTATTAGAACAAACGTACGATCTTCAGGGGGTTAAAAATATAAAAACAATTTGTTTTAAAATTCACCACTTAGCATTTAATCTTAACATTTAGAACTAAGTTTGGGTTTTCTTGAATATCAAAATTTAAATTTAAATTTTTTGTTTTATTGTTAATATTAAAACAAACTATAAAAATTGTTAAAATGATTTAGACAATTGTATAATATTTTGTCGGCTTTTACATATTGGACAAACATAAAATTTTGTTTCGTTATTGGACAAACCCAAAATTTGAAATATTTCAAACAATATAAAATTAATTAACATGGGAAATGCCAGAATCACAATATGTTCCAATTAAATGCAGAAATTTCGTACTAACTTGGAAATTCAAAATGCCGAAGCAATATTTAGAAATCTATAAATCTATAATTTTAGAAGTTGTTGGAATATGCTGTTGGAAGATTATCTCTGGCGGGCCAGAGAATAGCGTTGGAAAATAAACTTAATTAACAGTTAAATTTTGTTTGGTACTTTAAAATTTAAGACATTTTGAACGGAATTGGCATTTTTAAAGATAAATTTTGATATTTTATAAATTGAAAAACCCAAAATGTAAAAGTTTTAAAACAATTCTATTAATTGGTATCCATTTAGAAGTTTAAGGGATTTTTAAAGTTTTACGAAATGTCAAATTTGAATAATTCGTAATTAAAATTAGAAATATTTTAAAGGTTTAATTTTAAATTGGTTTCTACATATTTTGAATTTTTCAAATTTTACGAAATGACAAATTTAAGTAGGTACTTAAAAATTAAAATTTTGAAATAGTTTAGAATTTAATTTTAATTAATTTAATTAGTAATTAACCAGAAATTTTGGTGAATTTTATGAATTTTAAAACTAAAAGAAGTTTTGCAATTTTTTAAAGATTCAAACGTTACAGAATTTGTTCTCTAAACTACTATGTCTCTTTTCAGAAATTAGACATGAATTTTAAAAAACTTATTATTTTTTCAAATTTTTAATTAATTTTTTTTTTTTTAATTTTTACATGGTAGTCCCGTTTTCAACAAATTACATGGGAAATTAATTTGTTTTGAAATTTTACAAATAATAATTATTTAGAATGGCAACATTCACTAGAATTTTAGGATTATATCAAAATTTGTAAAATTTATGTTAACAATTATAAAATTTTAAAATATTGTCAAATTTAATTTTACGTTTAATTAATCTAGAATTTTTAATTAAAAATGTATTACGAATTTAAAATTCAAAGCGACATTAGAAATTTTAAATTTATTTAAACGATTGGAATTATTACCTACAAGGAAGATTCCCACATATCATTTTTAATATTTGAAAAATTGTGGTAAAGATTTTTTGATAAATCAAGAAAATTTTGTTTTTCTTGTAAATTTTATAGTTGTAGAGTTTCAAATAATTTTGAAATTTTTGATAAAGGTTAAATTTAAAATTCGATATGAGTTTTAGAATTTACTAAAAATTTGTATGATCTTCGAAGGTAGTTTAGATTCAGTGAAATAAACGCTCCTAATTATATTTTGGAAAATTGGAGTTTCTAAACAAAGGCAGATGGCGTAAAATATGTAAGTGTAACCTTGTAAACTTTACATCAGTTATTGTAGTTTAAATTTTTAAACAAATTAGCTTATACATTTTTTATCTATTTTGCTCTATTGAAATTAAAATTTTAAAATAAACAATTTTCATTGTTTGAAATGTGGAAAACCTTTCAACGAAAAATAAAAAAATTAAGAAAACTGAGAGATAAACAGAATAAGGGTTTACTTAGGGGAAATGTTTTTACTCGGAAATGTAAATTCAGGTATAAACTTAAATTATTATTAAAATTAATTTTAATTGGTTAATTACTCATAATTTTTTTTCTAATTGTCACTTAATAATGATGCCGAACTTTGTGTTGCGACCAGTTGCACAAACCCCTAATAAAAAGTCATCAATGCAAGATAGGGGGTAAATACCATCTAAATGTTTATACAGTGAATGACATGAAAAGCATTAAGGACGATAAATTAAAAAATTGGCAATTGAAAATAAAACCAAAGTTGTTTAGAAGAAACATGCTAAAGTACTTCTCATTTTGGCAATTTTTACAATATGAGCTCTGCATAGTTATGTATTAGCAGAACTCTTACAAACTCTTAAATAAAATGTTTATTTGTTATTTATACTCCCAAACTTTGCCAGAATATTTTGTAAACACAAAATCGAAACTTTCATACAGATTTACATAAAATCGTATCGCCTAATTAATAAAATAATAACTCCAAATACCATACCTCTTGTTAATTCTGCCTTTTGTTAATAATACCAATTATTTTTAATAAGTTTCAAGAACCCTTTCTTTTGGTGGTGAATAAACTTTTGCCAAAATACAAGGTCTGTAGCATACATAATTGCAAAGTTATGGCTAAATATACCTTTTGTCATACTTTACTACGATCGTTTTCAAATCAATTTTTTCTTGTACTATTCTATACGGTTATGTCATAGTTCATCTATAAAATTGGTACAAAACAAATTAACTTGTCTTAGTTTAACAAAATTTCATCTTTGTAAAATTTTTAATAAAGTTAAGTCAACTCGTCATATACTTGACGAGTAAATATGGAAATTGAATTAGTATTGTACTAGTGATTAATAATCAGTATGTGTGTGATAATCATAAGAAGAAGTTGTTTCTTTTTTCTATTATAATGTCAACCAGAGCAATAGTCCTAGCACCAAAAAATGTTAAAAAGCGGTAACTATGACATTTATTTTATTTTGTAATTAAACATTTATATGTTAATTTATAATTAAATTTTAATTTATTGAAATTGAATCTTGGAATACAAATTTACCATCTCTAAATTTCAGCGTAATTACTCTACGTATACCAAGTGATTTAAAAAAAATGTAGAAATAGAACCATTTGCAGAGGTTGCAGTGCCAGATAAAAAGCACCTAAGTTCCAATTTCAGTGAAAATTCAAATCACGAACCAGTCCTCTCAACAGTAGTAATTTCATTAGAACATTTTTCCGGAAAACATTGGATTTTGAATCTCTTAAGTATTTAAATGATCGAAAATGTTCATATATAAATTTTGTAGATAGCGGCACGGATTACCTCTCCTTACAATTGATTTGTCTGAAAGTGATGCAAATTTATTATCATAAACTTTCAGGCTATTCACTCTACGTGTGCCTCAATAGAAGATCGTTGAAATGGAAATCGAAGTCGAGTAGTTTATTGGAGGAACACCAGTGCCAGAGACATACATATCTGTTACAAAAAAAAAAAAAAAAAAAAAATAGAAAAAAATTGACGAAACTTGCAACATAGTGGGACCTATTTATATTTATTGCCTTAACTTTAATGATTGCTTTTATCGAGGAAGTGATTGACATGGGTACAATCGAGTATGCAAAATAATGTTCATGCATTATTTCGGTAAGCACAATATTTATCATTTTATAAGATCTCAGTGGAGATTTAAATATTTCCCGCAATTGACACCGGATATGCGGGGAAATCACTCTGGGATCCCTTCCGAAGCTAAAACTAATTACAGAAACTCCTGTTACATTTTATTTGAATATAAAGCTGGTATACTACAATTTATTATATAACACATCAACATTTTTCCAAATATTTAGTCGCTATTATTAAGACTCTATTTATTGTGGATTACAAAAATTCAGGGTTACTCCAAATCGCAAGAGACGGATATATTTAACGGCCACGTATTAGTTTTTGTGGCAAAAATAGACCCGTTCAATATTATGTAAGTCGTTTATCAAACAGAAAATTTAAATCTAAATTTTAGAAAGGAACGTGATTTTGCGGTTCAATGATGGGGGAATGCCAAGCAAACTGGTTGAAGTTTTCTTCAAAAATTTATTGAATTGATTGAAATGTACAAAATAGCTATTTGGGCGAATTTTGGTGTTGGATCAATAAGAAAAATTAAAAATTGTGTGTAAATCCACTTATGGTTGTGTACAAAATGGATCGGAAAGACCCTTAATATCTAGTAACATACTACGTACTAGTCAGCGAAAGAAGAAATGAGGTAGGCTTGAAAAATGAGGTAATTTTAATACTAAATTAAATAAAATAAGATGCGTTTTGTTTTTAGGTGAAATATTTTATAAAATATAAAGCTTTTTGTTGATTACGTACTAAGTACTTCAGCGTTTCATATTACTGAAATAATTTGTGGCGTATTGATTTTCTTAGTATACTTAAACCATTAGAGTATTTTGAATTATTTGAATGCCATAACACTTGATCCATCATGTTCTTTAACTTGTTAATAAACTTGCAATTGCGCCATATATTTTTACCAAATAAACGCACACATCTTTTCAGAGCAAAAATTCGACAATGTGTAAAAGCTCTAAAAGCCTTCCACAAAGCAACAATTTTTGATTTGACCCCATACCAATTGTAATTTTTTCACTGGCCACAACCCAACCAACTATTTTCTGCAGACCATATCGATAAAGTAAAATTGAGATACGAAACGCAAAAAAAAATGAAAATTAAATGAACAGTTAGTTCAATTTAACTTTTCCATAAATATGTAATGTCTAAATCGACAAATAAATCTTAATGAATTGTAATAAATTATTCCGTATGCTTACAATATATGTACAAACGAGCATGTACAGGATATCTACATAGAGATATATAATGGAAATAAATTATGTATAAAACAATTTTTTTTTGTCCATATTTCTCGTATTTATCTCCGTACAAATTAAAAATAATTTCAATAGGAAAATGTTCCAACCATACAATACACTTACACACACACATACACACAGAAAAAAAAAAATTGGATATATGAAATATTGCATAATACATATAATTGTTACAATTACAATAATCTTATAATTTTTAATTTTATCTTGTATTCGGGTTGGTTATAAATTGGAAAATTTATTTATATTTTCCCACATATTTAATTTTGCTAGCAAGTAATTTTTTTGTTCTATGCTGGATAAATCCAAAAAATAATTGTTACTCTGCTATACATATATGTAAATACATATAGCTATATGTATGTATGTTGTTCCTTATTGTGGTCAAATTGAAAATGAATTGATTTTTACTGTGTGCATATATCCATGATAATATAAACGACTGTATGCATGCAATTTGTGTATGAACAATGCAAGTGAAAAAAATAAAAAATAAAAATAAAAAATTCTAAATTTTATTTTTATGCAATTGAAAATTGTTCAAAAATTTTTAGACTACATAGTTTTTGTTTTCTAAATTTTTAAGTGTTATACATTATATGAGTGTGCTGTTGAGAGCACCCTTATACATAATATATATGTATAGTTCATATAAAATGTATAAAAATCACGCCATAAAATTTAATTATACACGTTATATGGTAATCCAGTACAAAAAATCAAACTCTCCCAAACCATCCCCCTCAACACCAATAAACTATTTAAAACTACATACATCATAAAAAAATTGATACTTTACGAACGAGTTTGTATACAAAAAACTATGGAATTTATTTAGCATGAATTTAGTAATTAAAGGCATAATATTTTATTTTAAATGGATATACTCGTGCATAGGTGTATATATATTATTAACTACACCCAAAATACTCATTGAAAATAAATTTTGTTTTACCAATTACGTAGTGATTTGTTTCGAGCATCATCTATATAATCACGATCGTGATATATTCCGCATCCATATCTCTAAATAAATGTATATTCATGTTTGGTTTGTGTTGTTTTGTTTCGGGTGTTTGTGTTTTAAACAAACATAAAAATGAATATCTCCCGGGACATTAGCAAATTTACAAACTTTACAATAATAATAAAAATAAATTGTTTCTGATATCAAGTTTTATACATCTCAAATCTATACACATATAGATGTAGCTATATAAACTGAAAAGATCATTAGAAAACAAAAACACAAAAAAATATTTTCCTCCGTTTTTCCCATAAACATATATACATATATACACACATACATATAACATACTACTCGGTCTCCGTATTGGCGTATAGAAAGCATAACACGACAAGTGTTTCGTTGTGTTATGCTTTTTATGTTTCTATTGAGCTTATTTATATTTATTTTTTTATTACATCTAATTTTGTCATTAAAATAAGAAATAAAAATAATATAAAAGATAAAAACTCTCAAAATAATTTACAGTTTCCTTATTGTTTGTCGTTTTACTTTTTTTTTTTTTTTTTTTTCATTTTATTTTCTCATTTATATAAAAAAAAAAAAAAAATAAAAGTAAAGTTAATTTTCTTTTGATTATCGTGTAAAAAAAATAAAATTAAATAAATAAATATTAAAAAAGAAATAAATTAAAATAAATAAAATAAAATATTTTTTATGGGATTATCGATTAATAAATAAATTAAAAACTTGTTTTTAATTTTTTATGTTTACAGTGGAAAATACGATTAATCCATTTCATCGTAGGAATACAACACATAAATTGGTCTATTTATACGGGAGTATAAGTGTAATAAAGATCAAAGGCAAAATGATATTTGGTAAATGTGTATTATGTGTGTGGGTGTGAGTTTCCATCAAAAAAAAAAAAAAAAAAAAAGAAAAACACAAAAACTATATTACCACATAAAATTTTATTTTTCTAGGGAAATTGTTACAGTTGTGAAATTATTTTTCATTTCCTCTCGTTTTATGTTTTATATACTCGTACTATAAATATGCGTATTTGGATTTGTATTGTGGTTTCCACGAATTTGAATACCTCAATATTATTAATTAAAATGGTAATTAGTTTCAATTTTTTTTATAAGTCTCGTTTAGTACTTGATAAATAGGGGAGGGTTTCGGTGATACGGTGTAAACCATTTATTTATTTTTTATTTTTTTTTAAATTCTCACGGAAAATGGATAAAATATGAAAAGTTCAAGAAAATTTTAATTAAGGCAATATTCCCTCCTCATTAACTAAATTTAATGTAAATTTCGTAAGAGGAGCGATTAAATTACAACGAAATTACTTAAAATTTTATTATGTAACAAATATTTTGAAATCATCAATTTTAATCATAAAATTGTTCGAATTTAGTACATCTGAAATTTCAAATAAATTTCGAATTAATTGTTTGGTTTATAAATTTGAAGCTGAAATCTAGAATTTTGAAATTATTTTTAATATTTGAAATTTTAGAATAAAAATTTAAAATTTTTGTGATTTTCTTAATGAGTTCCTTAAAAATTTATTTCTTTTAAATTTGAGATTAATTGTTCTCTAGAATTTTAATAGCGTTTGTATAAAACTTAACAAAATTCAGAAAATTCTATTTCCCAGAAATTAGAGAATTAATTTACAATTTTTAGAATTAAATTTTTAAAATTAGTTAGAAATTTAAGATTTGAAGCTACGCTTACTTTAGTGTTACAGTTTTAAATGTTTTTTTGCTTTTTTTTTAAATATATAAGATTCGAAAGGTGGCAAAAGGCAAAGGCTTTTCTATAATTTTTTTTTTTAGTTTATTGTCGAGTATATTTAATGTAAATCTCGTAAGAGGGGCGATTTAAAGCTCAACAAATTTTATTCTGAAATTTTGCAATGATGAATATTGGTGCTTTGAATTTTTATATTTTCAGTTTCGAAAATATAATTTTGCAAGCTAATATTTTGAAATCATCAATTTTAATTTTAAAATTGTTCGAATTTACTATGTCTGGAATTTCAAATAAATTTAGAATTAAATGTTGATATTGGTTGTTACACAAATTGGTTAATAAAGCATTTGAAGCTGAAATCTAGAATTTTGAAATTATTTTTAATATTTGAAATTTTAGAATAAAAATTTAAAATTTTTGTGATTTCCTTAAAAATTTATTTTTTATTAATTTGAGATTAAATGTTCTCTAGATTTTAATAGCGTTTGTACAAAACTTTACAAAATTTGGAAAAATTCTATTTCCCGGAGTTTAGAATTTTAGTTTGGAAATTTTATTATTAAGCTTTTATAATTTGTTTGAAATTTAAAATTTGAACCTATGCTTACTTTAGTGTTACAGTTTTAAATGTTTTTTGCTGTTTTTTTTTTAAATATTCTAAATTCGAAAGGCTGCAAAAGGCAAATGCTTTTCTATAAGTTTATTTAGTTTATTGTCGAGCATATTTAATGTAAATTTCGTAAGAGGGGCAATATAAAGCTCAACAAATTTTATTCTGAAATTTTGCAATGATGAATATTGGTGCTTTAAACTTTTATATTTTTAGTTTCGAAATTACTGAAAATTTTGTTAGGCAATAATTTTTCAAGCTAGTATTTTGAAATCATCAATTTTAATTTTAAAATTGTTCGAATTTAGTGTATCTGGAATTTTAAATAAATTTAGCATTAAATGTTTAAACAAATTGATTTATAAAGCATTTGAAGCTGAAAGGATTAGATACATCATGTAAGGAATTTATTAGATACATCAAGTTTTCGAATTGTAAACACATTTTTTTAGTTTTACTTTAATCCATGAATTTAAAATTTTCAAGTTTTGAAATTAAAGCTATGCTTTCTTTAATGTTACAGTTTAAAATATTTTTTTACACCTTTACAAAACTAAACTGGTTTCCGTTTTTAATAATTTAACATTTTACAGATCGAATGTGTTTTGACAATTTCTGTAGATAGTTGAATAATAAAAGAAAGTATTTGTATTTGCTAGTAAGCCCGACGATCTCTGCTTGACAATTACTCCAAATCCAGCTAAAATCATCACGCATATAAATGCGTTAAATTTTACACTGGTCCTTTTCATGTAAATGTTTCTAAGGTTGTAGAGCATAATGGTATTGAGATTCAAATATTTAAAACATTAATTGGTTTTTCCTGATCTCAGGGTACCTGCGAAATCTTTCCGAAGCCTTGCTTGGTGCAGTGATTCTTGTTTTTCAAATTTCATCTATAGTTGCAAAATTCGGAAGAAATTTTCTTAGTTTTTAAAACTTGAATGGATATAATTTTCATTATAAAGCATTCAAGTTTCAGATTAAATATTAATTAAGTTAAAAATTTAAATATTTATATCAAAAGTTTAATTAAAACAGTATAACATGGTGTTATTGTCAAATACGTATGATTACCGAGATTTTGTTTCATTCTTGTGCTATGTTCTGTTAAAGTTTAGCCTACCATACTTATTAATTTTTATAGTTAAGACTTACAGACTTCATAGTTAGAAGCTGTAAGTAAGCTTTTATTTTCGCAGTTTTTAAAATATTAAATTAGTAGTTATAGAAAATTGAACCAAGCTATATGAACTTTTAAGTTTAGAACAATCTAAAAACGGTAAGTTAGCATAAGATCGGAAAAAATTTCAAGTACCTACGCCATTCGAAGTTTAGAACATTTCTTATGCCAGCTAATAAGTTGTAGCTTTATGGTTTAAAGCAAGCTAAAAACGAACTATGAAAAGTTATCGTAATTATTTAAAGTAATTCGGTTTTAGATTGCAGATTTTTTTTAAATACCCATTTTCTATCCAACTTTTAATTTTATCTGGATGATTGTTATTGTTGCCGAAATCTTAAGTGAAACGTTTTTGTCGTCAATTCGAATAAATTGAGGTGTGCTTTCGTTAGTTTATGCTTTTAGAATAATAAAATATTTAACGGGCAATAAAATAAACGAATGTGTTAACATTAATATCGTATTAGTTATAACATTTTGTATGGAGCTTATTAACTTTTATCATTAGAACAAGCTAAAAATAAGTTGGTTGTCGTAGATCAGATGTCTTAATTGTTGAAATATGTATTTTATGATTTATCATTTAAAATTTAATTGCAGATTTTTCATGGTAAGGGAAGCGATAACCTTTAGTTTTTGAATTTTGATTTTTAAATTTGATGATCTCTGAATTTTCTTTCAAATTTTAATATTTTGCATTGCTGAAATTTCGATTTTCGAAATCTTTCTGTAAATTGTATTCAATAAATGTTGGTTAACTACTTTACGAAACTTAAATTTAATGGAGTTCAGTTCTACTATTTCTACGAATTGGTTAAAATTCTTAACTAAAAGAATTATTTAGAATTATAGAATTTAAAATAGAAAGTTTTAATCAAAACTATATCATTTTTAAATTGGTTTTAATTAGTTTTTTATTAAAAATGATTTTTAATTAAAAAATTTATCACTTAGAAATTTTTCCAAATTGTAAATTTCAAATTTTTAACTTAATTTAGCAGTTAAAATTTGACAACTACGTTTTGTTGGTTTTTCAAAAACAAATTCATTTATTAATTTGCCGCCTGAAAGCTTAATGCAAATTTTAATTATTAGAAACAATTTTATTTTTTGAATGAGTCTGTATCTACTGAATCCCTCTATATTTCGAAGTTGCACAAAGAGATTTGAGAGATGTATAGTTTACTTAACTCCAGAAAATTTTCGTTTTTGGAACACTACATGTGTTTAGCGCGAAAATGGAATTTTTGTTAGTTTAGAGAATTTAATGTAAAACTAATGTTAATTCCCTTAATATCGGACATTTCTTTAGAGTGCTTAAAGCACCGCAAGTAACACAAACTGTGAATTAAATGGTATGGTTTTTCGAGAAATTTCCTTTTTTGATTCAAATACACGAAACTAAACCTTTATTTTATTTAGTTATAAAGAAAATACAGAGCTTTTTGAGGGTTTAAGCTTTTTGAGCTTTTTTGATAAGTAACACTTTTATTATAATTCGAATTCAGATTGTAGTATTTTTAATTAAATTAGTATGGTAAGTTGTTGTTGTCAAAGTAATAAATGGAACGTTGTAGTTGTCATACTTGTAAACATTTAAAAAATTTGTGGTTTTAGTAAATTTTTAGCTTGTAGGTTTGGAACAAGTTAGAAATGAACAATGATCTAACATTTTTCGTCAACAAGTTTATAAAGAAATACATGGAGATTTTTAAGCTTTTACGCGTAAAACAAGCTAGAAATGAACGATGATTAAATTGTCCTAAGCAACACTTTTAAATATGTAATTCGGTTTTAGATTGTATCATTTTTAATTATATTATCATGGGAAATTTGTTATTGTCAAAATAGTAATAAGACGTTGTTGTTGTCAAATGTATTAAATATCAATCATTTTTTATTTCAGTAAATTATTTGACAAAAATTAAATGTAAAGCTTTGTAAATAGTAATATTGTTTATGTTTATCAAAAAAAAATGCACACAGCAGTCTAGAGGCTGATTTTTCCAATGATTTTTAACATGGAACTTGAACTGAATTTTTTTGCAGTGATAACTATTGACAAATCATAGAGATTGATTTCATACTAATTTAAAATATTTGTTGGGTTCATCGGGCCTTCCGATATTTTAGAATAAAAATTAAAAATTTTCTCTAGAATTTTAATAGCGTTTGTGTAAAACTAAACAAAATTTAGAAAATTCTATTTCCTGGAGTTTAGAACTTTAATTTACAAATTTTATTATTAAGCTTTTAAAATATGTTGCTGCTTACTTTAGGTTACAGTTTTAAATGTTTTTTTTTTAATTTTTTACAATTTTCTAGATTCGAAACGGTGCGAAAGATAAATATATTTTTTTAATTTGATTTTAATCTAAGAAGATTAGATTTAATCTTCTTTAGAATTTTAATAGCGTTGCTTTAAAATTGAACAAAATTCAGAAATTTGTTTCGCCAGAATTTCGAATTTTATTGTAATTTACAATTTTTATATTTAGTATTTAAAATTTGTTTGAAATATAATGTTTTAACCTATGCTTGCTTTAATGTTACGGTTTTAAATGTTTGTGCTATTTTTAAAATGTTCTAGAATCGGAACGGTTCGAAATGTGAATATTTTTTTTTTAATTTGATTTTAATCTATGAAGTTTAGTTTAGATCTAATGTTCACTAGAATTTTAATAGCGTTGGTTTAAAATTTTACCAAAATTCAGATAATTTTATTTTCCCAGAAGTTAGAATTTTAATTTAAAATTTTTAGAATTAAATTTTTAAAATTTGTTTGAATTTAAGATTTGAACCTATACTAACTTTCGATTAAAGTTTTAAATTTTTTTTTGCTGTTTTCTACAATATTGTAGATTCGAAACGGTGCGAAAGGTAAATATTTTTTTTTAATTTGATTTTAACATATGAAGGTTAGATTTAATGTTCTTTAGAATTTTAATGGCATTACTTTAAAATTTAACAAAATTAAGAAATCTGTTTTCCCAGAATTTCGAATTTTAATTAACAATTTATACTATTCAGTTTTTAAAAATTGTTAGAAATTTAAGGTTTGATCATATGCTATTGTAATTGTTACAGTTTGAAAGATTTTTTGGTAATTTTTAAATTATTCTAGATTTGAAACGGTGCGAAAAGCAACTACTTATTTTAGATTTAATGTTCCCTAGAATTTTAATAGCGTTGCTTTAAAATTTAACATAATTCCGAAATCTATTTTCCCAGATTTTCGAATTTTGATTTACAATTTTTGTTATTTAGTATGTAAAATTTGTTAAATTTGAAATATAAGGTTTGAAACTATGCTTGCTTTAATGTTACGGTTTTAAATGTTTAGCCTAGTTTTAAAATGTTCCTGATTCGGAACGGTGCGAAAGGTAAATACTTTTTTTTAAATTTCATTTTAATCTATGAAGTTTAGATCTACTGTTCTCTAGAATTTTATTAGCTTTTAAACGTTTACCAAAATTCAGAAAATTCTATTTTCCCCGAAATTAGAATTTTAATTTACAATTTTTAGAATTTTTTTGAAATTTAAGATTTTAACCTATGCTTACTTTAGTGTTACATTTTTAAATGTTTTTTGCTGTTTTTTTAAAAATATTCTAGATTTGAAACGTTGCAAAATGCAATTCCTTTTCTTTAAATTTTTTTTTAGATTTAATGTTCTTTAGAATTTTAATAGAGTTGGATTAAAATTTAACAAAAAATCAAAAAATTCTATTTCCCCGAGCTTAGAATTTTAATTTACAATTTTTTTTATTACGTTTTTAAAATTTTAGATTTGAACCTATGCTTGCTTAAATGTTATGGTGTTCGTTTTTTTAGAATATTCTAGATTGGAAATAGTGCTAAAGGGGTCTGAAACGGTAAGTGGTTTCGGCTTTTGAAATGTAACATCTTGCGGATTGTATGTGATTTGATACCACCTCGAGCAATTTCTGGAATTAGGTGTGTGGTGTTTTCCAGTTAGCTCTATGCTATCTGCTTGTACAACTATTTCGAATCTGCCTAAAACCATGACGTGCGGAATTTAGTATTGCATGTAAGGTTGCAGGGCATAACGGCATTGAAATATACTTATTAAAAACTTTAGAGATTTTTGCTTTCTAAAACAAATTTGCGAAGTTTTTATAAAAATTTCTTAGTTTTTAAAACCTAAATGTATGTCAAATTTTAAAATTTCCATTCGGAAAGTTCTCGCAGCAAAAATAGATTCTTAAGATTTTTAATATTCTTAAGTAAACAAATTATTTAAAATTCTAGAATGGAAAATTTTTATTGTTCACGTTAATTACAAATATGTATGTATTTTTTCTGTTGAGGTTCAGCTGTTTAAAATTTTGAACCTCTACCTTTTGTTGGTTTACAAAATAAATTTAAAAGTTTGATTTGTAGTTTTGCGTTTCTGAAATTATAATTGTAAATATAAAGCTTATAAAGCTTAATATACATTTAAATTTTAAAAAACCTTTTCTTAAGTTTTGGAATCCCTATACAATTGAACATGTTTGCATTTGGAAGTTGCAAACATTTTGAGTGATTTACTTTGAGATATATAAAGTTTACCTAAAATTTCAGAATATTTTTGCTTTTTAGTGTTCGCGTGTTTAGTGTGAAACCCGAACGTTGTAAACAAAGGTTAACTTTAATTCAAAAACTAATTTTATTTTCCTTAATATGAGAAATTGCCATTTGCTTCCTGACTTGGAAAAACAAGAAATTTCTATTTACTAAGGCCTACATATAATGCATAAGGTATTCAAAGTAGCACTAACTTTAAAACCTTCACTAAACGGCTTTTTATCCCAGATATTTTCTTTTTCTTTCCAAAAACAAGAAACCAAAACTTTATTTACTAAAATATTTCGTGTTATTGTCCGCTGATGAAAACCGAACAAATCAGAGTCTCATGAGAAGGTCATATATTAGGGGTACCCATAAATAGGCAATCTTTTTCAATAGGAAAATTTGCATTCAGTTTCATTTCCTTCACTGTGCAGTTAAGACGTATTTTGTTGTAGCATATTATATATTATAGTGTGGACTTATTATTTTCATCAATAACAAAAATTAAAGTTTTGCAAAAATAAAATGGCGACTAATGAACTTTCAGAAGAACCCATACGTCATTGTATGCTATTTCAATTTCGATCGGAATATAATGCAACAACTGCAACAACAAATATTTGTGATATCTACGGTTGTATGTATGTTTTGAAGGTCAATAAGTGTCAGCGTTGGTTTAGGAAATTCGCTAGTGGTGATTTTGAACTATCAGACAATGTTCGAAGTGGGAGACCTTCTAAAATTGATAATGATGCTTCGAGATCAGTGGTTGAATCGACTTCAAACAAAGCCCAGCGGCGAACCATTTTCACGTCTTTATTAACTAGGCAACAAAGGGATCCATTTCTTAACAGAATTGTGACCGGCGATGAGAAATTTGTGCTTTACAGTAATTGAAAACGCTCCAATCGGTGGCTTTCTCCGAATCAACGAGCTATACATACATCTAAACCGCGTCTGACATTGAAAATGGTCCTATTGAGCGTTTGGTGGGACTGCACTGGAATAATTCATTTTGAGTTACTAAAGCCGGGTGAAACAGTTACAGCTTATGTTTATTGAAAACAGTTAGAACGTCTACGTAATGAATTAGTGAAAAAATGGCTGGCTTTTCCCAATAGAAAACGTGTCGTTTTACAACATGATAAATAAAATTAAATAGTTTGACTGGGAAGTGTTGCCGCATCCGCCATATTCGCCCGACATCGCGTCATCGGATTACCATTTATTTAGATCAATGGAACATTCCCTTAAAAATAAAAATTTCCTAAATGTGAACGATGTTCAAACATACCTTGAAACATATTTATCACAATTAACACATTTTTACAGGAAAGGAATAGAAAATTTGCCGATGAGATGGCAAAAGGTTTTGGATAATGAAGGTGAATATGTAATTGATTGAAAAATAATAAAAAAATATTTCGGCTCATATTTGTGTTTTACGTTGAAATAATTGATTACTTATGGTACCCGTAATAGAATAAAATGTGAGGACTTGGTAAACATTGTTTAAGGTATAAAAAAATATACAGAGATCTTTGAGCTTTTAAGCTTAGAACACGTTGGAGAACAACAAAATATGAAAAAATTAAATACGGTTCAATTATCACAAGTAACACTTTATTATAATTTGAATTCAGATAGTAGCATTTTTAATTAAACCAGTATGATACATTGCTGTTGCCAAAGTGCTAAATGAGACGTTGTTGTTGTAAAGCCTGTAAACATTTCAAATACACTATTTGTGGTTTAAGTAAAATTTTTAACAATTAAAAAATGAACGACTTCTTAAATAGTAATATTATTTAAGTTTATAAAAAACTACGCAAAGCTTTTTGCAACTTTAAATATTTGATTCAGTTTCAGATTGTAGCATTTTCATTTATTGTAAGTATTGAAAAGTTTTTGCTGTCTAAATCGTAATGAGACGAAATATTTGTTGGTTCAGTAAATTATTTGGCAAGAATAAAATGTAAGATTGTATAAATAGTAAAAGTTTAAGTTATATTTAAGTTTATAAGAAAAGTACCCAGCGCTTTTTGAGCTTTTACTTGTTAAAACAAGCTAGGAACGAACTTTGATTAAATTGTCATAAGTAACACTTCAAATATGTATTTCGGTTTCAGATTGTGGCATTTTTAATTATACAATTTAACGTTGTTGTTGTCAAATTTATTAAAATATCAAATATTTGTTATTCCAGTAAATTATTTGACAAAACGACAAATGAGCTTTATAAAATACTTAGAATTTGATGTCTGAAATGTTCAGAATTTAAAATTATTAAAACTTAGATTTTAGAATTCCGAATGTGTAAATTTGGTTAAGGTATGGTTTAAAATTTAAAGAGGATTGTTTTTTTAAAATGTGATTCAAATTTTTACTTTGAAATTTTAAAATTAGGATGTCTTGAGCATATGGGTTTATAATCATTGGATCAAATGGGCTTTATGCAGTTCTTAGAATTTGATGTCTTGAATTACAAAATTATTTAAATCAGCCGCGAATCAAATTTGAGATTGTATGTGTTTCAATGCTTTGCAATGTAATAAGGGCTTTACTTTAAAATTCAGTTATCCTTGGAATACTTTTTAGTTTGCTTTAAATTATTTAATGTCGAAGTATGAATAAGTACAAATTGAGATATAAAATATTAATAATTTATTATTTTTAGTAGAAGCCAATTTTTTTCCGGAAAATTTGAAAAAAACAGAAAATTGGTTATGAAAAACTAAAATTTAGACTCGGAATTAGAAATCATTGGATTCTTAGAGAGTTGAATTTTAGTCTATAGGTTTAAAGGGTTGAATTTTCGATTGGAAGGGAGAGCCTTTTGGATTTCGAAATTTTTACAGTTAGATATTCTTAAATAACTGAGAATTTTAATATTTTAAACCATGTTTAGAAATTTGTATGTAAAATCTGTTATTTAGTAACTTTTTTCGTGATACGAATTTGTTAATCTGGAATTTGGTAAATTTCGAAATTTTAAAAATCAATTTTTTTTTATTTAGGTATCTCAAATTTTTCACTTCAAATAACCATTGATTTAGAAAAATAAAAATATTGTTAACATCAGCATTATATTTAGGTAACGACATCCTTAATATTTTCGTACGACTAATAAATTTTATGACCCTTAAAATATTTCTATTACCCTCACCACTTATTAATCTAAGGTTTTTTTTTTTTTTTTTTTTTTTTTTTTTGTGAACATGACCGTTTCAAAATACAAACTCTACATAGCCTCGGAGTACAGTAATTTTTTACAAGTCATAGAATCCTGTATAAATGGATAATATGTAAGTTGGAGAAAATAAATTTTTATGTATTGTTAAAAAAAAAAAATAATAATAATGAAACATAAAAATTTACTAGAACATAATATAAACATTTAAGGATATTGATATTTTTGCTTGTAATAGTGATAATAAAAGTTAAACATAAAATTATGTACAATTTTTCAAAAAATTTTTTAGCAACGACGTCGGCGTTTTTTTTATTTTTTTAAAGGATGGAAGTTATAATTTTGTTAAAATCTTTTTCATGTTACACAATTTTTTGTTGTTGTTGTTGTTGTTGTTGTTGTTGTATTTAATGTATTGTGTGTGTACTGTATTAGACTGTTAACGATAAATATTACTTGTTGTGTATTTTTTTATTTTTTTTTTTATCTGGGATAAATATGGATACATTTATATCAATATGCATAATGATATGGAGATGATATATGTATGTATATAATACTAGAGAGATAATCAGTTGGTATACATATAGAATGTAATGTTAAATGGGATCAAAATGAAAATTTATGTGGTACAGTTTGTAGATATATCGTTAGGGTTAAATTTTTCGGTTTGCCTATCTAATAACATAAGTGGAAACACACCCAACTACTAAAATGTATCGACATATATATAACAAATAACTTAGAAATAAGCTGCTTCAACAAAATATAATTATTCTTAAATATATAATATTCTGGAGGACATTATAAGTACCTAAAGTACATATCTCTTTCTAATTTACTATAAGGGAGTAGCAATGGAAACGAAAAACGAAAATTTTGTGAAAAATTATCTTTACGTTTTATCGATATGTACGTAGCTCTCTCCCTCTGTCTCTCTCTTTTATATAAAGGAAAAATCAAAAGGTGGAAGTTTATTTTTCAATTTTATTTTAGTATCATAAATAAAATAGACGAAGTGTATATGTATATAATAATGACTATATTGGGAGCGATAAAGCTTCAAATTATCATCTAAGTAATACTATGGTTTTTTTTTTTTACAAAAAAAGCTTTAAATGGTACTTCAAAGATTCTTTTATACAATTTATTTGTGTTGTATACATCTTCCTAACGAGTATTGAAAAGACAAATTTAATCGGGTAATCGGATTGTGTATATTATTATATAATAAATAAGATAATAAATTATGTATTTACTTAATAATAATAAAAATTCTTGAGCGGGAAATTAATTTGGTTTTATTTTCCTTTTTGATTATATAAATTTTATTCGACACACGTAAGAACACTTTGCACACACGGAAACAAGAACGCAAGAATTAAAATTCTCATAAACCATCATAAATGATGATGTTATCGATCCTCTTATGTTTCGGTTACTAAGAGTTTGCTTCTTGGATTTTTTCATCTAATATGTATGTTAATAAGTTATATTTTATTTGTTTGTGATGCTTGGATCGAAATACATTTTTAATGGCGTCAAACGTTGTTTGTGTTATTTGTACAATATACAAAGTAAATTACAAAAAAATTTGTAGTTTAATGTTATATATGTAAACGATTTTTTTTCTGCTGGAAATGGGGCTAACAATTATTTAATAATTGAACTACTGTCCAAATTTTCTTCGAACCAAAGATTTTTAAAGTTTGGCATCTTAAAATATAATTATCTGAAACATGGAAGTGAATTTGATGTAAAACAATAAGTGAAACAATTTGCGGAATTCATAAACGATGTTTTTGTGTAAACAACTTGGGTGGTTTGTGGTTAACTTAAAATTAGGGCTGGTAGGGTTGAATTTATTGAAGTTCCTGAATAGAAATTTGACGTTTCACAAAGAAGCTTTTTTATTTTTGAAATTCCTCCATTTCTAAGAGTGCATGTAATCTCAGTTAATTATTTATTCCAAGTAGTGCGTGGTCTTAACATTGGCCAGCATTTAATTGCAAGCGGAAAAGAGTATGGTCTGACAAAATGGTTAAACTTGAAGACTGAAGGAATTTTATCTGTTGAATTACAAGGAAATATGCTTATTTGGCAGCCACCATGCGTCCGAGGGTCATATTTTTGTTTTCTGTAAATTGTTAAATTTTCGAAATAAAATTTGGATAAAGTTTATTTAAAATTTAAAATCCTTTGAGCACCAATATTTGTAAGTATAACTGAAAAAATGTTGTAGGGTATAAACTAAAAAGTCACCCGTTAAAAAAAAAATCCAATTTTCTCAACTATTATATATGTTGAATCTAAGCTTTTTTCCAATCTTTTCGTCAGTTATTTTGTGTTTTGAGCGCTTTATGTTTTGTGAAATTATAATTTGGAGAAGTTTAAAACCACTTTTAAGCATTTTAGTCAACTGAATTACAAAAATTTAAGATATTTAGAGATGATTTACTCTTATTATCTTTGATAAGTTTTTATTGGGGCCATTTTTGGCACAGAGCTTTATTAGCGCTTTTAGGTTTAAAAGAATGCCAAAGTTTAATTGTGGATATTCGTTTTTTGAAGAAGCTAGTATTGTTTGAAAACTATGCTTTTCGCATATAGAGCTTTTTACCTAAGCACAAGGAAGCTTTTCAATTTTCTAGTGTTTTACATTTGAGCTTTTATTTTTAAGCGTTGAAAATTACAAACATTTCGAGTATATAAAAACAAAATTAAAGAATTTAAAATATTTAAAGTTAATTTGACTTTAATGTTTCATATATACTTTTAAAGCTTTTCAAAAACTTAACACATTTAAGTCATAGTTTATACAAAAAAAGCTTAGTGTGATTGAAGTTTTCAAATGTTATTAATTTAACACTTAACAGACGAAAGACCTGGCTTAGAGGACAAAATTGGTACACAAATAAAAGCTCTCGTTCGTTAAAGGTTTTAAATTGTCATTTTGTCTCTTTCTAGAGCTTTAATTTTTTTTATCATTTTATTGAATTATCTTAATGCCAAAGTCGATCCTTTTAGACATCGATTTTTGCAGCTATTCATCTTTCTGTGGTTTCTCGTGCGATAAGCAACTCTTTAAAATTTTACATTCTCTTGATTTATTTAATTTTTTGAGTTTTTGAATTTTTGTTTAAATTTTAATAGTCGCTTCGAAATTTGTAATATAAAAAGCTAGCATAGCGTAACTGGAAAAAATTTAGAATTTTATAAGGTTCAAAAGAATAATTTTTTTTTTTACGTATTTCAAGATTTTTCATAATATTTTAGGCTAAAACCCAAGCAAGCATTAAACTATTTAATTCGAATTTAGCCAATCTGGTTAATATACCAACTTTTGGATAGGTATATGTTGCTCTGGATCGATAAATATTTGATTGATATAGATATGTATAGGGAAATTTTAGTAATCTTTTTTCGCAACAGCTTTTTATTTATATGGGGAATTTATAGTTGCCTCGCTAATTCTACACATAAATAATTTTAGCAATAGTAATTTGAAAGCTTTTAAATTTTAGGCATTTTAATCTTAAACCGTTTTGCATTTTGAACATTGAAGATTTTGGAAGCTTTTAACATTTTTGTTGTTGTTGAAAAGGAGTAAAGCTTTCCTCATTTGAAACTGTAATGATTTAGCTCGACATAGCATACTATTTATTTTAATATATCGCACATGACATAGAAAAGTGACACAACTCAAAAAATTGAGTTTTTGAGATAATTCGATGAAAAGATGCGCAATGATCGATTTCAAAACCAGACATAGTGACGTTTTCATATTTATTGTACAAAGCGAGAGACGGCTTAATTTTCCGATCTTCCTTTTTTGACGCCCATAGAGAGTAGTGTAGTAAAATCGAAATTAGCGTTTTTTCTTTTGCTCTCCTGAAAAATTTGAAATTTTGAGTTGTGTCACTATTCTTGGTCACGTGCGATATGACGTCACAAAACAGTTTATGAATTGAGCTTATGAATTTCATATTAAAAAACAAAAACTTTTTTAAGTCTCTAAAATAATTTATAATTTTTTATCAGATTGTTAAAGCCAATGTTATTCCATCAAAGTTTTAAAAGTTTTAAAATTTTAAATTACACAAGTCGCTGTTGTAAATCTACACATTTTTAAGTAGATTTTCAAAATTTATCTGATTTAGTTTTTTACCTTTTGAAATCAATTTTTTAAAAAAATTATGAATTGGATCCTCGCTAAGAGTTGGTCTGAAATTTATCTATGGAAAGGAAAATTTGCGAATCAAGATAAGTGACCAAAAATTACAGAATTAGGCGTAAATGTAGGTTTTTAATGACATCTTGACTACACAGCACACAACAGCTTCCAATTTTACGCAAATCTATAAAATTTCTCAAATATCCGTCATTTAAAATTTTTAAATTTTTTTTTAGTTTTTGAAATTCTTTAAATTTTACAAAATTTTTATTTGGTTAAGTTTGAGTTTATTGAATTATCTTTAGAAAAAAAACTGATTTTACTTTTTATAGAAAAATTGTATAATTTTAAATATCGATTTATGAATTTTTAGGTGAAATATTTTGAATTGGACCAGTCTCAAAGTTCAAGCGAAGAGCATTTATCTAAAGTTCGGATTTTGAAATAGTACGAAACGTTGAAACTCTAAATTTGAGATTTAAAATTACACAAATCGCCATTTCAGAAGTAACAAAGTGTTTCTTGAATTTTGCAATCACAATCTGGAGAATTTCTTAGAACTTGAGGATGAAGAAAGAGAGTTAGAAGCATACAGAATACATTTATAGGTTGTTTTATATTTGTTAATTATCTTAAGCCGAAAAGCTTTCTGAGTTTTGATTTCAACTGGGCTTTCAGTTCAGATAATTTATTTTTTTTGAATTCCTTCCAGAATTGGAAATTTCGATCTAAAAATTTTATCTATGCGAGATCTTTAAAGCTTTTCGAAAGCAAACATATTTTTATTATTTTGATTAAACTAATTCGAATTTAGGAAATTTAAGGAAATGAAATTTAAGGAATTGAAATTGATTTAAAATTAACTAATGGGCTAATGATTAAGAATCTTACAGATACGATTTACATATTCCCTTCATTTAAAAAAAATTGTTTGGAAAATGTCGTGCCAAAAAATGCAAACTTTGCAGGCGGAAAAAATTGATAGAACTCGTTGAACATTTTTTCGAACTTGAACATAAAACCATGCAAAGTGATAAATCAGATAACCAAGAAAAATAATATTTATGGTTTAGGGTCTCCAATTGTTTGACTTCTGAATTTAATTCCTTAACATAGAGTTTTAAGGAATTGAATATAAATACTATTGAAAATAAACTGCAAAAAGGGAATAAATTAAAATCATAAAGAACATTTTTTCAGTTAATTATTTACTTTTTAGTTATTTAATGTCAAAAAGTCATTGAGCTTTTGATATTAACTAAGCTTACACTTTAGACAATTAAATTATTATGACCTCTTCCATTCCTCTTCCCAGAATTTAATATTCTACAATTCTAAAATTTTTATCTACGCGAGCTTTTAAAAACTTTCAAAAACCATATTTTTGTTCATATTTTGTTTGACTTTGGCGAATTAAGCAAATTCAAGAAAATTGAAAACTACAGAACTAAGCTTTCACTTTAGACAATTAAATTATCATGACCTCTTCCATTTCTCTTCCCAGAATTTAATATTCTACAATTCTAAATTTTTTATCTACGCGAGCTTTTAAAAGCTTTCCAAAACCATATTTTTGTTCATATTTTGTTTGACTTTGGCGAATTAAGGAAATTTGAGAAAATTGAAAACTACAGAACTAAGCTTTCACTTTAGACAATTAAATTATTATGACCTTTTCCCAGAATTTAATATTCTACAATTCTAAAATTTTTATATACGCGAGCTTTTAAAAGCTTTCAAAAACCATATTTTTGTTAATATTTTGTTTGACTTTGGCGAATTAAGGAAATTTAAGAAAATTGAAAACTACAGAAATAACCTACAACGTTTCAATTATTTAATATTTACTGTTGATAAAGCTTTTTTGGAAAAACAATTTCGAACTTGAACAAAAACCATGTAAATTGATCTGTTAGATAAGTTATGTTATACTTGTTTATTACCTTATGTTAAACAGGTCATTAAGCTTTTTATATCATCTGAGCTTTCAGTTAAGAATATTGTTGAACTTCAACACAAAACCATGCACACTAATATTTACGGTTTAACGGCATTTAAAATGAACAGCAACAAAAATACAAACTAAACGTAGGAAAAACTGATTAATAGGTGATTTTATACTGGTGTATTATTTTATGTAAGAAATCTTAATATCAACAGAACTAGCATTCCAGAAATTTAATTATTATATTCTCGTTTAAATAATTTGTATTTATTAACCGAATCTTTTCTACGTACTTATCCAAGAAAAAAAAAACGATTTGAATTAAAGCTCATTATAGGATTTTTATCAGAATCTTAGAACCTGAGCTTTATACGTAAACAATTTTTTTTTTTGAAATTTACAATTTTTGGATTTAGTATTTTTGGCTCCAAACTTTAATTTGTTAAGCGCAGAGCTTTTTCGTAAAAAGTATTGAAAATATTCTGCTATTGTCGAATTTTTTTCATTCAGCAAAACGGTTTATTTTGTTTAAGAAGCTATTATTAACAAAATTCCTAAATGCTACGTTTGAACCTTTATTCAATAAGCTTATTGTCACTTTTCTAAAGCGGAGATACACGAATAAAGTTCTGGTAATAATAAGTAGGTTTTTTGTCAAACTAGTGAAGAAATATTCTTATAATCTATTTAAAGTGAGTTTTGTTTATTTAAAATGTGTATATCGAGCAGTAAATTAAAAATGTGAATATTTTTAATTTCGTTTTGAATTCCCTAACACGTATCTGCAAATAAAAACCCGAATTAAATTATTTTACCGCCGTATTTGGTACAAATTAAAACCAAACCAACTAAAAACAAAAATTTTTTTTTATATACCTCTGATAATCTTTGTCAATTAAAAACGATAATAAAGTACAAATCCATTGTGGTATTCGAAAACAATTTAATCACCATCCTCCCCTTCGGCCAAAATATTCGACTCAATTTTATTTTATGTACCTATTCGAGTATATTATTTTACTATCTCACCCAAAAAAAAAAATTAAAAGCCATTGAAACTACATATATTTCGAAAAATAGACGACAATGAATTAAAATGAAAATTTAATTTATGCCGAAAAGGTGGTTTTGTTTGCGGTTTACTACTATATGTGTGTATACCGTAGTCTCTTTAATTTATATGTTATACAGTTTTCTACACTATCAGAAAAATCATCAATCTAACATTTTGTTGATGATACCATTGTTATAGCTGTATATAAATATAGTTAGACATTTTATAGGTTTGGTTATTTTTAATGACATTTGTCGTATAATCTTTATGTTGTCATATATGTTTTGCGGAGTGTATAATATATTCACCATTCAGCCCTGTATATAATTTAATTATTGAAACTAGTCACATTAAAATAGCCAGTATTAACAAATATTCCTCATTAATTATTATAAGCGACGAGTACATGGATATTAAGCATACAAATTGTGTTTCAACATCAATCATATTTACTACAGAATATTTATCTAAATTATAGCAAACGACCCCAGCTTAACGAATTGTATTAATTACGTTTTTAATGTTTAAACCAAAAGTGTGTAACATTAATTAAATTTATGTTTTCTAAATAATAAAAAGCAGCATCCAAGTGCAAAAAAAAAAAAAATCTGTTAAATACAGCAAAAAATGTTAGGAAAATTTAAGAAATTTTCCTCGAGGGCAATGTCATTGTATTTTATTATTTTATACACTATAAATTAAATTATACGTTATAGTCTAAAGTTAAAAATATATGCATATGGAATTTTCCGACATTGTCTGCAGCTGTTTTTCATTTTTATTCTGTTTAGTTACGAATATGTGATTTTAATGAAAAATAAATGCAATATTTTCATTATTTAGTCAAACAACAACTAAAAATACACAAACATATGTACATATATGTATATACGACAACAAAAAAAAAAAAAAAAAAATTGTCTGACAGTCATGATTTAAGTGGAAATTGCTATAAATAAAAAAATTTTTTTTTTGCAACATACACAAAAAAATGAAAAAAAGATTTTCCATTGTGTAACGGAAAAATTTTGTGTGTCTTCTTTTTAATGCGATAAACTCATAAGTGTGTACGTATTTTATGTGTATCTATACAACAAAGTTATGTATATCCATTTATAATACTAATGGGAATTTACATGAAATTTTGGATGGCATACACACACAAAAAAAAAAAAAAACCAAAATGTTTCTATCAGATCAGATACACATAACAAAAATGTACATGAGCTGTTTAAAAAAAAAAACTGAGTATATAAAAGCTTATGATACCAATTATGTTGCAAATCTTAAAAAAATAAAAAAAAACTTTGACATGACGATGATAGACAGTGTTTATAATGGATAGTTTTTTATTTTTTATTACATGAACATAATAAAAAATTTTTGTTGGAAATTAATTTAATGAAATGCTTACCTTTCGAGAAGATGTTATGATTTTTAAATTGATTTAAACTTGTTGTCATTGTCTGCACAATATAATCCTAATCTTTGTAGAATTTGAATGTTTTCGCCATAATGTAAAATAATTTTAATTTTAATTTTAAACAAGTTATGAATAAAATTTTCTTATACCTAATTAATTGGTGATTAAGGTTTACACCCGATTGTTAACTTTAACCAAAATCTAAATTTAAATCAGATTTACAGATTTTTTCAAGGAAAAAAATTATGTCAGATTTGATTCTAATTGTGATTGGGGTTAAGAAATTTTACGTTGTATTCTCTTTCTGAGGAACGATATCTAAAAAGTAAACCATTTCTTTAAAAATGTCTTATTCGTGTGAAATTTCATATATAAATTTATTATCACAAACTCCCCGATGAAAAACCGTAAAGGTGGTCTTAAGACAACAAACATAACATATTTGAGTTTTATATTCTTAATACTCATAGAGTGAACATTAGTTACACGCATCACTCAAAGAAACCTCTACGCACGATAAAAAAGCGTTCAACTAAAAAACACATAGGAAAAAAAACACACAAGAAAAACAACGCTTAAGAAAGAAGCGCATGGAAGCACAAGAAATAAATGTTCAAGAAAAAGCACATAGGAAGAAAAAACATACAGCAAAATAACGCACAAGAAAAAGTACGCAAAGATTAAAAACGCATAAGAACGCTCAATTAAAAATATGAAGAATTTTTTGTGAAATAATTTCAAAATTTGTGCTTGTCTGTAACTTTGACGAAGCGATTTGAAATGTACATTTTTATCAAAATAATTAAAGTGTTAGCAAAATATTATTATGCAAAAAAATTCTACGATCTGCCAACACAAAAATTAAAACACTGGTTCGAAACATTTTTCTTGTGCGTTTTTCACTGTGCGCATTTTTCCGTATGCACTGTTTGCTTGAAGATGAGATTTTTCTGTTTGAAAATATCATGTGCACTTTTTATTAAATGTGAATGTCGAATTTTACAATTTTTGGCTTCGATATTGTTAATTTTAGAAATTTTTGAAAATTTTGGAATTTATAATTTAAAAATAAATTCGGTATTCTTACCATTGAATTACCTATTTAGGATCAAAAATTTTAAAGATTACAATTTCACAAATTCTAAATATTCGTTTGTTCTAAATTCCACATTTTTAGTTCTAAAAATGATTTTTAAAAATTTTTAAAATTTTATTTTCGAAATTAGGAAATATACTTGCATATAACACCTTATTTATAAAATTTAATTTCAAAATAAAATAAAAACAAAATACGAATTTTAATTTGTAAAATTTTTATAGTTTCATATTTCAAATAATTAAAGTTAAAATTTAACTGACAGAATTTCTTGCAATTTCAGAACTAAAATACTAAAATTCTAATTTTGAAATAAATTTTTTTCAAGTTACAATTTTAAAGCTACAAAAAAAATTAAACTTCAATGAATCTGTAGAAATTTTAAAAATCCTAATTTCATCAAATATCGAATTTAAACATATTTTTAATTTATTGATGTGGAATAATCACTTCTCTGGAAATCACGTTTAAATCTTCAGTTTTGGTCTAATTGGGAGGCCTGTGCGAAAAATCGTTCCTTTATAAATAACAAACTACGAAGATAGCGAAAAAATTACGAGTGATTTGGATAGCGGGAATTTTAAGGTAAAGCGGCCGCGATTTTCAATAATTTCAGACTGACTGATTGAGGCCGATGTTAATTAAGTCATCGATATATTAACTGGAAAATAATGATACAAATGTCCACAAAGCTTACCGAATACCATTACCGTTAAAATAGAATAAAAAGTGAGTAATGATTGAATCATGGGTTTACTCACTCAATATTAACTCAAATTGCACACACTATTCATTCATTATTGCCTCTTTATTCGCTGTTGAACAATGAGTGAGTATTTTGGGAATAATGAGTGAATATTGAGAGAATATAATGTGAGTAATGAATGAATTAATTACTCATTGGTGAATATAGTGTCAATAATTAGTGAGTGAATAATGAGTGAAAAGTGAGTTAATTACTAGCGAATAATGTCTGAAAAATTAGCGAATCCATTATTCATATTTCATCAGTGAATAATGAGTGAATATTAAGTTAGTAATAATTGGATCATTTGCAATGACGAGTGAATAATGAATGGACCTTCAACACCTAATTTATAAAATCTAATTTCATAATAAAATAAAAACAAAATACGAACTTTAATTTGTAAAATTTTTATGGTTTCAGGAGCAAAAAATTTTTTCCTTATTAAAATTTCAAGAGTTACCCAAACTTAGATGATAGTTATAGGAATTTTAGTTGAAATTCAGAAATTTCGAATTTATGTTCAGTTTTTTGAAATTATTATTATAAACTGTGAAATGTTTGCGTTACTAAATTAGTTTGACTCAAATAATATATTTCAAATAATTGAAGTTAAAAAAAGTTTACAGCATTTCTTGTAATTTCAAAAGTTATCCACATTTTTAGAATACTAAAATTCTGAATTTGGAATACATTTGCATTAAGTTGCAATTCTAGAGCTACAAAAAAAAACATAATTTTAGTTTATTGATGTGAAATAATTATTTCTCTGCCAATCACGTTCAAGCATTTAGTTTTGGTCTAATTGGGAGGCCTGTGCGAAAAGTTAATTTTGGACCAAAATGTATGCCAAACTTTAGTTTATAAATGACAAACTAAGAAGATAGCGAAAAAGTTACGAGTGATTTGGATAGCGGAAATTTTAAGGTGAAGCGGCCGCCATTTTCAATGATTTCAGATTGAATGATTAGGGCCGATGTTAATAAAGTCATCGATATATTGACTAGAAAATAATGATAAACAGGAAGATTACAAATAAAATTATGTTCTCCAAATGATGATGAATGATGAAAATGAATTCATTCTTAGTCATGCATTATTATCTCATTATTCGTTAATTATTGACTCATTAATCACTACTTATCATGCGGGAATAATCTGTTAAATTAGTCCATCAACTTAGAACTACTGTTACTATATTAATGTTACATATAAGAGATATTCAAACTAGCATTTCATTGGGTATCTACTCAAAACCACTGGGAAGTAACAAATTTGCCCTATTTTAATATAGGTAATGAGAAAATAATGGATGAAATCATCATTTTCATAATGAACAATGAGTGAGTATTTTGGGAATAATGAGTGAATATTGAGAGAACATAATGTGAGTAATGAATGAATTAATCACTCATTGGTGAATATAGTGCCAATAATTAGTGAATAGTGAGTGAAAAGTGAGTTAATTGCCAGCGAATAATGTCTGAAAAATTAGCGGATCCATTATTCGAATTTCATCAGTGAATAATGAGTGAATATTAAGTTAGTAATAAGTGGATCATTTGCAGATCATTTGCAATGATGAGTGAATAATGAATGGTCTTTAACACCTAATTTATAAAATCTAATTTCATAATAAGATAAAAACAAATTACGAATTTAAATTTCTAAAATTTGTATGGTTTCATATTTCAGAAGCAAATAATTTTTTCCTTAGTAAAATTTCAAGTGTTACTCAAACTAAGAAGACAGTTCATGAAATTTGAGTTGAAATCCAGAAATTTCGAATTTATGTTCAGTTTTTTGAAATTATTATTATAAACAGTGATGCCTGCGTTAATAATTTAGTTTGACTCAAATAAATTATTTCAAATAATTGAAGTTTAAAAAAGCTTACAGCATTTCTTGTAATTTCAGAAGTTATCCACATTTTTAGAATACTAAAATGTATTCTGAATTTGGAATACGTTTTCATCAAGTTGCAATTCTTGAGCTACAAAAAATACATATTTTTAATTTATTGATGTGAAATAATTATTTCTCTGCCAATCACGTTCAAAGTCTTCAGTTTTGGGCTAATTGGGAGGCCTCTGCGAAAAGTCAATTTTCGACAAAAATATTTGCCAAACTTTAGTTTTAAAATAACAAACTAAGAAGATAGCGAAAAAGTTACGAGTGATTTGGATAGCGGAAATTTTAAGGTAAAGCGGCCGCCATTTTTAATGATTACAGATTGACTGATTAGGGCCGATGTTAATAAAGCCATCGATATATTGACTAGAAAATAATGATAAACAGGAAGGTTACAAATAAAATTATGTTCTCCAAATATTCCCACAAAAAAGTCCAGAAAGCTTATCGAATACCTTTACCGTTAAAATAGAATAAAAAGTGAATAATGATTGAATGATTGGTTTACTCACTCAATATTCACTCAAATTGCACACATTATTCATTCATTATTCCCTCTTTATTCGCTGATGAATGATGAAAATGAATTCATTCTTAGTCATGCATTATTCTCTCATTATTCGGTAATTATTCACTCATTAATCACTACTTATCATCCGGGAATAATCAGTTAAATTAATCCATCAACTTAGAACTACTTATACTATATTAATGTTACATAAGAGATATTCAAACTAGCATTTCATTGGATATCTACTCAAAAGCACTGGGAAGTAACTAATTTGCCCTATTTTAATATAGGTAATGAGAAAATAATGGATGAAATCATCATTTTCGTAATGAATAATGAGCGAGTAATCTTACTGTTAAGAGAATATAATGTGAGTAATGAATGAATTTATCAATCATTAGTGAATATAGTGCCAATAATTAGTGAATAATGAGTGAAAAAAGTGAGTTAATTACTAGCAAATAATGTCTGAAAAATTAGCGAATTCATTATTCATATTTCATCAGTGAATAATGAGTGAATATTAAATTAGTAATAAGTGGATCATTTGCAATGATGAGTGAATAATAAATGGATTATGAGTGAAAAAACAGTAAACGTAAAGCATAAGATTGTTCGAATAATTCTCGGTCCCATCAATGAGAAAGCCTATGAATTATTAATGAAATGCGTTTTACGTAAGCTCCTTGAGGCTGTGTCTAGCGTATAGCCTACCTATTTTTTTGTGCGCATTGGTCGAAAAAATACAACTCCATGAAAATATTATTATTATATTTAAAATTGTTAACTGGCCTATTGTGTGCTAGGTTGAATGTGACTCTTAATTCAGAACTGTACTCTTCAATTTTATAGAGAAACTCCAAATTTCTGGGAATACGTAGAGATAACCTTAGTCTGCACACTCTATCTACTTACGATTGATGAGATTCGGTTGATTGTAATTTCGTAGCTTTTGTATATTCCAAAATATGTTAAGTTTTTTAAGAGCTTTTACCCTAATAAATCATTTATTTGGTTTTTCATTTGACGTTAAGTGGATAGGGGGGTCTTAAAAGATTCACAGTTCTAAAGCACTTCCACAGAAGGACCCTATGAAAATTTTTGATTAATAGTAGTTGGCTAATTTTCAAAAAAATATGTTTCGTATCTCTTCATACATTTTCGAATGGAATAAATCTAAATTTTAATTTGTAACATTTTCAAAAATTAATTCGAACAGCTGCTAATTTTGAAATCTAATTTTATAATAATTTGGAAAAACATCGAAATTTTAATTTTACTTAATTTACCGAATTCAGGAACAACTATTTATTCCTGTCCATTTTCAATAGGTATAAATATAAAACAAAATTTAACGCAAACTAATAAATTGAGCTTCCATTGAAATACGGTTAAAAAGAGAATTAAATTTTTCCACTGAAACGAAAACTTGCCACTTGAGTCTAATTAATTTAGAATGACAGTAATTTTAATTTACAAAATGCTTAACTTACTAATGCTCTTATATTTGTACCTGAATTATGTGGAAAGAGTATATATTATAACGATAATTTGTAAAAGGAAAAATCTATTTTAATATTCTTTTATATTGTGGATACCATCATAATGTATCTCAAATTCTGACATGCAGAAACCAAAAACGTATACCATATAATACCTGGTATGTACGAATATCTCGACAACAAAAAAAAAAAAATTAAAAACCACAAACAATACAATGGTATCGAGTATAATAAATTTTCTAAGGTATTGTACTCTAATGATATTATCATATTGATGATAATAATGATTATTGTCATACTCATCAATTTTCATGATTTCCTTTTATATTTTCTATACCCCCATATATATCCTCCGCATAATATACATATACATAATATATATTACTACATCATTATAACATATTTATTTGGAAAATGAAATTTTTTTGATTTTGGTCGGAAAATATTTATTTGAATCATTTTTAAATATTTGATAATTGTTGGATGGTACAAAAAATTTGTGTGCTCCTCATACCCTTTCTAGTTTAAATTTATGTGCTTTTTGGAAAATTAAATAAATAAATAAAAAGAATTTATACATAGCATACTACTATACATAGATATGTATGTACATATACATATATATTTGATGTGGTTTCCATTATTTTTATCATTCAACACAATTATTGTGTCTAAAATGTAAAATTAAATAAAACATTTTTTTTTTTTTTTTTTGGTACAAAAACCATGTTTAACAATCCGTTTTTGTTGTATTTTTGTGGTAGCTACTTATATAAATAAAATATATCACAATTAAATTAAAGTGCTTTTAAGGGATGTATATTTTATTTATAGTGTAAGGATTAGGACACGTGTTTAGTGAACAATAAAATTTGCAACCAATCCAGAGATATTGATCCAAAGTGATTGAAGCAATGTAGACGCCAAACACCAATCCAATCAATTTTATATAAAACATTATTGACCTGCACCAAATTAAGGTGCTTTGAAGTGAAAATATGTATTTTTGTTAATTTGCGTGCAATCATATAGCACGTGCTGGTATCCAATTTGACATTAAAATCACCAAACGAATCAAAATGATGAAACCACTTAAATTAAACAAGAATATATTATACAAAATAAATCAAAAAAAAGATGAGATATGTCTTTTTTTTGTGAATTCAACACATTCTTGGAAAATATTCATCTTTTTGTTGGTGAAAGTTAGAGAAATGAAACCACAAAATATTTTTATATCTGTGTGTATAGAGGATAAATTATCCTTTTTAGGAAATTTTTGAAAAATAGTCTCTAGATTTATCTATGTACATATGTATGTATATATAAAGCATATCGAATAAAAATATCATTATAATAGATATCTTGTATGATTTGAATATCGTACATTTATATGTAAATAAATTTTATGCGAATATTGTGATATGAATTTTTGATAAAAATGTACTCCCATATAAAAGTTTATTATTTTATGCAGCTTTTTTTATATTTATTTATCTTAAATCCAATAATTTTCTTTTGCTTGTTTATTATGCAGCTGGATACCGTATATGAGCATATGAATAATAACTCTATAAATATGTACAAATAACAATAAAATTATCTCTCCTATATGTGTATGTATTCCTGTTGTGTACGAGGTATGTACCATATATGGGAAGAAAATTAATTTCCTTAACATAAAAAAAACGACATAAAGCACATATGAGAGGTGCTACATGTCTATGGAATGCATTTTTCATATGTTTATAAATAATAAGAAGTTTTTTTTATAGGTGCATGCAATCCGGAGAATAATTGAAGAATTATTGCGATTTTGTGACTGTAATTTTAAATTTGGCTCAGAAAATACATTTCTGGTGTTACAAAAAAAACCAATTTATTAAATTTTCTTGATTACGAATGATTAAATATTTAAATGCGATGAATTTTAACACAATAAAATATTTCAATAAGTAATTCAAGTTTATTATTTATTATTAAAACCAGTGGCTCCGCCTTGGTTCGATAAGGTAATTAATTCTCATTGGATTGTTGATGAAATACTACGGTTAAGAGTTGTACGAATATAAAAACTCCTAGCTGTATTTATTAAACATTTTCGTATGTTCATTCCACCACCATAATATAAAATGTTGCGAACAAAACATGTTTCCATTCCAAGTACATCTTTCCATAAATGAATCTATCTATAGCGCATAAAATTTTATGTTGTTTTGAGTCCTTGCTATTCGCATAGTGTCTCCGTCTTTTTTATAATATATATTTAGAAAAGAGCAGGAAACCCACTTTGCAAAAATATTTTTATTCCCAGCTCTCTTCCAGAATATATTACCAGAAAACCAGAAAATACCCGCTGTTCCAAAATATTTTTAAGGAATTTCCCCCTATTTTTCCAGAGTGTGTCTCGGCTCTTTTCCAGAATATATTACCAGAAAGGGCAGACAATTTTCCTTTTCCTAAATATATTTAAAGAATTTTCCCCGTTTTTGCAGAATATGTGCCGGCTCTTCTCCAGAATATTTTAGTATGTCGCGGCTCATTTCCAGAATAAATCACTAGAAAGAGCAGAAAATTTTCGCTTTTCCAAAATATTTTTAAGGAATGTCTCCGTTTTTTGCAGAATATGTCGTAGCTCTTTTCCGGAATATTTTACTTGAAAGAACAGAAAAGTTTCCCTTCTTCAAAATATGTTTCAGAATATGTTCCAGCTCTTTTCCAGAATATATTACTAGGAAGGGCAGGAAATTTCTACCTTTTTTAAAATATTTTTAAAGAATTTCCTTGTATTTTCCAGAATATGTCCCGATTTTTTTCCAGAATGTACAATATTACTAGAAGGAGTAGAAAATTCCGCGTTTTTACAAAATATTTTTCAAGAATTTCTTCCCGTTTTCCCAGAATATGTCATGGCTCTTATCCAGAATATATTTCAAAGAGCAGAAAATTTCCCCTTTTCCAAAATATTTAAAAAAAATCCCGTTCCCCCCTTTTTCCAGAATATCTATCGGCTATTTTCTAAAATATATAATTACTAGAAAAAGCAGAAAACTTCGCCTTTTCCAAAATAATTCTAAAGAATGCCCCCGCCCCTTCTTTTTCCAGAATATGTGCCGGCTCTTTTCCAGAATATATTATTACTAGAAAGGGCAGAAAATTTCCCCTTTATAAAATATTTTTAAAGAACTACCCGGTTTTTTCCAGATTATGTCCCGGTTTTTTTCCAGAATAAATTATTGGAAAGAACAGAAAATTGTCCCTTATTCAAAATATTTTTAAAGAATTTCCCCCCTCCTTTTTTTCCAGAATATGTGCTGGCCCTTTCCAGAATATATTATTGCTATAAAGAGCAGAAAATTTCCCATTTTCCAAAATAGTTTTAAAGAATGCCCCCCCCCCCCCCCCCCCTCCCTTGTTTTTCCAGAATATGTGTCGGCCCTTTTCCAGAATATGTTATTACTATAAAGAGCAGAAAATTTCCGCTTTTCCAAAATATTTTTAAAGAATTTTCCCGTTTTTTGCAGAATATGTTCAGACTCTTTTCCAGAATATTTTCCTAGGTAGAGCAGAAAATTCCTCCTTTTCCAAAATATGTTTAAAGAATTTCCTTGTTTTTTCCAGAATATGTGCCGGCCCTTTTAACAAATATTTTTCAAGAATTTCTCCCCATTTTTTCCAGAATATGTCGCTGCTCTTTTCCAGAATAAATTACAAAAAAAAAACAGAAAAGTCTTCCTTCTCCAAAATATTTTTAAAGAATTTCTCCGTTTTTTTTTCAGAAAACGACCAGGCTGTTTTCCAGAATATATTACTAGAAAGGACAAAAAAATTCTCCAATTCTCCTCAAAATACTTTTAAAGATATTCCTCCCGTTTTTTTTTTCAGAATACAGTGATGGACATATTTATAAAACAGGTAGAATTTTTAAGTTTTTTGTTCACTAGAATAATATTTAATAAAACGAGAATGAGTTTTTAACGACTTTTCTTATATTAGAAAATAAGCTTTAATTTAGAATGTTAAAAAAATTCGAATTTATGATGGACATAATTATAAAATAATCTAAAATAACATGAAAGATTAAGTTAAAATTAAAAATTTTTTCAAAGTTAATATTAATATTTCCTCCACGATTTTTAATTACTTCAAAACTGCGTGATGACATTGAATCAGCGATTGATGTTTTAATGTTAATTCCACGCCGCGAATCGCGACTTGCCTCTGATAATTAATTCGTGTTAGAAAATTGTCTACCAATGGGATACACGTCACGTGCCAATTTTCTATGTAGGTGAAAATGCTGGCCATTCTAATGAGTTAATGTCACATTATTAAAACCATTGTTTTATTAGCTGTGAAACGTGGATCAAAGCTTCACCAGATTCTGAATAATCAATTAATGATGTCCTCAATAGTTTTATGTTCTTTTTGGAAACCATTCTGGTATTTACGAAAGCTATCGGAAGTAAACCACTAAAACTAAACGAGCCCCAAATCATTACTGTGGCACCAGCAAAATTACGTTTTTTGGTTCCTTTCTGAGATCGCGCCTATAATATTGGCAGCCATCTGGGCCATCAAAGTCAAATTTTTTCTCATCAGAGAAAACAAAATTTTTCCACTTATTACGAAAGTTCTTTTATTTTTGCAAAAGCTAATCTTGCTTTTTTATGTTGCTCAGTTAACTTAGGCTTCTGAGCTCTTTTCGTCCATTTTACGTTTGTGTTACTTGATAAAATTCTTCATTACGTGTCTTGCGGTAATGGAGAAATTTAAAACGTTCTTTATTTTTATCGATGTCATTTTGCAAATCGTTGCTTTCTTTGAAAGCTTATGGAAGTTGTGGTGTTTCATTCGGAAGCTTATGGAAGATTTCCTTCCAGATGAGCCCTGCGCGTTATAGTTAAATTGCCTACAATTGGTTTTCGTCGCGATATTGTTCATAGGATATCCAGAATCGAAATAAGCAGCGATTTTTCCATTTTCTTCAGCTTACAAAGATTTGCCACGTGGCATGATTCTAACCAATCAAACTGTTAATTGATTTTATTTTATTTGTATTTGTTAGGATATTCTAGGCTTATCTGATCAAATTGTAGGCACTTAAATTCACTTTACCTAAAAAAATCACATTATCTTATAAATATGTCCACCAAAATTGGAGTAAAAAACAAGTATGGCACCAGTATTTTTACAGTTAAACAGTGAACCACGTTACGGCTTAATTTTTAATAAAGTATGTGAAACAAAATTAAATTTTTATAAAAAATTTCTAGTCTTGCTTACTGTATTCGAAAATGTTGTGAAATAGTTATAAGCTATTTTATAAATATGTTCAGCACTGTATGTCAGGGCTCTTTCCCAGAATATTTTACTAAAAAAACATGTCAATTCCCCAGTTTTCCAAAATATTTTGAAGGAATTACCCCGTTTTTTGCAGAGTATGTCCTCGGATCTTTTTCAGAATATTTTACTAGAAAGAGTAGAAAAGTTTCCCTTCTCCAAAATATTTTTAGAGAATTTCTCCATTTTTTGCAGAATATGTCTCGGCTCTTTTCCAAAATAAGTTATTAGAAAGAGCAGAAAATTTGCCCTTCTCCAAAATATTATTGAGGAATTTCCTCCCATTCTTTTCCAGAAACTCTTTTCCATTTTACTAGAAAAATCAGAAAATTCCCCCGTTTTCCAAAATATTTTTAAAGAATTTCCCGGTTTTTTAGAGTCCCTGTCTTTTCCAGAATGTATTACTAGAAAGAGCAGAGCTCCCTTCTTGCAAAATATTTTTAAAGAGTTTCCTCCAGTATTTCCAGAATATGTCTCGGCTCTTTTCCAGAATATTTCACTAGAAAGAGCAGAAAATTCCCCATATTCTAAAATATTTTTAAAGAATTTCCCTGTTCTCTGAACATAGATTTCTCCCTTTTTGCAAAATATTTTTAAAGAATTTCCTTCTGTTTTTCCAGAATATTTTCCGGCTCTTTTTTAGAATATATTACTAGAAAGAGCAGAAACTTTATCTTTCTTCCAGTTTTTCCAGAATATGTCCCGGCTCTTTTCCAGAATATTTCACTAGCAAGAGCAGAAAATTGTCCCTTTTCTAAAATATTTTTAAAGAATTTCTCTGTTCCCTGAACAGAAATTTCTCCCTTCTCGCAAAATATTTGTAAAGAATTTTCTTCTGTTTTTTCGGAATATTCCCCGACTCTTTTCCAGATTATATTACTAGAAAGAGCAGTAACTATCTCTTTCCTCCAGTTTTTCCAGAAAATGTCCCGGCACTTTTCCAGAATATTTTACTAGCAAGAGCAGAAAATTGTCCCTTTACTAAAATACTTTTAAAGAATTTCTGTTCCCCGAACAGAAATTTTTCCCGTTTCGCAAAATATTTTTAAAGAATTTCCTTCTGTTTTTCCAGAATATTCCCCGGCTGTTTTCCAGAATAAATTACAAGAAAGAGCAAAAACTTCGCTCCTTTTGCAACATATTTTTAAAGAATTTCCCCGTTTTTTTGCAGAATATGTCCTGGCTTTTTTTAGAATATATTACTAGAAAGAGTAGACAATTTAACTTTTCCAGAATAATTTTAAGGAATTTCGGTGTTTTCTCCAGTATCTGTTCCGGCTCTTTTCCAGAATATATTACTGGAAGAAGCAGCAATTTCTTCCTTTCTGGAAAATATTTTTAAAGAATTTCCTCCAGTTTTTCCAGAATATGTCCCGGCTCTTTTCCAGAATATTTTACTAGAAAAAACAGAAAACTCCCCCTTTTCTAAAATATTTTTAAAGAATTTCCCTGTTCCCTGAACATAAATTTCTCCCTTTTCGCAAATTATTTTTAAAGAATTTCCTTCTGTTTTTCCAGAATATTTTACGGCTCTTTTCAGAATATATTACTAGAAAATGAAGAAACTCCTCCGTTTCTGCAAAATATTTTTAAAGAAAATCCCTCAGTTGTTCTAGAATATGTCCCGGCTCTTTTCCATGATATTTTACTGCGCAGAATATTCCCCCTTTTCCAAGATATTTTTAGAATTTTCCTATTCCCTGAGCAGATAGCTCGTTTTTTAAGAATATGTCCCGGCTCTTTTCTAGAATATATTACTAGAAAGAGCAGAAAACTCCTCCTTTTCCAAAATATTTTTAAACTATTCCGTGTCTTTCTATAATATGCTTTTCCAGAACATATTATTAGAAAGAGCAGAAACTTCTCTCGTTTTGCAAATATTTTTAAAGGTCTTCCCCAAGTTTTACCAGAATATGTCCTGGCTCCTTTCCAGAATATTTTACTAAAAAGAGCAGAAGATTCTTCCTTCTTCGAAATATTTTTAATGATACCCCCTTCCCCCCCCCCCCCCCCCGCCCTCCTCCATTTGTTCCAAAATATGTCGAGGCTCTTTTTCAGAATATATTACTAGAAATGGTAGTAATTGAGATTTAATATTTAAATTAGAATGTAATTGTTCATTTTCCAGAATATTTCAACACAAAATATTCCTTTTCACAATTATCATTACGTGTATGTACTACTATCATCACTATCAACAATCAACATCTTGATTACATTTCATTTGTGGTGATAAACATTTACGGTCGAATATTAAATTGTAGATCTGCATCAATATTTGATCTATCATACAATTGCAATAATTCCTCTTGGCCATTTTTACGCATTGTATTGTGATGACTTCCGATGCTTTTATAAGAAACATAAAAATGTTAGTGGCGGTCACATGAAACGAAGAAATAAATTCATTTATTCCGCTGCTTTATAAAACGGCGTTTCCAAATGGTATACTGTCTACTAAACGTATTCCCTTTAACATTTTATTATGGTATAGTTGGATATGACCAGGAAAATCTAGAACTACAAATTTAAAAGGAAACCTTTAAAAAGTCAGTTCTACAATATATAAAATTAGAAAAGTAAAAATTGTTCTAACAATTATACCCTTTGGAAGACGTCACAAATAAAAACATAAATACAAGTAATGTTTGACAAATGATAATTTTGTCATGAAGTTTCAAGAAGCAACATTTACTACAAATGGATTAAAAAATAATTGCAGGGATAGTCTCACCAGGAAAATGTGCTCAAAATACAGCTGATTTAATCTTGTTTATGGATTTAAAAATCCGATGGTAACTCTCGTTTTAATAATTTTGAAAAATACATTTTTATAATTTAGGTGTTAATTTTAAAACTCCTACTAACTAATTAAAATTTTCAAAAATCTTTTTCTGTCCAATTCCTAATTTGGATTCTTTAAAATTTAATTTAATTCCCACTGAATTACATAGTAAAGCAACCAACTACCTATTGGATATTGCGGACTTGTTGAGAAAAGATCTAAAGAAAAGAAAATGAGCGTACACAAACAATATTCGACGAAGTACAACTAACGTTAGTCAGAACTTCCCACGCCTATCCAGATTTCCCTAAATATTTTTTTTCTAAATGTGAAGAACACACAAAATAGATTTCTCTGGGCCAATCGATTACAGCCAGTATTATTAAACCAAACATTATTAATCCATGACAGCGATAGATTTACCGGTATGAAGTCTGTTCCTGAATCAAAAATCATCAGACGTTGTTTTTGAGCCGCTCATGAAAGTGGGGCAAGGACAAAAGGGTAAGGCCTTTTCTATAAAACAAAATATTTCGTTTCGTTCTTGAAGGTATCCAATTACTATTGTGAGGTTATATTAGCAACGAAGCTAAACAGTGCTACAGCGGATGCTCTCAGAGATACAGCGGATAAAATTATAAAAATACCATCATACAAATTCCGTAATTTTAAAAACTTTAAATTCAAAATTCTAAAGAGAAATTTCATTTATTAACATTTTAAATAAAATAATTATTTCTAAGCAAATTTCTAATGTTAATTTAATTAAAATTAAAAATTATACATTATTAAAATTGTTTATAGTTGGAAATTTAACCAATCTAAAATTCACAAAATTAATTAAAATCTTAAAATTTACAACATTTTAAAATTTTATTAAGATTATCGAGATTTCAAATTGCCCCAAAATTTAAATTTTTCCAATTTAAAATTAGATTTGGTGAAAATTCGTTAATTTTAAAAATTAATAATTTTACAAATTTTAGAATTAAACCGGGCATTTGAATAAAAAAAACGGAAATTGGTCGCTTCTAACATTATAAAACCTTAGAATTTATACTCGCTTCATCTTATTTCGAATTCAATTGTATTAGAAATTCTATTTCCGCAAGCTTTATGATTTAGGAAACTAAAATCGAATTTTGAAATTATAAATATGACATTTATAAATTTAATAGTAGTTGCTAATGTTGTGGATCATAAAAAAATCTTCGAAATTATGTCTTACAAATTATAACTTCCTCAGTTATTCAAACTCTTGGAAAAACTGTGAGCTTGGTAAAATCTGTGATATTGGCGTATACCAAAGATACCATTTTAACACTAAATACTTAAAATTCTGAAAAATCTCTGTTTAAACTTCATTAAGTTTTAAAATTTCTTAATTTTAAAAATTCCCCTAATTTAAAATTTTTATTTCTATTTCTTAGGAAAAAATCAAATTTCAAGACGAATTCAAGATAAAATATTTCAATAAAATGTTTGTTTTGGTTTAAAGGTTTAAAAAGCTCAAAAAGACAACATTTTTGAAATTTTAGTGTTGAATTCAAGCTTATTGTAATTTAAATAAAGATTAATTTAAATTTTCCTTAATTCTCACTTTAGAAAGCTCTAATAGCTTAAATATCTTGAATTGTAAAGAGTTTTATTTTGCGACAAGGTCTCAATAAATGAATCTTAAATACTAATGGCTCGGGTGATATAAAAAGCTCAATTAATTTTTTGACATAAGGTCACAAGTATAAAATTACCTATAAATAAGTTCTTCATGATTTTATTTTGGCTTCTTGTTTACAGCTTATTTTTAAAGCCCCTAATTCTCTGCATTTTGCTATTAAATTCTGCAGTCAAAAAATCTAAATCCTTAAATCAGAAATAGTTTTATGCTTGCACATTTTTATGTTCAGTTTCGAAGAAATTTTCAAAGAGCTTTTTGAGCAATTTACTTTTTTCTCGTAAGCTCGTTAAGCACAACAGTTTTTAACCATTTCTTTTTAACAACTTTTTCCAGACAATAAACATTTTACCCTTTTTTAAATCAAACTTGATAACTTTTTCTATAAAGCAATTAATAATAAACTTTTTGAAAATCAAAGCAGCTTAGTTTTAATTTTTTGGAAAGCATTTACATCAAGAACAGAAAAATCTATTTAAAAATTTATTAAGTATCAAGTAAGCTTTCACATTTTTGTTAAATTATTACGATAACATTCGTTACAAAACATTCGTTATAAAGAATTTTCATTTAAATTGTTGTATAAATTGAACCCTTGAGAATTAGATAATGTGCCTTCGAGACGTTAGGTTTGTTATTAAAAAATTATTGAAAATTAAGCTAAAAGCCAAATAGTTGGTTTAATATCAAAAGAAGGTTTAATAGGTTGATTTTTAAAAATTGTAGTGCATTTTGAAACAACGACAGTTTCCAAACAATTCCTTTTAAAACAGTTTTTTAGACAATAAATATGTTTTCATTGAATCAAACTTTGAATAATTGAAAGCTGGTAAATTATTTCCATAATTTTTCTAGTATTGAGGTTATTGTAATTTAAAAAGGTGAATAAACGAGTTTATAAAATAACCAGTGAATTTGTTGTTCATGCTTTTAATTTGTTTAATTTTTTATCAATTGCATATGGTGTTGCCTTGAAGTGCAAAGAATTTTTTAATGAGCTTTCTCATCAATTTTTTTCTCGAAAGCTCATTACGCAAAAAAACTAATTTTCTTATTAAAGCTTGCAATAGCTGCTCGAACTATTAATTTGGTAAAATGTATTTGTACATTTGTTAATAATGAGCTTATTGAGTTCTTAAAGAGCTTAATTTCCATTTTCTTGATATTTCCTTAATTCGCAATTGTTTGTAGAATCAAACGAGATAACAGTAATATGTTTGTTTTTGAAAAGCTTTAAAAAGCTCGAGTGGGTAGAATATCTAGAATTGTAGGGTTTTCAATGTTACTGGTTAATGAATAAATATCATTATTATTAATTATTAAAAAATTAAACTTTTAAGCTTTCTCTGTACAATTTTCAAGATCATATTCTATATTATATGAACAACAATAAATTATTTTAGGAAATTGAAAAGAAATCAGCCATAATCAATTATTTAGCGTGTGACAGTTTAATTTTATTTATAATACCTTGAAAAAACTTTTCCACCTTAACAATTAAAATAAAATAAATCAAAAGCTAAACTTTTTTTTTTTTTTAACTCGTTTATAAACAATATTTTTCATTATTTATTATTCAAACAAAATTGCTATAAATAATAACAATAATGTATAAATAAGAACATATTGAAACGTTTAAACGACGACTTTTTGAACAATATTTAAATTTTTTATTTTTTTATTATTCCGCTTTTGAAGAAAATATTTTAATTTTCAAACAAAGCATACAGAAGTTTTTCCATTTTTCCATCACAATATACAATACATATACAAGAATTTAAATAACAGTTTTTCATCTTTGTTGTATATGTGGGTACGGGGGTATGTGTGTTAAAGGACAATAATAGTATTAAACACAAAACTACTGTAAACCTTTAGAAATTCGTTTGTTACTCTGTTTTTTTTTTTTTCTATAAACACGTAAATACATTTTTTATATTAAATTCCCACTATGGGGAGCTTTTTTCATATTCTATTTTGTTATTGTTCCTGAATCGTAAAACAGTACCGGAAATGCAAATTATGAATATTTAATAAAAATTTGACATTTTCATATTTTGATAGATTTACTCTACTAGGTAAAAAAAACTTGGAAAACTTATACAATGTACTTGTGCCCGTACCATTAGTTATTTTTCTGATATGGATTAGGTTAATAGCATATATAATTCGCTAGAACAGAATACACCAACAACAAAACAAAAAAAAACTTTCGTGATTATGTACCATTATTACATTACATACTGTACATAGATAAAAATTTATCTATATTTTAACATACAATTTTTTTAAACACTTAGTTACAAAAATAAAAATATAAAGTTACAAACAATTTCCATTATGTTTTTAGCGTATGTATATATCTATAATTACCACTTTATTCGTAACATTCCCCCCATTTTATTATAAAACAACAACAAAAAAATGTATCTACATAGCTAAATATAATTTTATAATATAATAAGTTAAATAAATTTGAACATTACAAAAAAAAATTAAAAATTTGTGTAAAAGAACATATTCCTGTAGCACATCAGTACAAAGATTTATATTTAGTCGAATATAAAAATAACGGAAAAATTAAGATAAATTTTCTTTATTTTATTATTGTTAAAACAAAAAAATAAAAGTTTGTTACATTTACTTTTTATTTGTTGTAGAAAATGTTAAATTAAAATAATAAAATCTGAGAAATAACATGCACACACTCACACACACATAAGTAGTACATATACATAGACGAAAAACATAAAACAAAAAAAAAATGTCTGAAGAAAATTAAAGTTTTAATTAAACACAAAAAACATTTTTTTTTTTTTTATTATCAAAATTTCGTAAAAATTCGTACAATATTGACTGTGTGATATGGCTTTCTGCGCACTAAAACTTTAAGTAAGTGAAAACTTTGGAATTTTCTGTAATTAATTGGTGGGAAGTTATTCTAGTAAGTTTTTCTGTTTGGTTTTTATGAAGTGGTAGTATTTTTATGTTGTAACATTCGTTTCGCATTAAATCGATGTTTTTAGATGTATCTATAATAGAAAAAAAATTTTTAAGAAATTTTATTATTGTACTTATGGGTGGCCTCAAATTTACAATTATATTCTTGTTGTAAACTTATTTTATTTATATACACCGGGATGTGTGAAATAAGTTTTCCACATAATTCATTTGTTAGATTGGAGGTTATTTTCAAAGTGATTTGATTTGAACGGTCAACTTGGGTTTTAATTTGGAAACTACTTTTTTTTCTTAAATATTTTAATTATATATACGTTTTCAAACTTGAATGAATCACCCTGTAACTATTTTTGTTCAGCCAAAATACGGTAAAGGTAACTTCACCAAAACAACCGTGTTAGTCTCTTAAGGTATGGATTTGTATTACATATTACGCAGTGGCGTAACGAGGTACCCGTAGCACCCACAGACGCAGGGGGGGGGAGGGGGGAGGTCCACAGTTGTTGGGGCCTGAATTAGTTCAAGTTTAAACGGTACATTTCTAGGAAATTTTCTTAAGATAGGCTCAACCATTTCTTCTCGGTTCTGACTCCATAGAAATAAATATGCCGTTAGGTTAGGAAACACTTTTTTTTTTAAACAAATTTTGAAATGAAAACGTTATAAATTCTTAATTATTATTTCTGAAATAGTTTCATTAATGTTTGAAATTCAACATTTGTATATGAATGTCGTTTTTAAGTAAATCGTTTTCGTTTTCTTGTAATAATTGATTTATTTAAACCAAAATTTAAAAAGAAAATTCATAACAAAAGCAATTTGGTCAAATTGAAATAAAGCTTTCTACAATTCGTGTGGTCTTTAATTTAATATATATTACATAAATGGCAGTGATTTTCGGAATTTTTTAAAATTTTCGTGAGTTTCCTAGATGTTTATAATCTTTCCGATATTTTTCATTAATATCCAGATTTTTCGGTATTTTTGAAATTGTTCGAGATCCAATCGACATTCACATTTTTTTCCTTTATTTTTCGACATTTCTAGGATTATTCGAGATTTTTAAAGATATTCAAATTTTGTAAGGCAATGTTAATGTCATTAGCTTGGAGTTATAAGAACTTGCAGAGTTACACAGATGTATCTAAATGGTGATATTTAAAACATTTTTTGAGATTATGCGCAAATTTCGATATTTCTCTGATCTCCTGAATGTTATTTAAAATTATTCAAGAATGCTCAGGTACATGGCAGTTTGTAGCATGTAAATGCTTTGGTTTTACATACTTACGGATAATTTGATTTTTGAGAACTTTCAAGATACTTTGAAAATTCGATATTCTCGATATTTTTTAAATTATATTCGAAATTTGTGATACTTTATCGATATATTTAGAAATCGTAATAGCAGAGAGTTGCAAGATTTTCATTTTATTTGGGGCCATTCAAATTACTCCATGTTCTGTTTCATCTACATTTGAATGATGCCCCGAAAATGTCCACAAACTTAAATCTGAGTAAAACAATTGGTTTTTTTACACAAGGAATGCTCGAAAATGGAAACACATTTTCGATGAAGGATATTTATCGATTTAAAAAAATAATACGCTTTTTAATATCAAATCAAATTTCTGAGTAAAATTATTTGTGTTGAAAAGCTTCGATAAGCTAAAGCTCTTAAAACTAAAAGTACTTGACATTCCTTGCAAATACATGATTTATGCTCATAAAACATTTTAATGGAAGACAGAATTTATGGATAGGCCCAAAAATTACCGAGAATGTTTAAGTAAATTATCAAGCTTAAAGCTCATGGAACACAAATAAACTAAAAGCTGTTAATAATTCATATTGAGCACAAATTTTCTAAATCCTACCTGATATTCCGTCATCATTTGTTATATGAAATTTTAAAGTAAAATAGTTTATTTAAAAAGCTACGACAATTGAAAGCTCTTACAACTAAAGCTCTTAGAAACGTTTTCAAATACATAATTTATGCTAATCAAACGTTTTAATAATAACCTGAATACCTTACATTTATCTCAAAATTCAAGATTTGATTCAAAAAGATTCGATAAGCGAAAGCTTATAATATAATACCAAGTTTCCTAGTAAAATGGTTGGCTTGACTAAAAGCTCTTGTTAATTTACATTGAGGAAAAATATACTAAATTATCCCTAAATTCCGTTACCCTAGGTTTAAAAATCTTTTCTAATTGAAAGCTCTTAAATCTAATACTTCTTAACATTTTTTGCAAAACATAATTTTTGCTCATAAAATATTTGAATAAAAACTTGAAATTATGAAAAGGCTCACAAATGTTAAGTTTAAACCCAAATGGTATAAATTAATTATCATGCTTAAGGCTCATTGAACCCATATATTCTAACTATCCTAAAATATCACTTTCCTTTAAATTATTAAATTTATAGTTAAATGGTTTGTTTTGAAAACTTCTTAAAACTAAAAAAAGCTTTTGATGATTAATTATTAACTTTGAGAACAAATATTCCAAGTTTAATTCAAAATTCCGTCACCCTTTATAAAATCATATTTTATGCTTACACATTGTTTCAACAAAGCTGTGACTGTTTGAACTTGAAAACTTTCAAGAATATTCAAGATACTTTGAAAATTCGATATTTTTGAGATTATTTCGAAATTCTTGATATTTTCCAAATTATATTCGAAATTTGTGATGCTTTATCGATATATTTAGAACTCGTTATAGCATAGAGTTGCAAGATTTTCCTTTTATTTACCTTCTGTTTCTGTATTTGAATGATGGCCCGAATATGTCCACAAAATTAAATCCGCTTAAAACAATTGGTTTTCTTACACATGGAACGCTCGAAAATGGAAACACAGTTTGGATGAAAGATATTCACATTGAGAACAAATATTCTGATTTCAAAAAATACCTTTTGTAACATCAAATCAAATTTCTGACTAGTATTATTTGAGTTGAAAAGCTTCGATAAGTGAAAGCTCTTAAAACTAAAAGTACTTGACATTTCTTGAAAATACATGATTTATGCTCATAAAACATTTTAACGGAAGACAGAATTTATGGATAGGCCCAAAAACTAGCGAGAATGTATAAGTAAATTATCAAGCATAAAGCTCATGGAGAACTAATACTTTAAATTAATCCTAAAACACCATCTAAAAACTAAAAGCTGTTAATAATTCATATTGAGCACAAATCTTCTAAATCCTACGTCATCATTTGTTATATGAAATTTCAAAGTAAAATTGTTTATTTAAAAAGCTACGATAAGTGAAAGCTCTTTAAACTATAGCTCGTGTAAATATTTTCAAATACATAATTTATGCTAACCAAACGTTTTATTAATAACCTGAAATTATTAAAAAGCCCAAAAATGTTAAGTTCAAACCAAAAAACTGTAAATAAATTATCAATCTTAAAGCTCATTGGAAACAATCATTCTAAATTTTTTCCAAAATTCTATTATAAAGGGTAACGGAATTTTGGGAGGAATTGTTAAAAAGTTTCGATCAGTGCAAGGTCTTAAAAGTTTTTGCAAATACATATTTTTTCAACATAATACATTGTAACGAAAACCTGATATTATAAAAAGCCTAAAATATTTTACATTTATCTCATAATTCAAGATTTGATTCAAAAAGCTTCGATAAGCGAAAGCTTATAATATAATACCAAGTTTCCTAGTAAAATGGTTGTTTTGACTAGAAGCTCCGGTTAATTTAAATTGAGGAAACATATATAAAATTATCCGTAAATTCCGTTACCCTTGGTTTAAAAGCTTTTCTAATTGGAAGCTTTTAAATGTAATGCTTCTTAACATTTTTTGCAAAACATAATTTTTGCTCATAAAATATTTAAACAAAAACCGGAAATTATGAAAAGGCTTACAAATGTTAAGTTTAAACCCAAATGGTATAAATATATTATCAAGCTTAAAGCTCATTGAATCCAAATATTTTAAATGTATCCTAAAATACTACCTTCCTTTATAACCTTAAATTTTATAGTTAAATGTTTTGTTTTGAAAACCTCTTAAAACTAAAAGCTTTTGATGATTGATGATTAACTTTGAGAACAAATTTTCTATGTTGTAGCTAAAATTCTGTCACCCTTTGTAAAATCATATTTCTGAATAAAATCGTTTGGTTAAAAGAGCTTTGAAAGCTCATAAAATTATAACTTCTTGTTTTTTTAGAAATACATAAAACATTTTAGGAAAAATTTAAAAGTATGAAAAAGGCTTAAATTTAAAAGTTAGGGTAAATTCTAAACTTGTTTAAATTCATCAAACTTAAAACTAATTCGCAAAATTTACGGATAATACGATATGTGAGAAATTCTAAGAATTTGCAAGATACTTTTAAAATTCGACATTTTTGAGATTATTTTGAAATTATTTTTGAAATTTGTGATGCTTTATTGATATCAAGTATTTCGAACTCGACATCAGATACTTTTAATTAATGCAAGACTGGACAATAGGAATAAATACTTTTTCACTGAAAGATACAAGAAGTATTTTTAGGGATCCAAAAAATGATACGGGCGTGGGGAGGGGGGCCCGAAATTTGTTGTTACGCTACTGGTATTACGCCTCTCAAAGCTTCGTAAAATTGTTTTTCAAAATTATCAATTATTTGTTATATTGTTAATAATTATATTGCTAAGATATAAATAGCCCCACAAAAAGTCATGTTGTCTACTAGCAGTTCAATCCATTTATTCGACAAAAAAATTTGAGTAAATAGTTTTCGATGATGATTTTTTACATAAAAGTTTAAAATAATCGAGGACTTCCCTTAAATTCAGATACCCTTGTACATTTATACATTAAAATGATACGCGTATGAGTCTTGCAATGCTTTGTAATGAACAAAATTCTTAGTTTTACCCTAGATACCCGAGGAAACATGTAAATATGTAAGCTGGCCCACCTGAAGCAAGCAGCTTACTATGTTAAAAGCATGGGCTTTCTAAATTAATTCCAAATAACATGAGTCATTCAAAGAGTGAATCGAGAGTGAATCGAATATGTAATATCATAGAGTGATAGAGATCCCAATTTGGGGACAGTCCCAGAGATTGAAACCCATATAAAACGGAAATGAAAATTGGTTAAATTCTCACCACCAGTCTTGTCTATTAGATACACCTCTAAACTAGCACCCAAATAATAATAATGTTAGAAAAAAAGAAAGAAAGCCGTAATGGTAAATACGTAATTACTCTAGATGAGGAAACCCTTGATAAAAACACAGAAAATCAAAATCGTTCAGATTTCGCAAATCTCTATTCCTAATAAAGTCTGACTCGTACATTTGGCCAATTTTAAAAATAGCTTACAACTAATTCTTGGACATGTGAGAGTTTTATCGCTGAAGAAACTTGTTTTGAAACTTGCAATATTTTCGATGTGGGTGATCACCACAAATTTAAATGTATTCACATATATAAAAATCTTGAAGCCGCCAATCGAGCTCGCACCCACTAGCCATCTAATTTAAATAAGCTTGTAATATAACTAATTCCTAAAATTATTGTAAAATATATTATAATCCCCAAGAAAATACTAGAATAATGATTTCTGATCAACATATGAACAACAGAATATAAACCAATAAAACGAGACCAAAACATACCACCAACAATGTATTTCAAATTATAATAATAATTTATAAATACAACAAATGATTTTATACATAAATCCTTATATAAATAATACCGACCAAACCAAAAAAAAAAAAAAAAACTGGGATTTTTGTGTAACACACAGATTCTTAATTCTTATATACGAGTAATGTAGGTACTCCTATAAGTAGAGTAAAATATTCCGGTATTTATATACCAAAGAAATATGTTTAGTTATGAATCACATAAATTCACCTTAGTTGACAAATCGATAAACCATGAAAATATATGTTTGCTTGTATTTTTTTTTTTTTCGAACTTCTGTATCATAATATGTAACATATGTATGTACGTATTTTATAAACGTATAAGAACTTCAAAGCAAATCACATACGCTACTAGCAAAAAGAGAATTATGTTGTTGCTTACGAGTTTATAGAAATAGGCAGGCACGTTTGTTATTCTTGTGTGACAAGGTAACAGAAAAATATGCTTTATGTACAGAGTTTTGTTTTTTGTTTTTTAGAAGCTCAGATTATTTCAGGTTCAGTACGCAGAATAAATAGTCTGTTTATTTAGAAATTTTCATTATACGGAGTAGTAATACTCCGGAAACCTTGTTGATGTGTCTTAATTTACTTTAAAACGACTGTTTCGTATGACTATTAGAGCTTCCAATTTTTGGCAACATGTTAATTCTTTCTAGTATTCCAATCTCCATCTCACAGTCGGTCAATTTACTAAACTTCAATGAACAGATCATAAAATCGTTGTGGATTCGAAAGCTCCGAGAGTTTATCCGTCTCGCGCTGATACCGCAAGAAGAGAGCAAATCCGCAGATGAACTGGCCAAAACCATAGATAGGTTGAATGAGGCCCTTTCAAATTCCCTAGCTATTAGCTCTATGCAACGACCATCCAGAAGTCCCACTGTTCAAACCGTCCATCACCCGAATCAGGAGCGCGATGGAAACCGTCCGTCTTCCGCGAGTCGAGGCAGCTTGGAAGAGGGAATGACGAAGATTGAGTCCATGCTACCCAAGTTGACTAATAAATCTCGCAGTCCAGGTTTCGATCCAACTCAACAACCCGGCAGGCTGTTTGCTGGTATCATTATAAGATTAGCGCTTTAGCACAAAAATGCACGAAACCATGTCAATTCAAAGAGCCAACCACCGTAAGGGCGATGAAAACCGACACATTCAAACTAAAAAGTCTTACGGTTGCTGCGGCCAACCCTAAGAACCAACAAACGAACAGCCATCTATTTATTCAAGATAAAAGCATTAACCTAACCTTTTTGATCGATACTGGCGCGAACTTTTCTGTCATCCCTTTCCGCAAATTCTTCATTTATACAATGAAAAATTCTGACCTACGGTAGCAAGCTGCTACAAGTAAACATTGGACTTAAGAGAAAATTCGCGCATGCTTTAATTTTAGCAGCAGTAAGTCGTCCAATCATTGGCGCTGATTTTCTAACGAGATTTGGTCTCCTTGTCGATTTAAAATGCAAGAAGCTTATTGATCCAATGACTTAGCTGTTAGTCAATGCTTCTTTGGTACGAGTTAATACACCTACTCCAATCCATTTCACTATCGACAACCGATATGGCACGCTCTAGAAGAAGTTTCCTACATTAGCAGTAGCCCCAAATTACAGTATACCAGTTAAGCATAACGTGGTACATCACATCATCACTACAGGTCATTTGCCTGTATCTAAACCACGCAGACTAGATTCAATCCGTCATAAAGAGGCATTTACTGAATTTCAAGATATGGTACAGTTAGGGATTTGTCGACCATCGGCATCCCCAGTATCGTGCCCATTGCACATTGGTGATAAAAAAGATCAAGAGACCATGTGAGGATTATCGCAGGTTAGACGCGGTTACAACACCAGATCGTTACCCAACTGTCCAAAATATTTTCCAAGATCGATCTTGTAAGAGCCTATCATTTGATTCCCGTCGCTGCTGAAGACGTCTACAAAACAGCAATCACAACACCATTTGGCCTATTCGAATTCACCCGAATGCCATTTGGATTCAGAAATGCTGCTCAAAATTAGAGATTGTCTGAGATCTGGACTTCATTTTTGTTTATATCGACGACATATTTGTGGCATCACAAAGCGAATATCAACACAAACTCAAACAAAGTTATCAGAGTTTGATGTTAGCATCAAGAGCTCAAAATATATTTTAAGCACTCTTGACTTCCTGTCACAAGATAACCCCTAATGGAATTCCCACCTCCCCAAACAATCAAGTAAATACAGCAATTTATTGGCATGGTAATATACTACCACCGATTCATACCAACTCACATACTCACACACACTTAAGAATGCCAAAATGCATTTACTCACTTGAATAATGAATTGTCGAGAGTAACTTTGCTTTCACATCGCATGAAGGATGTTGGGAGCCCCTGGGATTTTTCTCGAAGAAATTGTCTGATGCTGAAAAGAAAAATTTAGCATTCGACACGGAACTACTCGCAATATGTCTGGCAAAAAAATACTTCCGATATTTTGTCGAAGGTTGGGACTTTAAAATTTATACCGGCCACAAGCCTCTGACAAAAGCAATCGAATCAAAAACTGAACGAAATCCAGGGCAATCTCATGAATTTGTCACGGATGTTCAACATATTCGCATCGAAGTATCCTGGCCTGGTATAAATCAGGACCTAACTCGGTGGCCGAAATCGTGTTTATCCTGCCAAAAATTTAAAGTTCAGAGACACACAAAATCACCATATTGACAATTCGATATCCCTCCGGGTCGTTTCGAATATATCCATTTAGACATCGCTGGACCACTGCCTCCTTCTTATGAATATACTTGCCTTTTTACTTGTGTCGATCGCTTTACCCGTTGGCCTAAAGCATACTGCGTTAAATACATCACTGCAGCAACTATTGCCAAAACATTTGTAGAATTTCCGGTTAACATCACGACCGATCAAGGTAGTCATTTCGAGTCCAAACTCTTCCCAGAGTTAAAAAATCTATTAGGCTTACACCGAGTTCGTACTAATCTAATGGTATGGTCGAATGCTTCCATAGACAGCTCAAAACTTCTATTAAGGCCCGCGGTAACACAGTGCATTGGAGCTCGCAAATCCCAGTCGTTTTACTTTGAGTCCGAGCAACAGTGAAAGAAGATCTAAAGTGCTAACCAGCTGAACTTGACATATTTGTCCCGAAATATCTGGGCAACTGTGATTTTGTTTTCGTGCGGGGAGATAAGGTACGCACAGGTTTAATTCCACCGTACGAAGGTCCGTACAACGTTATTAGACGTCTTAGGAAACAATTCATCGTACCAGCCACAGGCAAAAACTACAACATTTCAATCGACAGATTGAAACCAGCATATGGAATAATGGTTTTAACTGATCAAGTATTAGGCTTTAAACCACTGAAAAACGTTCGTATCAACGCATAACAAAAGTTTGTCTTATATAATAAAATACAATATTTTGGTTTTATCACTTTTTAGTTGTCACTTTCGTTGATACTCTGATTTGCATGTCAATAAAAAAAAAAAAAAAAAAAAAAAAAATAAAAATTAAAATGTTGCTGAACAAGAGGATAAGAAATAGGACAGGTTTGCTAAAGCTTGAAATTTAATTGATTTTACCATTGCGGTGTTGCCATAAATTCCGTCATTTTTTCTTTACACCATTATCTTAAAGAAAATTTTTGATATGCAATATTTAAAACGACTTAAACATACTCCTAGATTTAGAGTATTTTATACTAAAAAATATTTTAGCTTAATTCTCATTTCTAATTCCAGGTATTTGTAACTTTTTGTAATGGGATAGCCTGTTGAAACTTAAAACTGAGCATATGGATGGATTGGGTAGAGAAGTAATTTGTTAGCCAATCAAAAAATGTCTAGACGTTAAGCATGCTGGATCGTTTTGATCATCGGACAGGAATCCAATGGGTCTATATTTAAGACAACGAAGTAATTCGGATTTCGCACCCAATGAATTCGTTGCATTGTCGAAGTAAACATTTAAATACAGCCCACGTCGATACACAAATCTCCGGAAGGCTGCTAAAAAGACTTCTGCAGACAATTCGGCAACAATTTCCATGTGAACTGCTTTTGAAGAATAGCATTTGAATACCACAGCCGGACATGCTCTGATCGTACGATCAATTGCAAAAGCGAATGTAAAGCTCGAAGTAAGCATTGATGTTTTGTCTCGTCAGGTATGTTAATACTAGACTAGTAATTTAAATTTAAAGTTAATACTAGACCAATAAAAAACACAGTAAAAGATTTAAAAAACGGGGAATTTTGAAAAGCTTGAGTTGAAAGGGATAAATTTGTTTTATTATTTTTTGTGCTCAGAAAAATGAAGCTTTTGGAATTATGCCGAATAAATTTAGGTCGAGTTTTGGCTAATATTTCGAATTCATCTACAAGATTTATAGTTTTACAGGGGAGAAAATCTGCAAGCGGGTGAAGCGTGTAACGTATGAGAAGTTAGCACGAAATATACATCCCGAAAAGGCTTTTTTCTAAAATGTTTGTCTCTGCTAAAATTTAAGGAAATTTTTATTCCATCCAGAAAAAATATTCAAAACTCTGAACCAAACGGTATTCATCCCGAAAAATAATTGTAAACAAATAGATTAAGGTTTGGATCCCACAAATCTTCTCATCTCTGAGATCGGCACAAGAAATTTCGAAATTGACCGTATTTCATTGTAAGTATTATGTTTCATAATACAATTACGTTGCGGTTCATTTTCACTATTAATCCCCGTGATTTCTTAATGAGGATAGTGTTTTCTAATTGCATAAGTGTTGAGAAGTCGGATACCATACAAAATTTCTTGGGGACATCTCTGAGATGATTGGCGACAGAAATTTAGAAATTGAAATTTGATCGCGTATTTAGTGTTTCTTTACTATAAATGTACATATTTTATGTCCAAAGGAATCATCAAATATTTAAATTTTCAATATTTATTCTACTATAGTGCTCTTAAACCTTAATCTATTTCTTTACAATTATTTTTCGGGATTAATACCGTTTGGTTAAGAGTTTTGAATAAATTTTCTGGATGGAATGAAAATTTCCTTAAATTTTAGCGGAGACACACATTTTAGAAAAAAGCCTTTTCGAGATGAAAATTTCATGCTAACTTCTCATACGCAAGCGTGTACGCATTCTAATCTGTGTATGTGTGTGTTATAAGCTTTTTAAGCATTTTTCTTCATCGATAACTCCTCACTGATTTTACCATTAAGCTGCTGTAGCTGCGATAAAGTATTTTAAATGGTGAAATGGCCACCTCTTTTATTCGAGTTATGCTCCTTTTAAGGTCGAATTTATTCGTTACAGATAAAAGGTAAAAAAAGAACTTGGACCGCTTTAAAAAAGCTAAATATTTAGCATTGATTTGTGATATTGATGTCGTAACTGATTTCGAAACCTAAGCTGATGTTTTTTTTTTCGATATTAAACAGAATTCAAAATTTAGATGCATGAAATTCATTTCTGCTTGAGACACCCAGTGTACCGTCATGTGCGAAACCATATTTGGTATTTATACAATCTTAAGGATACCGATAAATTACAACTTTTCGGTCACCCAGAATTTGTCAGTCCGTTTCACGATAGGAAAAATCAAGCCAAACGAAGTAAGCTTGGAAATAAGGGTGTCGTGTCAGGCTCATTCTACTGTTTTAGAAATATTGTGAAGCATATGTCAGCCGTTTCAGGCTGTAAGTTTGAATTGCGTTAAGCTTTGAGGAGGTTCAATATCTAAAATCTTTTCCATGTAATGCTTACTACACATTGTTAACCATTTTCATAGTTTAAATCTGCAACAAAGGGGAAGGAAGCTAGGGAAGCTTGGCTCACTTCTTAACTTCGCGCCTTGCTTTAATAATTGGATTTATGGGGGGGGGGGAGGGGATGAAAAATTGGACATTTTCAAAGCTTTACTTACTATGGCAGCTTTGTAATGATGTCTGTTAAATGATCTCTAAGAGCAATTATTTTTTAGGATCATTAAGATTCATTAATTCGTAAATGTCAAGGGAAATTGAATCAATTTGAAAATTGTTAGAGGTCGTTGTAATTAGTTAAGCTTAGTTAAATAGGCTTGTTGTTTTCCAAAAAAGTTTTACTTTTTTAAGGAATTTATTTTTTATTTTTTTGATAAATTCAGAGACTTTTTAAGCCTATTAGCTTAATTTGCTTTTAGGTTTTTAATGGGCTACAAATTTTGTATGATTGGTTTTGAACAATTTCAAATTATTTTACAACTTTTAGGATTACTAAATATAAATAAAGTTACAAATTTTTGAGAATTCTAAATTTTAAGAGTTTAGTAATTGCTCGTAGGGAGCATTTTAGAAATTTCAAAATTCTTTAATTTACATAATTAAACAAATTCTAATTTTAAAACTTTGCACAAATTTGTTGTATTATTAGGAATTTCACTATAAGTGTAGAATTTGAATTTTTTTTTGAGGTTTGAATTTTTTGAGAATTTTAACAAATTTTAGTATTGAAATTTTCAAAATATTTTTGAAATTTGGTTAGATATTTATAGAATTCCTGTTTAACAAATTCACTAACATTTTAGTAAAACATTTAAGACTAATGGAGGCAATTTTCTTTTTTCTTTTATCCATTTGACAAATTTTATCATTTGATTTTTTGTGAATAATTTCAAAATAGTTCGATTATTATGAATCTATAAACCCTTTAGAAATTTGAAGGATTTATTGGTTTTGGAATATATTTTAATAATTAGTTTAACATTTTTTTCGGTGTTTTGGAATTTCGCAAATTTTACAAAGATTAAATTTTTCAAAATTCCAAATGGGTTGGTGACATATCCCGAGGGACAAAATTCTGAGGGTAAAAAATACCGGGGGTACAAAATCTTGAGCGTACAAAATCCCGAGGATACAAAATCCCGAGGGTACAAAATCCCGAGCGTACATAATCCCGAGGATCGCTCCTTTTGGTGAAGGAAAATTTAAATTTAAAGTAAAATCAAAATCAAAACCGGGATTTTTATTTTTGCGGAACCTGGGTTTGTTTATAAACCAGGGTTGTGAAAAAGTGCAATTTAAAAAGCGAGATTTTTTTTTGGATACCCTTTAGCGGGATTTTAAAATGCGCGATATTGTCGTTACGATTCCGTTGTAACTGTCACTATTTTCGATGTTCGATTTTTCGTGTGTATACATTTTTAAATCAAAGGAAAATTGCACCAATCGTGCAACAACTAGATTTTGGAATTTTCATAAGCTTGCAACCTCCGGATTTTGTATCTGCGGGATTAAGTATCCTCGGGATTTTGTATCCTCGGGATTTTGTACCCTCAGGATTTTGTACCCTCGAGATTTTGTATCCTCGGGATTTTGTATCCTCGAAATTTTGTATCTTCGGGATTTTGTTCCCTCGGGGTTTTGTACCCTCGGAATTTTGTATCCTCGGGATTTTGTATCCTCGGGATTTTGTATCTTCGGGATTTGGTACCGTCGGGATTTTGTACCCTCGAGATTTTGTATCTTCGGGATTATGTACCCTCGGGATCTTGACTCTTGGGATTGTGTCTCTCTCCCTTCCAAATTTTCAGAGCTCATTTTCATTAATGGCTTGGTTTAAAGATCCTCGATATTTTTAAGTTTGTTGGCTTGACATTATTTTATTACTGTGGAATTTAAAACTTTTGGGCCAATATTTTTTTAAATTTTAGGATTATTAAATTTCAATAAAGTTAGACATTTACCAGAATTGCAAGAGTTTATTTATCGGTAAACTAATAAATGATTTCTGAAATATTGAATAAGAAGCATTTTAGCAATTAAAAATTTTAAATTAAATTTTAAATTTTAGTATTTAGACTTGGAGTTTCATAGTATTTTGGAAATTTGGTTAGATATTTGTGAGAAATCATTAATTCGAATTAAAATGATTTAAGCGACTTTTATGATAGTTTAAATAGGATGTGATCTTTTTGGAGTGGTTTATAAAAAAATGTTTGGATTTTTTAAATTCAGCATTTTAAAAATTCAGTATATAACGACTTACACCACACCGAAACTACAAAAAAAACCTTTTCATTTTGAACAATCGGATAAAAATTGATCGGAATAAGAAATTTATGGGTTTTACAATTTTGAAATCACTAAAACTATTGATTTAAGACTCGACTAGTTGGTTTACAAAAAAACATGTTTTGGTCACCAATGAAAATTGTCAGCCTTAATACCTTAAATTCCCTTCGAGTTTGTTATTTACAGTCACACGACCAAATGTTTCATTTCCATAATTGATTTATCAATAAACTATACAATATTCAAGTGAATTAATTAGAATTAATCATACACAATGGAAAAAAAATGAATTTTAGATAAGAAATCAGATAAATTCTTTTTTAATTAATGTAATTGGAAATGCATAATTTACATTTATAACCTTTATATGCTATTGACATTAAAAATAAATTTTGTGGTTAAAAATGTCTCACCCGAACATCACATATCGTTTTGCTTAATGAAGACGTCCTGTTTCGAATATTTATTTATACTTTACGGTAGCCCGACTTAATTAACCGTGTAAATAACCGGCATTTTTATAACACTTTGTTAATTATAAAATCGATACAAAAAAAAAAAAAATTGATCAGAACATTTTGTCGGTGTTCGATTTATAATCCATAAATTTATTTGGAAATTAATGTATTCATCTGGGGCAGGTAGATTATGATAATTCGATTTTATATTTTTTAAGAACTCATCTTCTCGGTAAATAACTATCTCCTCATTAAAAATTTATGTTTATATATGCTTGATCATTAAATTCAAATATGTAAAGCAAGCGAAACTAATTAGAATTACGTAAGTACAAAAAAAAAAAAAAATTAACCCCTTCAAATAAAAACAAAATTTTGAAATTGATATCGTTAAAAGACACAACACAATACAACAAAGTAAATAAATCACTTTACGTCGTAAAAAATTTAAAAGATTTTGTCTCCTGGGGGAGGAGGACTAAAATAATAATTTTAATTAATCTTTTTTTGTCTTCCCAATTGTTCAGTCATTAAATCAATACACAAAGCAAAAAAAAAAAAAAAAATTTATTCATCGAATTTTTTTGTTTGTACATATTGATTTAAAGACTGTTAAGTCTCCGGAATTATGCCAACCCTAAAAATCCAACCTTTTATCGATTACGTTGCTCTTGTTGTCGATGTAATCGAGATTCGTCTAAATGACATATTAATCCTTCAAAAAATGATTAAAATAAAAATATTTATACAAATCTCCTTATTTTATTTTATTTTTTTCTGTATACATATATATTTTATATTATGCTTGTATGTGTGTTGAGTTGTTGTTGATCTAATTTTTATCCAACGAGAAAGAGAGAGAGAGAGAGCGATGATAATTTGATTTTTATTATTGATTATTTACAAGCATTAAATGAAAAATGTCTATCGAAAATGACTTTTTTATGGTAATTTTTATGATTATTTGTGTTATTAAAAAGATATCATAGTATATCTGATGTAAACGATACAGAAGTGGGCTGAAGAGATTGAATTTAATTATTTTAATTGTAGATTAAAATCTTAACAAAAAAGGATTTTTTGTTGGTATTGTTTACATATAATACAAGATAGATGACATACACACATAATTGAAATTAAAAACTATTTATTTAAATTTAAACATCCATAACAATGTTAGACATGTATCTAGTTTAGTTGTGGTAACACTCTACAGAAATAACACAAAAAAAAAAAAAAAATTGTTCTGCAAAACCAACAAAAAGATTTAATTTAAGGCTGGAATTTTTTTTTTTTTTACTGTACGAAATTTGTATAATGCGGTGATGAGCTTTCACATAAAATTAAGTTTGTGGGTGATAAAGATAATGAGTTAGTCACATATAGGTTTCAGAGTTTGGTTTTTGTTGATCATAAATTATTTTAGCAGAATATAAATTTAAGTTTATTGGAATTTACGAAGATGAGTAGCAACATTTTTATATGGAACAAAGATTTGGAATTTTTTGGTGATATAGAAACGAGAGTTAATTTTTATCGAACTATCTTTAATCCGAGATTTCTTTCCTTATCTATCTATTAAAGTTCTTCAATGGAAAGTTGTAAAGCAAGCTTGAAGAGATGATTATTAATCCCACATTTTATATATTTGAGGTACTTCTATTAAGAAGCTTTTTCTTAAGAATTGTTTATAAGAACACAGAATATTTTAAATACAATTTTTGATATTCTAACTTTATATGGGGTTAAAGCTTGAAGAGAACATTGTTATTCCTACATTTTATTCTACTTGAGGTACTTCTATTAACAAGCTTTTTCTTAAGAATTGTTTATAAGAACACGGAAAATTTATATTACAATTTTTGGTTTTCTAAACAAGGTTGTTATAAAATATCTTTGAAATTCTTTGTAATATTATGCGCTAGCATTTTCCTTCTATACATTCAAGAAATGGTTTTATTTAAGAGTATGGTTGTTTATTTGCTTAAAATTTTTTCGTATCATCTAAAAATTAGGGAAGATACTATTAGGTACTTATGAAACTAATTTTAATGAGTTTATCTAATTATTCTCATTATTCTTCTTACTCGGTTAACTTATCATAATTTAGTGAGCATAGCATATTTGTTTTACGATTTTAATTGATGGCTAACCAAGAATAATGTTAAAGCTGGGGGAAAAAAAATGTTTCGGTTATGATTAACAAAAGTAGGTAAACGATTATGAAAAGGGCTTGGAAAATTGGCACTTTTTTGAATATATTCACTTAATTTGTAATATTGCACCGAAAGCGCTTCTAAAATTCGTTTTTGGTTTTTGCTAAAAAAAAAATGTGGTATATAGAAAAGCTCTACAACAGTGTTATGCGCTAGCATTTTCCTCCTATACATTCTAAAAGCTCTACAACAGTCTTTTCTTAATCATCAACGATTAACTTGAAAGTTGTGTACGATTTAAAATTTTGCAAAATTCTTGAGCTTTACAAAGAACAAATAACCAAGGAGTATTTTTCAAATAAAACTAATTTGAAGGAATGTCAACTTAAAATGGATAAACCGTGAATTTATCATTCATTTGACCAATTTTTCGTGATAATTACACTAACTTCATTGTAAAAGCTCTTCAGATGCTCTTATTTAAATGGTTTTAATATCAATCAATAGGATAATAAAAGCTCAAATTTTGCTGATTAGAAAAGCTAATAAAAGCATCACTACCTTATTTCCTGAAATGTTCGCAATAATTCAAGTCAACATTTGCTAAGCTCACCTTTATTTTAGCATTTGTTAGAACAATTTAGAAGCTCTTAAATATTTCCTTAATGTTCTTAAACCGTAAATTTACAGCTCCTTAAAAAACATCTATTCGAAGTTTTAATATTTTTAATAAAAGCTCTGTATAGTTTCAATGAAAACTTGCTGATGTATATTTTGTATTATGCTAAAATTTTCTTGTGATTTAAAATTGGAAGCTGATATTTCTAAAAAAATGTTAATGACTACACATTTTTGCAGTATAATTCTGCTACTAGCTTATTACAACAATTCTTTTAAGTATAGATGGAAAATCATTTTAATCTCCTTAGTACTATCTTGGAGACAAGGAAGAATAATCGAGCAGTATTTAAGCTCTTGAACCTGGTCTTTTGAATAATATGTCCAGATATGAACTCTTATAAAACTAGAAGTGGTTAGAAGCTTTTTACTCAAAGAATTCTTAGGTAATTTTGATACCATTTTAAATATTAATAGAGGTCTTAGAATAAAGGGCTTCGATTAGAATTATATTGCAAAACAAGCAAATTTTGTTTTTTCGTACTTAAAGCTTTTAATTCAAAATTTCTAAGTAATAAAAATTTGACTGTTGGGGCAAATGCCAAAAAATATTGAAAACTTACAAAAAATGTACATGCCTCAAAGCTTCCTCAACTTAGAGCTTTTTCGTACGTTACCATAACAATTTTTTAGAATTCTTCTTATATTTTAGCACGAAAGCTTAATCATTTCTAGCTTGCGTTTAGAAAACTGTTGTCTTTGGTAATAATTTTTTTAGTTTGGACCTAAGAATCATGCGATGTTTTGTTATTTTTGATAAAAGCTCTTAGTAGTTTTAATAAAAGCTATTCGGTTTAAGTTTAATGAATTGGTTGTTATTTTTAAATTCGAAGTTAATATTTCTGTTCGCGTTTATGTTTGCGTTAACCTAAAGCAAAAAACTTGCTGTTTAATTTTTGCGGCAACGTTCCGCAAAGAGCTTATTACAATTTTTGGTCATTTAAGTTTGTCAAATTTAGTTTTAAACATTTTGTCCTTTTAAATGATATAACTAGATATAATGAATATGATTAGAAGCTTTTCGCTCAAAGAATTGTGATCAGATTATAATAATTTATTGAATAATAAAAGCGACCTTAGATTGCAAAGAAGGCATATTTTGTGATTTTGTGCTAAAACCTCTTAATGGTCACTTTATCAAAATTTTACTTTTAAGAAAAATGCCATAATATTGAAATTTAAAAAATTGGCAAGTCTCAAATGTTGCTCAAATTTAATCTTTTTGTTGCTTTAACATAACCTGTTTTAAAGTTCTTCTTATACTTAAACTCAAAATATTTTTTATTATTGACGTGAGTTTTATAAAAGCTCTTTGATTTAAATTCTTTAGTTTGGAAATATTGCTCGATTTATAATTTTTGTCTGAAAGCTCTTAACAAAAACGAAATACTATATTTCAAGAATTATTCTAGACAGCTGGACTTTCGTCTAGAACATAGATGCTCTCAAGTTAATTTAACATTCTTACGTTTCGCCGTACCTAAATCGAGAAAGTGAACCGATGTTCCTTTTAGTAGGTTTTAGTTTTATGGGTCTCGTAGATTCTGTTGTACGATATGATTTAGTGTCTTGTAGAAAATACTGCAATCTTCTGCTAGAAAGCTTTGCTCAGAGTAGCTTATATTTTTTCTTAAATGAACGCACCCAAGGAACGATGGACTCTGCCAAGTCTTTCAGAAAATGGTTTTAAAATTCTTAGGTTTTAAGGTGAACTGTTGCGTTCTTCTGAAGGATCTATATTTATAATTCTATCAGAGCCCGATATATTAAAACAAGTAAATAGTAAAACTATTAACATAAGGTGCATAGTAATGCTTTGTCAAATTTTTAAATTTTTTTTTTATGATTTTTTATTTCTTTTTTTGATCAAAACGTAAAAGCAAAAAGATTCTACAATTTGCTTATAATTTTATTATAATCTGAAAGCTCACCGAAGATATTTTGCAAAATGCTTCCGTTTAGGTGTTTAGGAATTGTTTGGTTGCTAGAAAACAAAGAAGCCTAGAATAAATCCTTAAATAAAGCTCATTTAACTCTTCTTATGAATAACAACAGGGAGAATTTATCTATCTCCATCAATTTAACTGTTAAAGCTCTCCATGTGAAAATTAAAATGCCAGATTATTAAAACTAAAATCGCGATTTAAAAGCTTATATTTCTCAAAACAAAGCTAAATATTTTAGAATCAGTTTCTGATTTTTGAAATATATGGAATAACCTAGTTTTGGCTTTTGTTAAGTTTGGCCAGCTTAGTTCAGTTTTCCCTGTTTTAACCAATGTTAATTTTTCGATTGGTTTTAAGATTTTAAAGCTCATTCTAATGATAAAGTAGTTTTTTCATAATAACAATATAAAAGCCTGTTCAATTGACAAGTATTGAGGTAAAAACTGATTAGGCAGAAAGCTCTGCGTTATGGACAAATCTTAGGTACTTTTAATTGGTACTTCATAGTTAATAATCACACAAAAGCTGAGTGTCAAAGCTCTCTGTAAGGCAAAATTAGAAATCTTCCGTTTCCTTAAGTATTCTGAAGCTCAAGTACAAAATATTTTTTTCTAAACTTAACTCATGGTTAAAATTTATAAATAGAAAACTAAATACATGAATATTTCGTACGTCTTTTGAAATAGGGCAAAGTAATTCAATTAAAACTATGAAGGTTTACACAAGTATCTTTTGAAAAATTTGCTTTATGCTTTTTTCTAATAAAACCTCAACAAATTGGAAATATTCGCCCAAAAGCTGCAAAAAATATTCCTGGCAACGTACACCTGTTTGTATACACATTATGCTTATACTCGTACCAAAGTGACTTCCCAGAATGATGAAGATTCTTTTTCTGTGAAATAATGATTTATCATTCCTAGTATGGAGGTTTTATGAAAGCTCAAACATAGACAAGAACCATAAAGGTACGTTGAAATTAGAAATACTTTGATAAAACCTTTTTAATTTTATTATTAAATTTTTTAATAATTTTCTCTGATTTGCAGAAAGCTTTTCTTTAAAAAAACAACAAATCTAAATTATTTGCGATTCCTTTTATAAAAGCTTTCCGAACGAAATTTTATTGGATTTTGTTTTGATTGGTAACATACAAAAATATTCCATGGAAGCGAGTGATGTCTATCATTGATAATGGTTATTCTGCAATAGCCCAACGCAAGTCTGGCCAAACAACCTTGACATTGTTATATTGAACATCAAAAAGCTCATTAATATTCGTAAAATGCAAAAAAAAATTATTTTCTCAAAAAATTTCGAATTAATTCTAAAAAACAAAAAAATATAAATATTCATTAAGCTTAATTAAAAGGAAAATAATAACAATAATGATAATAATAATACAGAATTTATTTGTGTGTTAAATAAAATCCCCAAAAGTATTCGATGTTCCAACAGAAGAACACAAAACAAAAAAAAAAAATATTTCGGTTCTGTATATTCCTGTGAAATAATCGTAAACCATTTGAATTTCTTCTGGGAAATCTTTCTAATTGAATTGAATTATTTACAATTTGTATTTGTATTTTTGGGAAAATTAAAATTGGAAATCATATTTTAAATGGTTTGCACAATCCAAAAACAAAAAAACATATTGAACCGATTATAATGTCAGGCTACTGTCTTACCTGGTTTGATTGAGTTTTGCGAACAAACGACGTATTTTCGATATCTCTGCTACATATACACAACATTGAAAATAAATAATTTCCAACTATGGCTATTTAACACGCACAGTAGTTTTTAGTTTTTTGATAACGGCGGAAAATTATTATTTTAGGGTGTGTTTCTTGGTTCTTGTCTGTATGTGTTGAAATCTTGATTTGTTAATATTTATTTTGTTGTGTATGCTTTCGTTATGCTTTAACGGTTGATAACCGTTTATTTATTTTTTGGTTTGTTTATTTTACTAGAGGGTTCGGAATGACATTTGAAGCTTACCTGAAATGAGAGAAAAATAGAAAATTTGTTTTAGTAAAATCAATTGAAATTTAATTTTTGTGATTGAATTGGAAATACAAAAAAAAAAAAAAAAAAATTTTGGGGCGTTGTTTGGTGACACAAGTTTTTGTTGTTGTTAAATAACTAATTAAATTATTATGAATATATGTAGATGAAAATTTATTTTGGTGCCAGATTGGGCACCATTTTTTTATCGATTTTATACATAATACATACATATGTATAACCCAGATAAACAATTTATGGCTAAAATATTTATAATGTCATTTACTCACGTGTGTTCATTCTTAAAATTATACGAAATTTATCAGCATAAAATCTATATCAGTATGTAGGTATTTATATATATATAAAACAAGAAGTTGTTGGCATAAAAATGGAAGGTAGAAAATTTTATCGCTTTAATTCAAAAATGAAGACATACTATTAGGCTTTTAGGATGCTAATATAAAATAAGATCGGTTGAATTTTTATTTGGTTCAGAGGGAACTAATTTTGCGTTTTTGCTTTTTTAAAGACGTTCCTCATTTTGATTGTTATTTGTAATTTTGGTTGACAATTTTTGCATATTTATTTTACTAAGACAGTGGCTAGACTATTCATTAACAAAATGTACACAATACACAAACAAGCTCTTAGTATTAGGATTTAGGAGAATTTTTGGTTTAATTTTATTTGGCTTAGTGCGAATTTTCTTTAAAGTGGTTTGTGTTTACAAATGAGTAAATATGATGGTAAATAATATTGCAGTCTGGACGTTGAAATGCTTTATTCAAGTGTTTAACGGCTAATCAAATTAGCCGGATCTGTGGAAAATTTTGAAAGCCGGTATTCCTACAGGCAATGCGAATTGGAATAATATAGAATGGCGAGAACTATGGAATGGTTCTAATACAGCATGCATTTTACAATACAATTGAGCATAGGCAATAGATGTATCAAATAAAATCAACAACAGGAAGCACAATTTTTGATGATATGAACGTAATTATAGATTATCAAACATAACCATTCCAATCGATCTAATCATAATCGAATTCTTCAGATAAGCTCTGCATAATTTACTCCTGTAATTTTTATTTTTTTTTTTTTTTTTATTAGGCTTGGCTCCTACATGAAATAGAGCCATGTTGTCAAACAATCCAAATTACTACTGCTTACTGCTGTAATGTCTAAATATTGACCTAGACCTCCTCCTTTGGAGATTGAAATTGAATTACTTAAGGTGATTTTGAGTTTGTTTTAAAGTTGAAAGATTATAAAGTACATATTATAAATGAGCTAAACATTGATTGATCATGGCACAAAAATTAAGGTAAAATTCGAAAATAACCAGAGCACCCTGTATTTTATAGAGCTATAATCAAAAAAATCGGAGCTTTTATAACGGAATTAGAAACGAGGAAAAAACGAAACTTTTCATAGTAAAACACATGGGTTCCTATGGAAATCATTGAAAAGTTATACCACTAAAAAAGATTCTTAAAAATACGTCATTATGATTATGGCTCTATACTCTAGACGGCTCTGAGTAAATTCAGAAAGTTGTAAAATTAAAAAAGTTTGATTTATATTTTGATTTTTCATCAAGGTAAAAACCAAATTCGAAATATGCCTAGGGGACGCCCAAACAATAACCTGGACAATCAAATGTTATGAATGATGGACCCTTTAACGTTGTATGTATTTACTGCGGAGCCCTTTATTTCCCCCGAAGAAAGAGTAGCAAATAATGGTGATTCATTTGGAGATTGCTGCTTGAATGGTCGAATTGTGTTGCCACCTACACAGTTTCCAAATGAATTGGTCGGGCTTTTTTTACGACGTTACCCGCTCGCTAATGAGTTTCACAAACGAATCCGAAACTTAAATTCACGTTTCGCTTTAGCTTCATAGAACGTAAGCGATGATCGAACCATCATAGTCGTAACATTTTTAGCTACAAAGCAGCTGGACAAGTTTATCACAAAATTAATATGGCGGCACATCCGACACAAATCACGCAAGGTGATTTCGAACAACCTTTATATGGCCAAATATACTTTTTAGACTCGTAAATGAATCAGTCGTGAATTAATGGATCTGTTGGAGGACATATTGCGAGAATAAAACATTTATGCCCAAAGTTACATGAGGATGCGAGAAGTGGTAAATGATATAAATCAACGTGCTGCTGAACTGGGACTGCAACCTCCAAATGTGCAGCTCATTTTTACAGTGCCAGATGGTGTGGATTATAGACGGTTCAACGCTCCTGCATGTAATGAAGTATGCGTTGTTCCTACGCTTAACGCTGATCAAAGATTCCCGTCAAATGAATTGGTTGTAAAACAACGTGGCAAAGATGTTGCCATTTTGAAAAATATCGACCATCTTGTGGAGCCCTTTACCTACCCATTGTTTTATCCAGCCGGACCTTAGGATATACCGTTATGCAAGTCGTCCACATCTAACACGACTTAAACTAGCGCAATATCGTATAGCTTTTCGACCTGAACACGTCAAAAGGCTTTCTTTGCAAACTAATTTAACACCCGACCTGCGTCAAACAGTTTTTAACGCCTTACATTTTGGTAGACGACTTTTTCTTGCTGTGCTTCAATAAAGGTTGTCGAAAATCAACAGAGTTTGATTTATAATGAAGCAGACACCTATGTGGAAGGTCGCTGCATTACAGCACCTGAAGAAATCCAAAGAAAGAGTAATATCGTTCAGCGCTTGAATATTCATTTACGTGGTCAATATCGAATGCAAGATATTGACCAAGCCCAAGAAGATCTGGCAGATATTGGACAAAAAGTTTCAATGTTAGAAGCGTATTTTCGACATAAGAAGGCGTTGAAGCAAATTCAAACAAACCAGAATTACTACAACTTATAGCAAATGCCCGAACATTTTGAATGGGATGGAAAAACGAGTACATGGGAACGTTAAACAATGGATGGATGGTCTAGAAGAATCAGCACTGTCCAAAATGCCTTCGGTAATGCGAATACTCTTCGTTCAGATTCTTATTATGTACCGAAAATCCAAAAGGTCTCTGGGAAAGATTCAAAATTCAGTTGGCTAAAGGTTTTATTCTGCAAGCATAACGAAATAATATATCAGAGGATGCTGCAATCAAACGTGCTTATCGTATTATTGCATTCAAGTTAAATACGACAACAACAGAAGGTCGAAATTTTCGTTTCTGGGTGGAACGATATGGTATGGACGACATTGACAATTACGAAGATGACCAAAACATGGACGTTCTAAATTCTAATGAGTCAGCTGCTACTGAAGAATGCATGTATCGGCTTCTGCAAGGAAAACAGATTGAAATTGTGGACAGTATTTTACGTGCATCCAATGACTCAAACTAGATGGACCAGGCGGTACCGGTAAAACCTTCGTGTATAAGACAAATGTATGGCATTTACTGGAATCGCATCAACTCAATTGCCTGCTAGACAAACATCACACAAGACATTTGGTCTGAAAGTTCCGCTTTCGTCAGATTCAATTTCCAGGATTAAACCTGGTTCAGTCAAAGCTACAGAACTCGCTCAAGTTGATGTTTTTCTTATGGATGAGGCACCAATGTTACCAAAGTATGGTTTACAAAATATGGATCAGTTGTTGCGGTCTATTGCAAATCCAAACTTGCCATTTGGAGGAAAACTTAGTCCCTGGAGGTGATTTCCGTCAGTGCTTACCTGTTCAACTCTGAAGCAACCGTAGTGAAACAATCGATTTGTCGATCAAAAAAAGTCATCTCTGGAAGCATTTCAAAAATGTTTCGTTAGAAAAAAATATGCGTGTCGATCCTGAACAGGAATCATTCGCAAAGTATATCCTGAAACTGGAAAATGGAATTCTACCAAAAAATGAATTCAATGAAATCGAATTACCTGAGGATATAATTTCCAGTGGTAATGCTGAGATCGTCGATCGTCTCCCAGGAGAATACAAATCGTATAAAAGTCATGATTCTGTAAAGGATAAACAGGAAGAAGGTATTGAATTCACGCCAGAATTTCTTAATTCGATTGAAATTTCTGATTTGCCACTCCATGAACTAAAACTAAAAAACAATACGATAATTATGGTAATGCGTAATTTAGATATTTTGGAGGGTATGTGCAATATAACACGCCTGATTGTTACCGAATTATGTAACAACGTAGTTAAAGCAAATAAAATTACTGTGGAAAAAAGCTGGACAAGAGGTACACATTCCTCGTGTTACGTTCGACTCCAGTAAAGGTCAACTTGTATGTACAATACAACGATATCAATTTCCAATGGCCGTGCATAAATCTCAAAGTCAAACGTTAGAATTTGTTGGCGTCGACCTTCGTACACCTGTCTTTAATCATGGTATGTTGTACGTAGCATTTTCCCGTGTTAAACGACAAAATAGCTTGAAAGTTTTGTTACCACCTGAAAATAGACGTCGCACGTATAATGTTGAGTGGAAAGAAGCATTGAACGCTCCTGATGAAACTTTTATAAGCCTCGATAGTGACAGCGATGACGGTTACCTCGGCAACATCGATTTTTATGTCTCAGCCGAATAAAATAAAATGAAATTAAAGTTATTTTGCGAAAGAGATTAAAAAAACTGTCTTTCTTTTCACCGAGCGAAACTCGGTCCCCTGGTACTTTACTTAATACCAATATGGCCAATATGGTAGAAAACTTTTATACAAATATTTTATAATAGTTTTGCTTTTTTCATTGAAAAACTTGAAGCTAAAAAACATCATTTTTACTATGGATTCCTATCAAAATCAATGAAAAGTTGTACCACTAAAAAAGCTTCTAAAAATACGTCAATATGATTATGGCTTTATACTCTAGAAGGCTCTGGTTTAACTCCTTATAAAGTTGAAAGCTTGTAAATGAAAATGAATATAAAACCATTTGTTGAGGGAAGTGATTAGTCACGATATGAAGTTCGAGTATCGCAATATTTTATTGCAATAAAGCCAACACTGAGAAATCATATTTTCATATTGCGGGCTGAACGGACAAAATTTAATAAAATGAAACAAAATTAGGGCGAACCGGGGAAGCCTATATAAACTAAAATTATTGCATGCGGTTTAACAAACATTATATTTGGGCTAAGGATTTACCAAGAATGGCATAAAAATCAAGCACAATATAATTAATTTTTAGCTAGACATAGAACTAAATAAAGAAAGTTATAAAGCTCACGTAGTACTAAAAATTGTATTAATGAGTGAGGCTTTATATTAGATAGATTTATAGCAGGCCTGCGTGATGAAAGAATTTTTACATCTTTACTAAACTTATCATAGTCCTTACTTGGAACGAGGCTTGTGATCACGCAAAAATATGGAGCTTAGATTTATGGATAAAGTCTTGTGTGTTTTGGATTTAGCGGGAGCGTATTAGCAATTATTGCTTTGCCTCAGTCTCAGGAATACTTGGCGTCTCACATGGATCAAATTTTAGTCAATTTAACCAAAGTCCAGTGTTATCTCGATGATATTCTAATAGGTGGTATTGATCGAAGTGATGTCTTAAGCATTTATGCGAAGTTTAACATCTTATTAGTTAGCATAATGTTAAAATAAATTTAAAACAATTTTGGTTTTTAGTTAGTTCAGTAAAATATTTAGGTCACATAATTTTGGATGAGATAATATATCCGGATTCGGAAAAAATTGAGGCAATCATAAATGCTCCATCACCTTACAATTTCAAACAAACACAATTATATTTGGGATTGCTTAATTATAATGGGAGATTTTTACCTAATCTGGCGACGGAACTTCAGCCTCTTTATAGTCTCTTATGGCATAATGTAAATTTTCAATGGTCACCCGAGTACGACCACAGTTTTTAAAAGGTATTAACAAGTCATAATGTGCTAGAAGTAGGTGATCCCGAAAACCGTAACTGTCCTCGCTCATTCAGTGAACAGTGTTCAAAAATCAATAGTGTTTGCGTCTATTACACTCAGTTTGGCAGAATAAAAATATTCACAGCTGTATTCCACCATTTCGAAATAATTTAATTGGTAAAAAGTTTATTATCATCAGAGTTTACAGGAGATTTTTAACCCTAGTAAAGGTACTTAACTTAGGAGGGTCAATATTTTTGTCTATTTTTCACAACGAAATTAAATACAAGCCTGGTCGTAATGTAGCGCATGATGACGCACTGAGTAGACTTCCGTTAAACCAAAATATCGACATTGATGAAACCGTATAAGTTACATACAATTTAAGATTTCACAGCCGATTTGAATAAAATTAGAGATGCAACATTTAAACAAAGAATGGTTGATCTTCAAGTGTACCACATCACTGATAGTATTATAAAAGTAAATTTAGTCATTTCAGTACTGTTAATAAAGCCTTCTATTTTTATGGAAGAGTTGTGGTGCCGTTTATTTGACATCGTCAAGGATCTTATCCATGGTGAAAGTCGCCATGGTGAAAATTAGTGCTCGTTCCTATATATGATGCAAACAAATTGACGAAAAAATTGAAAGTTATATACAAGCATGTTATATTAGCCAGGTATCTCAAAATATTCCTCGAGAGATAGTGTAAACCAAATGGCCTGAATCGAAATATCCGTTCCAAAGGGTCCATATAGATTTTTTTGATTTCGCGAGAAACAAATTTCTATTTTAATTTCTCTATAAGCATATAATTCAAAAAATTCGGGCAATATTCTGCCATTCACCATTATATCATCCCCAATCGAATGGGTTGGCTGAGTGTTTCGTCAAAATAAACAAAACCATTAAAAAAAAACTTAATCGAAGAAAAGGGAGTCTGTCTTTGGAAATGAAAATTCAAAATTTTTTACATGAAAATTGCAACACACCAAATTCTAGTACAAAAATGACTCTCAACTCAAGGTTGTATAATATCAGGAACAATCTATCAGGAATGATGATAACAATTTAGAAATCGAGAAAAATAAGTTAGTTTCTTAAAATCTAGTCCTTTAACGTATTTAGTTAAAATTTTAACAAACATTCGGTTTATCCACGAAAATCAGTAAAAATGAGTAATTTGGGTGATATAGAATCCAATCCCGGGTACCCGGTACTCGGTTTCCCGGGAATCGCGGAATTTTTCCGGCATCGAAAACCGGTTCTGATATCAGCCAAATACCCGGTTTTCGAGTCTATTGAACTCAAAAGTTAAATTTAAATCAGTCAAAAATTTCAAAACCCCCATTAACCCAGACATGTCTACAAACGCCAAATTTGCGTTGTGCAGCCAACTACTCATTCAAAAAACTCCAGTGTGGGAGTATTTCTATCGTGACACTTCAGGTGAGTGTGCCAAGTCCAAAAAGTGTGAAAAAATATTGAAGACATCTGGTGGAACAACAAATTCTCTCCATAAGCACATGTTATCGATTCACAATATTGTTACAAAACCTGTGAAGAGACCTGCACCTGAAAGTACAACACCAGCAGCACCACCAGAAAAGCGATTACAAAAAACATCGATTACAAACTACCTCACTGTTCGTGCTGGAGTTATTGGGGCGGCTGGAGTTATTTCGATTCAACTGACACGAAGACATTGTTTGCATTTTCAGAAGAACTAGTAGATAAGCCTTATCCATTGATACGCAAAGTAAGAAGTATAGGGAAATTGTTTCGTCGATCACCAACAAAAAACAGAAGACATTGATCGACGTAAAGATACGATGGAACAGCCTTTATCTTATGCTAGAACGTTTTTATAAAGTACTAACAGCATTGGCAAAAATCCTTAATCGATCTCAACAATTCAACAATTTCGTTTGAAGAAAATGAATGGGACATGATCAATATTTTGGTGACAACGCTTGCATCTATAAAGTTAGCTGCGGGAGCACTATGTCGCCGTGATGCAACATTACCGCAACATATCAGCTGATGCAACCATTTCCTTCATGAACGATAATTTGGGCAGCAATGAATTGGCTCTTCAAATGAAGGAATCGCTTTCCCTTCGAATGAATGAACGGCGAACTAATGCAGCGAGTTTGCTGTAATATTTGCATAGTCTCCCCATTAAAGTTTGCACGTCTAAGCAACAAGACCATTTTGTCTATGATTACTGATATGTCAAAACCACACAGCAGCAATCTGTCATCTGAATCTGACTCAGAAAATGATTTCATTGTTGACGAAATTGGATTGTCTTTGGAAGAAAAACTCGATAGGGCAATTCACAAGGAAGTCAATTCCACGAGTACTCTGCAATTAGGAACAAAAAATATTATAACCAATATTATAAAAAAAGAATTGGCTGTTTTTTGAAGTTAAGGGTAATCGTGGAAAGAATCTGGATAGGTGCTATGATAGGTTAGGTTAGGTTGGAGTGGCTGCTTACGCACACTTAGACCGGTGACGGTCCATTGTGATACCACAGGATGTATCTCCTTTTACCCCTATTGGAACCATTTCGAGCTACTTATGTAGCGTAAGACGTCCCGCACTTTAATGTTTTCGAGATCCGAGAGGCAGTCCATCCTGAACTTACCTAAGTGTTTGTGCCTTCTGAGAGCCAATGCTGGACACGAGCAAAGGAAGTGGACCAACGTCTCTTCCTCCTCTTCGTCCAAGCAGCTTCTGCAGAAGTCATTAGCCTCTAGACCCAGCCTTCTTGCATGTTCTCCAAAAAGGCAGTGTCCCGTGAGTATTCCTACGACCGTTCTTAATTCACGTCTTCGTAAGGATATTAATGCCCTAGTGCGCCCCAAGTCCAGCTTTGGCCAAACTTGTCTTGCAACTCTACAGGTTAGGGTGTTAGACCACCTTTCCCCCGCTGAGGATAGCGCCTGCTTCCCAAGTGTTTGTCTCAGCGATGTGATAGGCCTCCCCAGACTTGCCCTTTCCGGTTGCAGCTGGAGAGTCGTACCATGCCTAGCAAGTTCATCTGCCCTGCAGTTCCCCATGACGCCCGAGTGACCTGGGACCCAGACTACCTGGATGTTGAAATGCTCACCCATCTCATTTAGAGATGAGTGACAACTCAACGCCACCCGTGACGCCAAAGACACCGATTCTAACGACCGGATCGCCGCTTGACTGTCCACATAGATTGTGATATCATCTGAGGATAACACATTATGCTTCAACCACGTCATGACCACGTCATGACACAATCGCTACGACTTCAGCTTGGTACACGCTGCAGTAATCAGGGAGACGAATAGAAATATTTACATTTAATTTGTCACAGAATACTCCAGCTCCTACTTTGCCGTCTAGCTTGGAGCCATCTGTGAAGAATTGCAACGCTTCAGTTTCCGATGACGGTCTATCCCTCCAGGATTCCCTTGAAGGGAAGGAGGTCCGAAATCGCTTTTCGAAGCGTAGAGTAGGTTTAATATAGTCAAGATTCGCCAGCTCATCCTTCAACGATCTGACGATAGTAGAGTGTCCTATACTAAGACACCTCCACTGAAAGACGGCTGCAAGTCGTACAGCCGTATTTGCCGCCATCTGTTTGCCAAAAATGTCGACAGGAAGAAGGTGCAACATAACCTCTAAGGCACTTGTCGGTGTCGACCTCAATGCCCCGCTAACAAGCATACAGGCCATTCTTTGCACTCTCTCAATCTTACTTTTGTAAGTTATCTTGTCCAGAGCTGGCCACCAAACACCCACCCCGTACATGAGTACAGGTCTCACTACGGCGGTGTAGGGCCAGTGTACCAGCTCCGGCTTCAGACCCCATCTATGACCAATGGCGTTCCTACAGGAGTACAAAGCAATAGTAGCTTTGTTTATTATCTCCAACATGTTGGGCTTCCAACTAAGCTTACTGTCCAAGATAATGCCCAGATATCTAGCTCTATCAGTAAAAGCAAGTCTCGTGCCATTTAAGGTAGGAGGGACAACTACCGGGATTTTGTATTTCTTAGTAAAGAGTACCAGCTCTGTCTTGGACGGGTTAATACCAAGTCCATATTTGCCAGCCCATTTCGTAACGATGGTAAGCGCATTCTGCATTACGTCTACAATCGTGCCCAGGAATTCTACAATCGTGCCCAGGTGCTATGATAGCCTTAATTCAAAATCACCTACCAGTGTGGAATCAGGGCGCGTGTTTTTTAATTGTGGAAAAATTGCCACCAAAATTCGGTCACGGCTAAACGACAAAAGTTTGGATATTTTGTGCTTCCTCAGATCACATTTTAAAATGGACGCAGGAAAGTAAAAAGGAAGTTAGGAACCAAAATATAAAAAATATATTCTTCCGATTTCGAATTTATTTGTTATTGAATTTATATGTAGTTTTTTGTTAATAAAAATGGATTTAAAACGTTTTTCTAAATTATTACATTTTTCAATTGTTTTTAATTTAAAAATTTTAAGAACCGGTTCCAGAACCGGGTACCCGGGTTTAAAAAATTCTAGCACCGAAAAACCGGTTCTAAGAAATGCTTCGGTTCTGGATTCTATATTGGGCGAGATCCAATATACGAAATTTGTATTACTAGAAATTTGAAAAGAGAAACTTGATTAGAAAATTGAATACTGTTAGATAACGGAATAAGCGTTGACTAATTCTTGGCACAAAGTGGTGCTAAAACTCGAAAATCACGCGTCATCAATTTTTTTTTAGATTTGACAACAACAACGTCCAATTAATTATTTTGACAACAGCAACAACATACGCTACTTGTGTTACGAACGATTCAATTTAAAATGGGGATTTAAAGAAAAGTTAGAGATTACAACTGAATTATTGTGCTTTACTTTTAGTTTGTTCTAAAATTAGAAGCTTATAAAGCTCTGCATAATTAACTACTCTTATATGTAAATATTATTAACCGGATAAACGTTGACCAATATATGGCACACACAAATGAAACTAGAACTCGAAAATTCCGTGTATTTAAATTTTTTTTTAAAATTTGACAACAACAACAACCCCCAATTAAATATTTTGACAACAACAACATATGATACTTGGTCTAATAGATAATTCAATCTAAAATGGAAATTTAAGGAAAAGTTAGAGATTGGAACCGAATTACTTAAGGCGATTTCAGTTTCTTCTAAACTTGAAAGCTTGTAAAGTTCGGCCAATTTATTGCTGTGATGCGCTAATGGAATTTTAACATGGGATTTAAAAAGAAGTTTGAGGTTGAAGCTGAATTATCCTCAAAGTGATTTAATTATTGTTTGCTTTTAGTCTGTTCTGAAGTTAAAAGCTTTTAAAGCTGTTGTAATTTACTGCTGTAATATTTAAATATTATATTTGGGCTAAGTATTGATCAAGAATGGCATAAAAATCAAGCACAATATCATTCATTTTTGGCTAGACATGGGACTTGGGATGGACCTGGATACACACTTAATATGCAAATGGTTTAAATTTGTTCTAAAGTTGGAAGCTTATAAAACTCTCGATAATTGATAACTGTTATACGTAAATATTATCAACAGGATAAACGTTGACCAATTTATGGCACAAAAATGAAGCTAGAACTCGAAAATTCCGCGAATTTCATTGTTTTTTAGATTGATAACAACAACAATGCCCAATTAAATATTTTGACAACAACAACATATGATACTTGGTCTACCAGAGAATTTAATGTAAAATGGAAATTTAAGGAAAAGTTAGAGATTGAAACCGAATTACTTAAGGCGATTCAATTGTTGTTTGCTTTCAGTTTGTTCTAAACTTGAAAGCTTGCAAAGCTCGGCCAATTTATTGATGTAATGCGCTAATGGAATTTTAACATGAGATTTAAAAAAAAGTTTCAGGTTGAAGCTGACTTACGAGTATAGTCAAGGTGACTTAATTATTGTTTGCTTTTAGTCCGTTCTGAAGTTAAAAGCTTTTAAAGCTGTTGTAATTTACTGCTGTAATATTTAAACATTATATTTGGGCTAAATATTGACTAAGAACGGAATAAAAATCAAGCACAATATCATTCTTTTTTTTTTATTTTTATTATTAGGCCTTGGCTCCTACAAAATTAGAGCCATAACACAATATCATTCATTTTTGGCTAAACATGGGACTTGGCATGGACCTGGATACACACTTAATATGCAAAAGTTTTTTTTTTTAAAATTGGTTGCATATTGACATGAGTTGAACAAACTATTTCCATTACTGGGTTTGCTTGTGGTTTAGTGCATTTTTTTTTAATGCATCCGAAAATTATAGATCTTTTACGTCCCTGAAGGGACTTCCCAAGTTTTTCATGCTTCTCGCAAATCAAGTGCGAATTGGACCGAGAAAATTATTGAGAGTAACACATCAACATTATGAAAGCTGCTGCAACAAACGAAACATTAGATTTTCCGTCGGTGTTTGGAAAAGCTTTAAGTTATCTTCTTGGTTTCGTAGAAATGATTTTGGATTTTGAAATTTTGGTTTGTTCAATATGTATCTCATATAGTTCAGCCGAGGCGAGCAACTTACAAACAAATATCATTATCAAACCAAATATGAACTATTGCTATGGTAAATTAGGATGTGAACAAACTTCTCCTACTTATATAAAACATTTTAGAAACTAAAATTTGGAATAGTATTAGTTTTTGTGTTGTCACTTCAACATGAGTTTAAAATTTAATTATCTAAATGATGTGTAAACAGACAGCAAAGCAAGTTTCTGCGGATGTGTTAACTGCACACCAGTTGAACAAACCGGGAATTTTATTAGGAGGGGCAAACATACATGGACACACTGCTATATATTATAATACAATAAATTATTTTTAATTTGAAATGTCATAAACTTTCTAACTTTTTGTAGCTTCATTCGACTATAATGCATTTCAAAATATTTTATTATAGTATGTTTTACCTGTCCATTCTAATCGCATATTTCTTTTTATAAACTTTTATCAAGAAGACTGTCAAAAAACTATTTCCAGAACACAATAATCATGTATTATGGGTATACCTCACATAAAAAAATAAAAATTAATTGAATTTTATTTTTATATGGTTGAAATCTAAACGATGACTGGACCAACACATTCAGCATGCAAGACGATGGCAACGACATATAATATAAACCGCATACAACAAAAAAAATTGTGTATTGAAAATCATATTTCTTTAAAACTTAAATACATATTTTTATTTATTTATTTCATTACTGTAAAAGTATAAATGTACATCTAAGAAACCAACAACCACAACAACACATTGAATTGATAAAATTTTTATTATCAAACGAATACAAAAAAATAAAAATCGGGCAAGTTCTAACCAGCATCGTCTTACAACATGTACACATTTCTAGATGTAATTTTTATTTAATCTTTCGAACAGAAAAAAAAAATTCTTATTATCTTACATTGTGATAAGAATAATAATGGATGTTATTATTTGTTACATTAGTTTTATTAAAAAAATAAAAATAAATAAAACGTAATCACGATTAATGTATTTGCTCCCTCAACCTCATCACATCTTGCATCTTATACTCTCGAACGTAATTTACAGTAAAATATTTACAAACCAACCACCATCATACCACAAAAAATTTAATTTTAAACTTTTTAGTAAAAAAATTGATTAAATTTGTACAAAAATAAGAAATAAAAATTAAATATCAATTATTTCGAAACATTACATTTTCACTGACCCTTTTTATTAGTTTTTCTTTTTTATATATATATTCAACAAGAGCAAAAAATAAAAAGGATATTTCTTATTAAAATAAGGAATACATATACATACATACATAAATATATTCTGCTCTATAGACTATAAAAGTTATAAACACATAACCCCTTTTTATTTTCATATAACAAAACTTGGTTTGTACTCATCTCCTGACCTATTAAAACCCACAAATTTTTGGTAAGTTTATTGTAAATTAATTTATACAGAAATGGGGCAGGCGGCTCCAATTCATTTTGCATTTCTCTACAAAAAAAAAAAAAAAATCGAAAAGTTTATGTCGGATCAATCACGCGCAAATATTGGGAGCGCACAAAACGAAATCCATTATCATTTCGGTGTCTCGTTAAGTAATTTACATTTTTTTTATTTTTTTTATTATTAAGTTGATTTAAAAGTTTGTTGATTTTAAAATATTTTTTGTTTTGTTTTAGTAAATTATCACCGAGTTATTTTTTTACGGGCGTATTTTAAATATTAATAGCTTTACGATAATATTTATACACTTTTGATTTTTTGTAGTATTAAAATTCTTATGGGAGTAATATTAATGATTAAAGCTTATCTATAAAAATGTTAATTAAATTAAAACTTTTATTTTGAAAATTTTTTTTACTATACATTATTGATAATAGCTGAATAATAAAAAAAAATGTAACAAAAATTGCCAATCCATGATACATATAGTCAGAGGCCGCTGAAAAGCATTTTGTTCATAATACCAATTGACAACAATCAGCATACTGTTATTATCCACACACCCATACTTAATAATTCACGCTGAATTAAGAGATGAATTTTAAGCGTAGTTCTGAAGCTAATTTTAAAGCTGAATGTTAGGCTGAATTTCAAGCTGAATTTTAAACTAATTAATTTGACAAGTTTGGGACTGATAATGAGGCATATTTTATAATTAATTTTAATTTGAACTTTTCGGCTGAATGTAAAAGTTAATTTAATGTTGAATTTTAAGCTAAAATAACAGGTAAAATTATAGTAAATTTACATCTAAAGTTTTAAGGTAAATTTTGCACTAAAATAATGAATTTTAGGTTTATAGGGCTGCATTACACCGGCGACTTGTTGGACTGTTTGTCTGTTTGTTTCGATCTCTGCAATTATTTCTGGAGCTCAAGGGACTCCCAACTCCTTTGCAGTTTGCTTTTAACGTCCTACGTAACGTAGTATCCATATCGCGACGTACGGCTCCAGTCCCGTATTGCGTAGACCACATTGCATTGCTTCATGCCAGCCTATCATACTGACATGAAAGGTGGATCGGTCCATAAATTCTGCATTCTAAACAGGGTATCTCTGTTTTATTAAACTTTATCGTCGCTCGTAATCAGATGATGAAAATCCCTTTTGCATACCGCCCCTATCGAGATTCCATTTCGGTACCTCATCCCGATCTAAACGCCGCAGTTTTAACCACTGCGCCGTTTGGTTGGTAACCTGAATTTCAGGCTGATTGTTAGCGTGCATTTTAAACTGAATAATGAACATGATCTTAAGCTAAAGTTTAGGTTGAATTTTTGACGACATTTTAAGACTAATAAATAGTTAGGCTGTATTTCAAACTAAATTTTTTTAGCAAAAGGTAAACATGGGCGGAATTTTTAACGGAATTTTAAGCTTCTTAATATTATGGTTAATTTTAAGATGAGTTTTTAGCCTGAATTTTAAACCGAGTTGAAAATTGAATTTTAAGCTTAATTCAAGGTTGTTATAGGAGATTTCAATTTTAATTTGTAAGCTGAATTTCAGGGTGAATTTAAGGCTGAATGTAAGAATTAATTTCTATTGTTAAAGAGGAATTTCCAACTAGATTTTGCGATGATTTTAAAATTAAATTTTAAGCAAAATTTAAGGCATTCAGCCTTAAATCAGTTCCGAATTTTAGATCTAATTAGGACTGGCAATGAGGCTAATTTTATGGTTAACCTAAATCTGACTGGCTGAGTTTTAAGCTAAATCGAAAGTTAAGCAGAATTTTAAACTGAATTAAAGGTTGACTGATATAGCAAATTTAAATCTGAATTTTTAAGTGAAACAATTAATTTTAGGCCCAATGTAGTTTAGGGCTTTGAAATTTAGCCAAATTTGAAATTGAATTTTGTAGTTAGTTTAAGTCTAAATTGTGTAGTGAACCTGTGTTATACTCACGCTAATTGCACTGCTTTTGCTACAGCGTCATGCATTTTTTAAAGTTATAAGCAAATTATTTAAATTTTTTTTTATTTATATCTTTTTCGAGCGGCTGGCGCCCCGCCGAAATTAATTTTTTGTTAATTAACCAAGATTTTTATTATTTGGTATTGTGCCGGATTTTAGGCTGAATTTTAAGTTGAATTTGAAGCTGAATTGCTAGTTTAATTAATGCAAAATTTTAGTCTGATTAGAAGGCTGTATTTTGGTCCAAATTTTAACTTAATTTCGAGGCTAAATTTGTATGAATTTGTTTGAAATAAAGATTTAATTTAAGCATAATTTGGAGCTTGAATTCAAGCCTAATTAATGTCGGGCTAAATTTGGAGTTGAATTTTAAAATAATTTTGTGGAGTTTTTGGGCTTAACATGAGGGCCTTATTGTAAGTTGCATTTTTAACTGAATTTTTAAGCTGAACTTTAGGCTGAATTAAAAGCATAATTTTGTCATTTATTATAGGTTGAATTTTAAGGCTCGATTTGAGGCTGCATTTCTGCTGAGTTTATACTGAATTTTAAGCATAATTTCAGGCTTTATGTAAGGCTGAGCTTGGCTGCTTTATGTTTAATTTTATACTGAAGTAGAAGTTGAAATTTTAGCTGAGTAAAGGATTAATTTAGGCTGAATTTGAGGTAAAATTGTATTTGAATTTTGTCTGATTTTTAGAAAAGATGATTATCATACTCTATTAAAACCACCAACTCCTAGGCAACGAACATTTTTCAGTTAATTCGGGAATTTTGAATCCGGTAAGTAAATATACATTTTGAATACTGGTAGTGATTATTTTAGTAACGTTTTCCCCGGCTCTGAACAACATTCTGTTGTTTTAAATTTTTATATGATTTTTAATATGTTCCGAGGATTGTAGTTAGAGAATTCAATCCAGTTTCGAACTGATGAGCTTATGATTATGAAAAAAATCAGTCTTCTCATCAGGCCGCGGCGACTGGACTAATTATACCACAATTTACATTCTATATATACAGAATGTATTGTGCATTTAAGTACTAGCGAATCATACTAATACAGATGAAATCTCTTACAGTTTTCATCTTCACGATATTCACAACACAGCTCTATTTCCGTGTAAGCAAATTTTTATTTGATTTAAATATTTTGTTGAATGTTAATTAATTCTACTGGTGATTAGACCTTTTTAAATGTTTTTTTATTAACACTAGAAATATATTAGTATTTACGAACGATAATTCGACGATACCAACTAATAGACAGAATTCTATTTATTTAATTTTTTAAATGCAAACATTTTGTTATTAAAAAAAAAATAATTTAAATTTCGCACCAAATTGTTCATTTATCAAAATTTTAATTTTCTAATTTCGCCCCAATTTATCGAATATGGCAAGTTTGAAATCGAATATTTTACAGAATTTCTTTGTAAAAATTCTAAGCAGAAAATTCTAAAGTGACCCAATAAATTTTAAAATTTAGGAAAAAAAAAAAATTCAGTTTAATTTATCGCGAATTTAAAATTTAAAACATTTTTTTTACTGGGCAATTGTCGATTTCTATTGTCAAAATTTTAAATTAAAATCTTTAATCTGGAAAAATCAAAATTATAGCATTTGACGGTTTTTAAAAGTGTTTTTGAAATTTCATCATCATGAAAGTTTCCTAAATTTTTATAAATTATTAATTCGAACGGAAATTGTAATTACAACCAGAGAACGTAAAATTCGATTTCATGACATTAAAATTCTATAAACCACCGGAAATATTTAAACATTAAACTTTAAGAATTAAATTCGTCATTTTAAATTATTCCAAATTTTCAAAATTTCTTAATTCGTAAATTGAATTCGTCCTTATTCACAATAGTGAATATGAAATCTGTTTTTAAAGTTATAAAACTCAGAAATTCATTTTATTTATTTCATTTTAAATTTAGAATTTTAATTATGGAATTTCTGTCAGAGCTTTTGTCATTTCAAATATATTATTATCACTGAGAGTAGAAATGGTGAACTTAATGGATGGAATACAAGATACAGCGAATTGAACATTGTATGGATATTTTCGAAAATTTTATTTTTATTTTTCGCCAAGGACGCAACCTATTGTTCTAAAATACAAAAATTAGATGAAGGATTACAACATGAACATCACATCGTACAATTTGAGCCAATCATTGATAAAATGAAATACGTCCATCACATGGAACTATTCCGAAATTTCAATATTTAATGGATATTGCTACGTGTTAGTGTGACGCAGGCCTTCTAATCGGCAGACCAAATTATAAATAATATATTCGCATGAAGGTGTAATATAATAATCCGGATTTAACGGGCATGAAGCGGTTACTGTTAGATTCGATAACTGTGACGAAAACCTGTTGTGATGCACTAGCCATAATTGTTTTTCAATAATAGACGGATTCTGTGTTAACTATATACAGGATTACCCCTACCAAAGGGCGGCTCTATAATTTGAGTGACCTTACTCGTGATTTCGACGAATAATCATATAAGGATTACTGCCATGCATCATTGAAATATGGCAAAGCCACCTGATTCATATTTTGTACAACTTTTGCTTGAAAGCGTTTACAGGGAATCCAATCACTCTCACCCGTATTTATTTACTGCTGTACTAAAGTTCATTGCGTCATGGTCTTTAAAACCACAGATCATGTATTTTCCTTCCCCGTCATTAATTCCTATATTTGAATTTAGTGCCTCCAGATCAAAACAAAAAAGATTTACACACTGGGCTTTGACCAGTTACACCAGAAATTGCAACAGACACAGAAAACATAATTAGCGATACTTCAGGCGGTATTCCTGGTTCAAACAGCAATAACATTTGGTAACATTTAGGTCACATTCGAAAACTTGTAATTTAAAAAAATCAAATGGCAGCCATAGCATGTTTTACTGAAAATATTGCATCTATGAATGGCTAGTATAAACTAACCGATTATTTAGAAAATTTCGGAAATTTAGTCAGAAAAAATCGTCCTGAGGCATACATCACATAATATAATGCATCAAACAAATTTCGAATTGTCTCCAAAACGTTATGATTCGAAGCACCTATAAGCCGTTAGCATGTGATGACGCAACCCAGCGTCGAAACTACTACACTGAATCCGAAAATTTTATAACGCCTTATTGCGGGGTCAATTATGAGTTACGATAAAGTTTTCGAAATGTCGACAAAAGGCAATTTCGCAACTTGTAGCTTGATTAAATGTGAACGTATTACAATTAATACATACACAACTTCATGTGAACTTTCGTGAAGTATTTGTTTCATAAAATTTAATTAATAAATGAGTGGTGAAATAACAAAAATGGCCGTTAGTAATTACGAAAAAAGCGAATATATTAAATTTGTAATAAAATTATTGCAAACACTTGGAAATTAAGATACATAGTTATTAATTTCTTACCTGTTTGTTTATGAAAGGCCTAATTGGGAATAGTTGTATATTTCGTGTAGTTTCTGTCGCGATAATAAAATGGAATGATATCAAATGGCCGAATGTCGAAGGGCCGAATGTCGAAGGGCCGAATGGGTCAAAGGGCCGAATGTGTCGAAGATCCGAATGTCGAAGGGCCGAATAGGTCGAAGGGAGAGATTTATCGAATCCGTAAGGCTCTACAAGTCTAAGTTAAATTAGTCGATGTCATTGTTCTTCAATTTATGTTCTTCAGAACAAATAAAAAAATGTACGGGAAATTGTTATGCAACATTTTGTAATTGTAATATTTTGTAATGCAAAATTTTGTATGCGACATTTTGTAATTCAATATTTTATAATGCAAAATTACATACCCAACCCAGTATTCCTAAGTCCCTTATTTTAAGATAATTTTTCACATGAACAGGCGTTTATGTATATCAAGATGGTTCAGATTCAATTAATAAAAAATAAAATTTTAATAATTAATTTATATACAAATAGCTGTAATTTAAAATTATAATTTCAGGGTTTAGTTTCTAAATTTAATGGATTTATAAAAATTCATAAGAAATTAATTCGTATTTCATAAAAAAATTTACAAAATATTCCTTAAAACAACAAATTTAAAAAAATATATTTCTTTCGTCCCATTCGGCCCTTCGGCATTCGGCCCTTTGACACTTTCGGTCCTTCGACAGATTCGGCCATTCGACATTCGGCCCTTCGACATTTGGTCTTTCAACACATTCGGCCCATTCGGCCTTTGACATTCGGCTCTTCCACATTCGGCCCGTCGACATTCGGCCCTTTGAAATTCGGCTCTCGAAGGGAAGCCCAGGCTCAATTATTAGCTCTTCCTTAAATATGTTAACCATTAACTGGATGTTATTACTCTACTAGTATCCCCTTCAGTACATTTCGCGAGATTTAGGCAAACTATTTGTTAATTTTCAAATAATTTGTTTGTATAGGTTTTGTATTAGAGCGAATCCTTTATTGGTTTTGGACCAAATGGTAATTCTACGTATTGAACGTTTGAATTTAAAATTAAAATGTCAGGCGAATTTGATTATCCAGAGCATAAAAAATTTCTATAAAAAATTAGTCCGATACCTGATGCTTGCGTGAAAATTTAAGTCAACAGCCGCCACTGCTATTCAATGAAAACTTACAACTTAGCCTTATTAAATTCAAAACCATATAACATTCCTAAAATTGATTTCAAACACTAAATTAAATTTTTGAAATCACTTAAATCACAAAAATCTTCGTTATTTTTCAAATCGTTTTGATGTAAGACTTGACTTAAAATTTTTTTTGCTGGAAGCTCATCATACAACTGAGTTTACATTGCAGAATTATTTATGGTATTTTTTATAAAATCTTCAAACTGGTGCTAAATCTCAACTTGTTAATCATTAAAAAGTATAGATTGATAAGGAACAGTGTACAGTCTAACATTTAAAAATTTTGAAACTTTGGAATTCGATTTCTTTGGATTAATCCAAATATTATTTATTATGGCTAGATTAAATGCGATAAACTTTACATTAAGTTTTGCTTTGGTTTTAGTGTATGTTTATTTATACGGGTGCCTTTTCGGAGAATCGATTATTAATGAAAAAAAAAAATGTTGGTTTTATTATATTATTTAGTTTTTATTGCCGTAACGCGCTACATCTTAAAACGATTTAAATTTTTTATTAAGTTGATTAGGTTTTATGACATCTCTTATGTCTTTTCATTGATTTTTTATATTTTTGAACCATTTTTATTCTGATGTTAAATGATTTTCAATAATACAGTTTGTGAAAACAATAAATTAAATTTATTTGTCAGTATTAACTGTCCAGTGGAAGTGTTATCGTTTGCCAAATCGATTTCAACAAAAATCTATTCGCAGACGCATTGCAGTTTCGGTACCAATGGGCTCCCCACATATTTTGTTGGGTAGATTTAAGCGTTTCAATCATTTTTGGCAGAAGGCATTCGAAAGATTATTTATATATAAGTGGTTAAAAGCCCAAATGTTCAACCCCACATAGATTAATTCAAATTTTTATAACCAAAATTTTCTATTTTGTTTTATCAAATAATTTTGAATGGAATACGAGATATTTATGAAAATGTGTTTAGGGGTCGAACATTTGGGGTAGTTTGACCTTTAATATTAGCGAATTAGCACTAACAAAAAAATGAGCGACCAATATTTTTTCGTGTTTTTTAACATTGCAAAACTTCGTGTGTATGTAGTCAATTGTAAACTCTGAATAATTTCACAATCTTCTTAAAACTATAAAAATCATTTTGAAATTTTTCATGAAACTGAAATCCTAAAACGTAAACTGTGATTCAAATTCGAAAAAATTATTTGAGAGAATTACTAATCCCATTTCTAAATCATTAATAATTATAAAATTCCGTTAAAGTCCTATCAACCTCGAAATAAAATGGAAAGTAGAATCGGGAAACGTGAATCAGTGAACTAATACAATATTGTTTGACTTAAAATCTTAAAGTTATGCTAGCTCGTAAAAGCTCAGATCAACATACGCGTAAATACTCCTGTAGGACTTGTCAAGGAATTCATTACTGAAGAATTATTGGAATACAATAGGGAGCAGAACTAAAAAAAGTGGTAAACACAGTCTCACTTGCTGCTGAAAAGATTTTTATAAAACTGCTCGGGACTTTTTACTGTTTTCGTTAAATTCTGAACTCAATAAAAATTATTCTAACTTGTTACCCAGATCCAGATTAGACAATATTTTTACCTTATGCTGCATGTCGAAAGCTATTCTAAAGCAGCATAATTTACTGTATTATGTAAGGAGCCTGTGAGGCCTTTTCGAAGATGATGTGAAATGGGCGAATCTCATCACATATTGGAAAGTTGGTTAATCGTCCTGCTTGAATCGAATGGATGTTCAAAAATTGTGGTTAATTTATTGTCTTGTACAGATACTCTGTTGCAAATGAGCTTTTGCTCAAAACGGGGTGTCCAAAATTTGATGTAAATAAATAATTAAACAAAATAAATAAAAATAAATATTTCTAATTTCAATATTTTAAATTTCAAATTTAATCTATTTTCAAAATTAATAAGATCGTAAATTTCAAATTTACTAACATTCTATTCTTTTAACCTCCTGTGTATGTCAATGTTTAAAATTTCTTAAGCTGTTTTCTTCTACGAAAAGAATTAGATGAAGAAATTTTACAATTTTCCAAATTTCAATAAAAGTATTCTTAAATTTATTTTTTTAAAATCAGTAATAACAAATTACTAATACCTAAATTTCCAAATTTCGGAATTTTAATTTTTCGAATGCCTTCCAAATTTTCGAAGAACGAAATTCTACGAAATTTTTGAAATTCTAAATACATAAAATTAACCTTTTCAATGGTATAAAATTTGTAACAATCTGAATTTAAAAATTTCTAAATTCCCGAAGTTCTTAAAATTTATGAAAAAAAAACTGATTAGCTTAGGAATATTGATTATTTTTAAAAAATTAAATTTTGCTTTCAAATTTATTCCTGGCACAATAAAGCTAAAGCTAGAATAAAAATCTTATTGACAACAACAACTATTTCAAATAAAATAAATAGTGACAACATTGATTTCCGTATTTTATGTTAAATGTTGTAGTACAATGCAGAAATTAAACTTGGCAGCTAGTGAAAACTGCATTTATGAGGTGGGAATTTGAGGTGGAAATCCCCACCGGCAAGATCTTTGAATATCGATATATTCGTAATAATACAGATTTATCAAAATGTTCATTTTTGTAAGGGTCAAATTTTTCAGAACAAATTTCAATCCAAACAATTTTTGATTCATAACTAACTAAAATTATAAAAGCTCCTTTCTTCAATATTTTAATATAGTTCAAAAGTTTTATATCTCTATAAACGTAATAAGTCACTAATTAAAAAATTCGTAAAATTTAAAAATCGTGTGTTGTAATTTGAAACCCTTTAATAATTAAATAAATTCTCAAAAATGCCCAACCAATTTTTTTAAGGATTTTGTAATCCTAAAATAAAATTTTAAAATTTATTTAATTCTCAAAAAATGAAATATTAAAATTGTCAAGTTTCTAATTGGTAAAAAAATTTAGTGTCCTTAAATTTGTCAAATCCGTGAAAATCTTAAAAAAAATTTTAAAACTCGCCTATAAGCCAAATAAAAATTAAACAATCCTTACATTTTTAAAGGACTTAAATTCTTAAATTTTGCCTGTAATCTAAATATTTTAAAGTTCATTTATAACTATAACTATGGAGGTGTGATCGGGCAAATCATTCTTTATAATTTGAAAGCCGAGTAAAATGTTACCAATTCCGAAATTTCTAAAAAGCTTCAGAAGTTGTTCAGAAACTAAAAAAATTTGTAAAATTTGTTAAATTTATCTTAATCCAATAAATTGTAAAATTTATTTTTAGAGTGTGCTTAGCGTGTTAAGCCAAAAACTAATGAAACCTAAAAATCATTTTGAAATTCTACGAATACCTAAATTTCCAAATTTCTTAATTCTTAGCTTTCGAATCCCTTAGAAATTTTCCAAGTAGCAAAAGTATGAAATTTAACGGAATTTTCTAAACTTTATTTTCTATTTTTTGATTAGGGTTGGTTCCTTCATACTATTTAGTGTTTATCCTGTAGATTCGGAATTTTCAAAAAATTTTAACCCTACCTAAATTTAACAACTTTAAAATTTCTAAAATATTTTGAAAAGCTTTCAAAAACTGTCTATAAATAAAAATTAAATAATCCTTAAATTTTTAAAGGACTTAAATCCTAAAATTTATCAAAATGTCAGTAAAATATTTTAAAGTTCACTTATATGTAAGTATAACTGTGCAGGTATGATCGGGCAAATCATTCATTCTAATTTGAAAGCCGAGTAAAATTCCGAAATTTCTAAAAACCTTCAGAAGTTGTTCAAAAACTAAAAAAATTGTAAAATTTGTTAAATTCCACTTAATCCAATAAATTATAAAATTTATTTTTAGAGTCTGCTTAGCGTGCTAAGCCAAAAACTAATGAAACCTAAAATGCATTTTGAAATTTTCAAATTTCTTGATTCTAAGCTTTCGAATCCCTTAAAAATTTTCTAAACTTTTAAAATCCAAATTTATAACTTTCTACGAGAATAAATATTTTATTGACAACAACAACTATTTCATATAAAACAAAAAGTGAAAACAACAACACTTTTAATTTTTGTCTTTTATATTAAATATTGTAGTACAATGCAAAAATATATGGTTAAATTTGGCAGACATTGGTTAATTTCAATCAAATTGGTGGGATGCTCAAATGATAAAGATAAAATGGCGGATCTTAGGTACCCTACATCGTCAGTCAATATCTACATTTCTGTAAAGAAATTAATTTCACAACACGTACCTTACATCTCCTTTTACATAAGCCATTTGGCTTTTATATACACGATGTAGATTCATTTTAAAATTTTAAAGCCATTGATATTTTTATGATAAGTAATGCTGACTAAAAAACAAAAATGTTGCAACAACATTTTTTTTTTATGTTTAATGGACATAAAATATGGATAATATTTCAACATAAATCTTTTTTTTTTGTTTCTTCCTTTTTAGGTCAATCCTTATTATTATTTAGCCTTTTTTATGCTCAAATATTTATTTATATATATATTAAGATTAAGTAATATATTTTTTTTTTTTTTTAATATAAACTATAATAATTTTACATTAAAATTTCATGACAGTAACAAAAATTTTAAACCTTTACAATTTTTTTTTTTTTTTTTTTGGTTGAGGATTTTGATTAATTAATTTTCGTTCGTTCGGCTGTGACTTATGTTTTATATAGGTACTAAAGAAGTTGCCAAAAAAGGTGTCTAATGTAAAATTGTAATATACAGCGGGAAATGAGCTTTAAGTGTTAATTTTATGATAATGCAAAGTAAGGTTGTGACGTTTGATTTATACGAAGCTCGATGATAATTTATCAAAGGTATTTTGTAGAATGTGATTTATTATATTCATAGTAGATACCTAGTTTTCATAAATTTACATTTTATTCTAATTTTTGTTGTTGTTGTTGTTGTTATTGAATACAGAGGCATTAAAAATCAAATTGACAAATGAATTGGAAATGGGTTATGTTGATGTGATGAGTTTTTATTATACATATACGGCAAGCAAGATGTTACCGTAAATTCTAAAAATTAGTAAACCGTTGAATTAAATATTCTAATGGACATTCACACAAAATATAAAATCGCACCCTTTCGTAATTCGTTAACATTTTTCTAGATTTGATTAAAAAATTGTTCCCCAGTATTTTTATACATTTTTTTTATGCTGTATGCCCATAAATGATTGAGGAATAATATTAATTATTAAATAGAAACAAAAAATATATTTCGTAATGAAAATTCCGAGTACATAATATAATATATCTATACATATGAACCCAGGCACATTTTAAAAATTAAATTTCATTAAAACAAAAAAAAAATTGTTTTTTTGAACCCCGCGAAAATTAAAGAATTTTGTCGTTTTGGTATTGTTTTGTGTATTGTATGTATTATACGTTGTATATGCTGAGTAAAGTCAGTGCGAATAGGTATCCCTTGTATTAAAATGAAAAAAACATTTTTTATTAATAATTTGGTGCGGATGTACACCAAGGCAGAAAGGGAGACAACACCGGGGAAATTGTATGTACGTATAATTTTATCCATAAGGGTAAAAGGAAATTATTCTTTTGCAAACTAAAAAAATAAACAGGGAAAGATAAAATTACATAACTTTTCCCATATTGTTTAAAATGCAAAAAAAAAAAAAAAAGTTTTATCTCTTTTTCTTATTAAATAAATGGAATAATAACACAAAGGAATGTTCTTCTTATGTATTAAAGTATATGTATACGAAGAAAACTAGAAAGCTTAAATACAAAAAAAAAAAAAAAGTTCTGTTGTTGTTTATTTAAAGATAAATATAAAGCAGCATCAGAGATTCAGAGTAACACAAAATTTAAAGATTCATTAATTTTTCTTGTTAATATAATTTTGTCTTCCAGGCAAAAAAATAAAAAGGACTTGACGATTCTTTTCAAAAACACTTGTTAGTTTAGCGATATATTATTATTTTTTCCAAGAATTTGTTTCTTCTTCTTCCGCTTATTTTTATTTTGCTCTCCTATAAATACATAAACACAATTGGATCCCGCACCACCTAATAGTATTGTATTATCGGTGTCGTTCTCGCGCGCTCGACATATTAATTTTTAAAGCCGGATAAAATCCAATTTATCTATTTTACTTTTTTGACAGTTTTAAAATAAAAATCTCTCGAGAATAAACAATTCAAAACTTTTGTATTTTGCTGTACACCATTCCGTTTGGCATCGTACTTTTTTGTTGCGAAAATGAGGTTAGATTGTTTCCTAACAATTAAATTAAGTGTTATTCAAAGTTAACTAAATGCGAGGAAATATTAGTGTTAGTTACCGTATAGGTATTTTAACAGTGGTTTGGAAGTGGGTTTAGAATTTAACATGAACTGGTATTGCTCTAAAAGTGAAGTGTTTGCTGGCAGCTATTTTGACAGATGTCTATTCTAAGATATTTACGCCCATTTTTTGAGAATTGGAAGATGTTTTAGAAAGGAAGCGAAAAATACACTGAAACATGTTTGAAATTTGAGTTCCCTTACATCAATTTTCTGAAAGCTTTAATCTTCAACTTCAAAATTTCAACTTTAAATTTCGGAAATTCAGGTTTTGCTTTGAAACATGTAATACATTCGTAAACAATCCGTTTACACAAGTTTCTTTCTTATATAATCCAAAACGGTTGGCGTAGATTATAGGATGTTGACATTCAAATGCTAAAATATTTAATCGAAATAACGTAATTTCCGAGTCTGTCCAGCAAACGATTCATATGATGTACCTATTTAAGGCTTCCGAAACTTTTTTTTGCTCACTCGACGACTAACAAAGCATCACACTGTTCCAATCTCGGAATAGTTTTTGTTTTTATTAGTACTACTCTCGATTTAGCACAAAATAGAGTCGCCAGACCCTTTCTAGGTTTATTTCGAAACTCAATACAAGCTTCAAACTCAACCTCATTAACCCTAATGGATTCTGATAACATAACAAATCTTGGAATTTGAATTGAGATTCAAAAGTTGTGTTTTGCATATTTTTCAATATTCGATTAGAACCAATGGTAGAAGGTTATTCCATAACGAATCTGTTCGAATCTACAATGTTTGCATGAATCATTTTGCGAGGAATATATAACTAAACTCAATCTCATTCAGTTTATGCAAATTTTCGAAGATCAAGTTTATTTGATGATCGTACACCATTCAACAAATCGTCAGCACAGAAGTTTTATTTGGCAATGTTTGACAGTATCGAACAATTTGTTTTCCTTAATGGTCGCCAATTTAAGGAGGGATCTCTTCACCAAATAAGAGGCACTAGCCATGCCAATGTCTCTGTTTATTTAATCTCCGCACAATATTCGAAGTAAATCTCTTTCTCTCTATCTTTTATTGTTTGCTGCGCAAATGTGAACGATAAATTACAGAACGATTAAACAAAATAAATAAATTTGTTACTAGGAGAACCTAAGAAATTACAATGGTACTACTCCAAAGATGCTTTAAAGGAAAAATTTAAAAAATTCAGCGATAATTAATTGGGTTTGTATTGTGTTTTCTATCCAAGAGAAATTATCATAAATCATTTTAAACCATATCTGACAGGTACTAACATATTTGGCAAAACTATAGTTGTAATTTTTGGGAACATGCTTTTTCCGTCGAACTGTTTATTCAAATTTGGGCCTTAAATAAATTCAATTAGAAAGAATAGCGCATAAGATTTGTTAAACCAGTGGCAGCAATTATCAAAGAAGAAGTACAATCCCAAATTTACGACACATCCAAAAATCCCACATTCGTGGAGGTGTAACTTTTGATCAAATTGAACTTCACGAAGTCAGTAGAAACCATTAAATCCGCGGGCTCCAGTAGAGACATACATAACGATGAATATTTTGAGCAAGTTTTCTTTGGCTCAACATATGAATGATTGTCACATTTCATTTATATCTTCAGCGAATGAAGGTCTTACCATTAAAAGTGACAGATGAAAAATTAAAAAAAATTTCAGGGAATCATTTTTCTATTAGAAGAAATGTATGCGGTTGAGCGGCATTTAGACGGACATGTGCTTAGCGGTATCTCGAGAACGAGGTAATACCGACACTCCTTGTGGTCTCCACTATGGAAAGTTTTACTGGACAATCATCACTAACCTCCGATCAGCATGTTGAAGTTCAAGACAGTAGGAAAGAAAGAGATAATCTGTACTAAAATAAATTGATTACGTGGCTTCAAAAACATAATGGCATGGGACTTCACGAGACGGCCAATTTAGTGGGTTGTAATTTGCAAAGATTTAAATTCGTAGAGTATTCGTAGACTGAAATCTTGTTTTAATAATCCCATTCCTTAATCTTTATTTTCCTTTTGGCAGTGCTGTGGATATTCAAGGACATTAAGCAAGCAATTGCTAAGCTTGCCATTTATCAAATAAAACATAAATAAATAATCCATTTCGTGATCGGACTAGTGATCCGGTTAGTTTTCCGAAATGTCTGGTTACTAACTCTAACATCACCTGTACTGGGAGAAAATTTTGCAAACATCGTGTACACAAGAAAATAGAAAGTTACTTCTGTTAAAGCTCAATTCATAGAATTAAGATAAATAACGAAACTTTTATTATAAATTCGCTGTAGTTATTCCACAGTTGCGATTACGTGTTCCGAGTTTTAGCATCTTTAATTCCACGACAACAACCATCTACAAATCACAATTCATCAGTAAGTGTCAAAAGGACTTAGGCAAGTTTATTTAATTATCAGACCAATATCAAAAAGCGTCAACTGAACATTTATGAAATAAAAACACAGAAAGGCAGATCGTTGAATTTCTACCACCGAAAGGTGGCAGTTGGATACTTGAGGAAAATAATAAACGTTAAATGAATAATAAATTGTTGGAACAAAGGATGGATTTATTACGGTTAAGATTACAAGTTCTCTGAACTTATGCCCGGTTTATCTAAGCCCTCAAATTTACTAATAATTTGCGAAATTGGTTTTTAGTGCTTTTTCCCTGGCTTGTAACTTACTCAGATAAAAATTAAATGTAATATAAAGAAAATTAAAGTTATTGACAGACTGAGAAGGCTTATCTTTTATAGAAATCAAAATATTAAATCAAATTTGGATAACATTTTCTTTGAGATTTTAACAAACCACGTAAGTGCATTTTAGCAGCCATATAAAGTGTTGCTCCGTTTGAATCACGGCTGTGGTTAGCAGTAATCCGATTATTACAATGACTATTTAACTAAATTTACCTTCAAAAGTCCTAAATCAGATTTTTTGAGAATTTTAAATTAAGTTCTAGAAATTTTAACCTGCGAATTTGGAGAATTTTTTCGAACAACATAAGAATTCCTCTCGGTAACTTATTAAAGATGGATGATGCAATTAGCATATTAAAAAAATATCTTCAAAAATCTAATTTGAAATAAGGACCAATTTTTTAAAATTGCAGATTATATCTAAGATTATAGTCAAAAATATCCTAAGTACGTTAAAAACAAACAGGTGACGCAATGGCAATAATTACAGCGATTTGAATAAAGGCCGAGAAGGAGTATTGATTCGTTTTAAACGCCGGCAATTTTATTACGATGGACGTACAGACGGTGTAATAAAGTTTCACAAAAAATTCGTTAAGTAAAAAATAGCTGAAATATCAGAAAACCATTTTTTTTTGTAACACTGAGATATGGCATTCAATAACCTAAAATATGTTAGCTCATACCGAACAAATTGAGAATTTTTTATAATTTCAATTAACCAAAGTTCTTAATCCTACGCAGCCAACATTATCATAGAGTGGTTTGATTAGGTAAAAAGAAAAACGAATTATTGCTATTTAAAATGGTTAAACTTGAATATCTCGTATCACGAAAAATCTATAAACTCTCAAATAATAACATCAATTCAAAATTATGTAACTCAATGCTATAGATATACGAAATAAACTCAAGAGCGGATCTATACTCGGCCTCAAAATTTTAAAGCTAACATAATATTAAACGATATAGAGTTCCAGAATTCCTCAAAAAATCTCAAAAAGCTCGAGTAATCCTGAAAATACTGAAGAATATTTTCGAATATTCAGTGATATCGGTTTTTTAATGTTAAGCTTTAGTAATTCGATAATATTTTATTTCGATAACAACGATCTATATATAAAAAACCAGAAGCTAATATTGTTAAACGTCGTTGTCGTAAATAATGAAAGCCGTTGATAACTATTTAAAATTATAGCTTTCCACCAAACAATTTCGTTGTAGGGGTACTAAAATAGCTTTGGTAAAAGGGTTAAAGTCTGAGTACGATTTGCTCAAAACAGTGAAAGTTGCCTATTATTAAAAAACTATTTAGTTTTAAAACAACTCTGGTGGTTGTAAATGTTTAAAAATTGGAATACTAGTAATAAAAACTGATCTAAGATTAGAAGATGGTACTTGAGAATTCAACCTGAAATACTTCTTTTTAACAGAGCTCCTAAATTTTATCCGTAGATTTAATGATGTTCAGAGCTTAAAATTTTGTATATAAAAGCTTTATAATAACATTCTACCGAATGCCTTTAATTTAAGGAGCAAGACACTACTAAATATTTTAATGTGGAATGCGTTTATTTAAAATAACCATGATCAATTCTTACAAAGTAACAAAAAATTGAGGCTAGCTTTATTTGAATTGTCTGCAATAAAGGAAAAATAAGATAAGATGGAAAATAAACAAAAGCTCTGTTATTGAAAATTTAAACTGAAAGCGTTTTTTTTTTGAAAATACCTTTCGGAAAAATTTGTGACACAGATTTACAACCAAAATCCGAAGTTTATTATTCTAAAAATTCTAAACGGCAGATCTAGATAATAATTTGTAGTCCCAAAACAAATTAAGATTAACGAAGAAAAATTAAAAAAAATTCTTTTATTGACAAATTAAACTGAAAATAGTTTTCTTTAATGAAGCTTTTCTGAATAATTTACTTTTTGTTATAAATCCGAAAACATCTCGTATTATCCTTAAAGTTCTAATAATAAAGAATGAAACTTAAAATTATGAAGCTTTTATTTTCGAACTTTAGTTGTACTAAAAAATATATGTTTTTTGACGTATTTGTTAACTATTTTCAGCTTTAATTGATCTTCAAGGTTACATCTATTTGAAAGGTTACATAATAAAAAACCTTTGCTGCAATGGGCCGTCATTTTCTTTGAAGCTAATATTGCTAAACATTGGACAATAATTTCTAAGAATTTTCTGTTAAAACTTTTAAGATAATAAAATAACGGTTAAAATCGATAGCTTCTTGAATATTGTAACTTTATCTGCCTTAAATAATGAAATCGGCTGTGATATATTTGCTGATAACTATTTAAAATCCATCCCAAAAAAAAAAAAAAATCATTGTATTATTGTAGTTTTTAGGGCTACTAAAGCAGGTTTATTCAAAATAATGAAACCTGATCATTATTTAAAAAACGATTTAAATGCTAGTAGTAAAAGCTGATCTAAGATTAGAACGTGTTACTATGCTATTTTTATAACTGGAGCTTCTAAATTTTAACCGTAGATTCAATGTCGTTCAGAGTTTGAAAACAAATTTTTGTGCAGTAGACTATTTATTTCTAATCAAAACCTAATTAAAATTATCCCAACTTAAAGCTTTTGTGAATAAAATTAAAACTTTCGTCTCACTCAAATAGTTGCTTAGAAAAACGAGCTTCGACCAAAAATAGTATACAACATTTGTCTATAGGATCGACAAACAATAATATTTCGAGATTTTTTTAACCTTACATAATTTGAAATAACCATGATAAGCTCATAAGAAGTAAAAGATTTTGGAGGATAACTTCATTTGAATTGTTTGCAACAAAAGAAAAATAACATAAGATGAAAAATAAACAAAAGTTCAATAAGCAAAATTCGAAGTTTATTAGTCGGCAAATTCCAAGCGGTATAGCCAGGTAATAATTTGTAGTCTACAAAACCGGTAAGCGTTGCTGTGAGAAATCTTTGATAAGGGAAATACCCGGGTAACGAAGTATGCATTCCCGAATAAGTTTTTTTTTTTGAATTTAATAAAAATAATGTTTTTAATGCTTTTGGAGTTTTAGGTGAAAAAATGGTCAGTTCTTACTAATGTTAGTAAAACCATAAAGATAAGCTACAACTTCTCTTTTAGTCCTGAATTTATAGTCATTATTACAACTATAACTACTGTTATAATAACTGTTTTCGTATTTATTAACCTAATAACAACGCTTATACTATCAAAATCTATCACTATAAGCATCGCTACAAAATATCCAAAACAAAAAAGTAAATTAGAAATTCATATCGAATTTTAGAAATAATTTTCGAAAATCGATGCTATAATAATAGCAAAAGCTACGACTATAAATTCGAGCTTAAGATACGCTTCATTTTAAATCTTTACAACAAAACTAAATTAAGATTAAAGAAGAAAAGTTAAAAAAGCTCTTTGATTGATAAATTAAAATGAAAATAATTTTTTTATCTAACCTAATACATTTTACACTTAATTTGAAGCTTTTTGTTTTTTCACAATTTAATAAATGAAAGCTTTAACTAACCATTGCTAATTAAAATTAGGCTAGGGTTAAAAAAGAACAGGATCCCAGTAAAATATTTTGTTAATATTAAAGATAAATGAAAAAAGTTAAAGCGTTCTTAAAGCAAAACTTTTAAATCCACTTAATTAATTTATTCATTATAAAATGTTTAGAAAGCTTGAGCATAAGAAGATATTTAAAAAGACTTATGAAACAAACAATTTTTGCATCGAAATATTAATTTTTAAAAAATCCTAATTAAAATAATAACCATTTAAAGCTTTTTCGAATATGTTACTCTTTGTTATAAATCCGAAAACATCTGGTAGCATTCTGAAAGTTCCAAAAATAAAGAATTTAAAGTTAGGAAGCTTTTATTTTCATACATTAGTAGAACTTAAAAATATTTTGTGCTTTTAGTGATATGGTTAGCTTTATTTGAAAGGTTACATTTGAATTAAAATAAAATTTGAAGGAAAATTCACAAAAACTTTTTACTAGAAAACTCACACTGAAAATGGTTATTTTTAATTTAGGCTGTTAAGTCTCTAAGTAATGTACCCTAAGCTTTTTAGGAGTTTAGTTATTAAGAAGGCTTTCTATTACAATATGGTAGGACTACTCTTTTAATAATTTTAAAATAGTTTGGTTGTATAAAATTGAAAAATCTACTAAACACCTTAAGCTTTGAATAATACGCTTAAAGCTTTTATCTTAGAGTATGATAATATTATGAATTTTCAGCTTTATTAAAGTGGACAAAACATTAATCTTATAAGTTTTCATTATAATAATGGCAAAAGCTCTTCGAATATTTGTGATTTTCTAATTTTGAATTAAATCTAAATAAAGCTTTAAAAGCACACATTTAACATTTTTGTCTTTATGTAATACTCACTTGAATCATATTTGTAGTTTATCCGTCTAGATTAGATTTTTTGCTTCATAATTTTGAATAGGTTTCTACTATGTTAATAAACAAGCTTGGTGCGATAATTCGTTCGAATTTTAAAAATGCAAACCAAAACTATGATCGTTGCAGTTTTTAGATAAATTATTGAAAATTATTACTAAAAATTGCAGATTTCATGAAAAGAGAGAAGTTAATTTAATTCAATTCAAAACTTCCTCAATTTTGGCTTTAATTTTTAGACAATGTTCTAATCATTTAAATGGGTAATTAAATAGCTAAAATTGAAAAATAGTGAAAGGCTTAAACTAATTTTAATAAATTAACACGCATTTTTGTATTTAATGGATTCGTAATTATTACGTTTTGTTTAGAATTTTTGAAATTGACAAAAGTTATTTTAAAAGATTTGGTTAAATAAATATTTAAAATAGTGAAACTTTTGCTTTCGACAAATATTTCGATAGGATTTAACAATTCAAAAACATACATGCAGATACTTAGTTAAAAAAAGTTGGCTCTGTTTATTGGTCTAGTAAAACGTTTTGATAATATTTCAAAATGTAGTGCTTTAACAAGGCGTTGATAATAAAAAAGCTTTATACTAAAATCATTCTCACAACGTGTATTTTAATAAACCTAACGAACTTTTATATTTCTGTTAAATATTTGGGCCGGCATAAGAATCTTTCATTCTTGTCCAACAAATACTTTGGTTAACTTGTGTTCTTGTAAAAAACCAGACATTTTGATTGACTTGAGTAATTTTTTTTGAAAAACAAAAAAAAAATTAGAGATTAACGCTCCATATACAGCAAAAAATAGCAACACTAAACACATATACCGAAAGCATCATTGACAAGTTAAAATCCATTTAAATATTTCAGTAATAAAAATATATACATATACACATTCATTTGTTGAAAGTTCTACACGAAAATAATAGTAAGATTAGAGAAACAATTCACAATAGCTCCCTATTTGTTAGTTTATACTAAAACGGGTTCTGTTTTAATCTAGATTATTAGGCTCTTCATGTTAAAATTAAAAGTAAAATTTAAAATTAGTAGACTTTTGCCTGCGGTTTGAGAATGTGATGATCACTCGAGTAGTTCGTAAGATTAAACGGACTCTAGTCAAAAATAGCGTACAAACCCTTATTTATAAGATTATTTTGAGATTTTTTAACGCTTACGTAATTTGAAATATCCATGATCAATTCTTTCAAAGTAAACATTTTTTGAGGCTAGCTTTATTTGAATTCTCTGCAATAAAGGAAAAATAAGATAAGATGGAAAATAGAGACAAACTCTTTAATTGAAAATTTAAACTGAAAGCGTTTTTTGAAAATATATTTCGAAAAAATTTGTGACTATGCTGATTTACAACCAAAATAGGCAGAGCTAGATAATAATTTTAGTCCCAAAACAAATTAAGATTAAAGAAGAAAAATTAAAAAAGCTCTTTTTTATTTTCCTTTTATCTACGCTACTAAACTTGACACTTATTTTAAAGCTTTTTGTTTTTTTACAATTTATTAAATTAGACGAGATTAAATTAGAGGTTCAAGCGTTCTTAAAGCAACATTTTTGGATTTATTCGTTATAAAATGTTTGGAAAGCTCGAGCATAAGGATATATTGAAAAAGACTTGAAACAAAAGTATTTAAAATAATAATAATTTAAAGCTTTTCTGAATATTTTACTTTTTGGTATAAATCCGAAAATACCTCGTAGCATTCTTAAAGTTCTAATAATAATGAAGCTTTTAATTTCGAACCTTTATAGTACTGAAATATATACGTAATTTTACGTATTTGTTAACTATTTTTAGTTTTAATTGATCTTTAATGTTACCTTTATTTGAAATGTTTCAAATGAATCAAAATAAAATTTGAACGATAATTCACAAAAGCTTTCTACTTGAAAATTTACAATAAAAATGGTTCCTTTTAATTTAAGTTGTTAAGCCCTTTGTCTTTTTAGGAGCTTAGTGATTAAGAAAGCTTTCTATATTTTGACTTACAATAAGACAACTTTTTAAATAATTTTAAATTAGCTTGGTTCCAGACATAAAATGCAAACATTTTCTGAATACCTTTAATTTTGAATAATCCGCTTAAAGCTTTTATCTTATAAAAATATAAACTTATATTTTAATCGAGTATGATAATATTATGAATTTTGAGCTTTGTTAAAGTGGACACAAAATTATTCTTAGAAGTTTTCATTCTAATAATGACAAAAGCTCTTCTAATAATCAATAAAAAATGTTCGTAACTAATTTTGAGTTAAATCTTAATAAAGCTTTGAAAGTAGACATTTAAAATTTTTGTCTTAATTTAGTATTCGCTTGTCTAGAAAAATAGTTCTCAATAAAACGCTTTTACAAGTCAATTATATTAGAAAGGATTACAAATGAACAAATAAAACAATTAAAAGCGGTGCTTTAATTATCCAATTTTTCCAAAATGTATCCAAATGAAAAAAAAAAATTTTGTATCAGATTTTTTGCTTCATAATTTTGAATAAGTTTCTACTATTTTAATGAGGAAGCTTAGTGAGATATTTCGTTCGAATTTTAAAAATTTAGCCCAAATCGATAATGTTTTATTACTAAAAATTGCAGATTTCATGAACAGAAAGAAGTTAATTTAATTCAATTCAAAACTTCCTCAATTTTGGCTATAATTTTTAGACAAGGTTCTAATCATTTAAATGGGTAATTAAATAGCTGAAATTGAAAAACAGTGTAAGGATTTAACTAATTTTATTAACACGCATTTTAGAATTTTACGGATTCCTTGGTGGCAGAAGCCTTTTCAATAATTAATGTAATTGTTTCGTTATGTTTAGAATTTTTCTAATTGATAAAAGTTATTTGAAAAGTTTTGGTTAAATAAATATTTGAAATACTGAAACTTTTTCAAAAACAGCCCTAAATACTTACATTAGAAAAGCTTCAAAATTTTATTGGTCTTGTAAAACGTTATGGTAATGTTTCGAAATATAATGATTTAACAAGACTTTGATAATAAAGAGGCTTTGTACTGAAATCATTAAACTTGTATTTTAATAAACTTAGCGAAGTTTTAAATTTCTGTTAAATACTTGAGTTCGCAAAAGAATATTTCGTTCTTGAACACAAATAAAACCATTTTTGTATTCAAAAATAAACTCATTGGGCCAACAACGACTTTGGTTAACTTGTGTTCTTGTAAACAACTACCATATATTTGTCGCGACTTATTTGAACAGACATTTTGATTGACTTAAGTAATTTTTTTTAAAAACAAAAAAATTGAGATTAACGCTCCTTATACACTAGAAAATAGCAACACTAAACACATACAGAAAGCATCCTTGACAAGTTAAAATTCGTTAAAATATTTCAGCAACAAAAATGTATGTGTATTCTTTTGTATATATGTACATTCATTTTAGGGTTGTTTGAAAGTTCGTTTAGAGAAACAATTCACAAAAGCTCTCTACTTGAAAGTTTACACTAAAACGGGTTTTTATTAAATTTAGCTCATTAAGCTCTTTATGTTTAAGGAGTTTAATTTATTTAGACAAAGCTTTCTATACGTATACGTTTACTTAATGTTAGGCCGAGTTTGTAATCTTAGGAGGAATCCTAAATATCTTAAATTTGGAATACTCCGCTTAAAACTTTTTTCACAAAAGCAGTAACAATTTGATTTTAATAAATTATGCTAATATTATGAGTTTTAAATGCTTTTTTGAATTTCATAGATTTTTTAAAAAGTTTATCTGACATGTTTTCGTTATGAAAAAGATTTTACCATTTTACAAATAGACAATTTAAAGATTTGGTTAAATAAATATTTTGAATTATGAAGCTTTTGCCTTCGATTAATACTTGTTTGGATTCGTCTCGTTAATATTTTTAAATAAAATGCTTTTACAAGTCGTAAATATATAAAAGCTCACAAAAATTAAATATGACGCTTTTTAATGATCGTAATTTTCCAAAATTAATCAAAATAAAAACACAAAGTTTTTTTCCCTTATAATTTTGAATAATGGGGACTCTAAATAAATAAGCTTAGTGAAATACATTTAAAGAAAGATCAGAAAATCAATTACAAAAGCTTAACTTTTAATGTTTGACGTTTTATCAAATAAGACGAGGTTGTAAAGATTTACATTAACAAAATAAACTTTCATTTTACCAAACTTAACGAGCTTTTATACAAGAATTTTGTAACATACTCAGATATGCCAATCAGACTATAGTACTAAACATAAATAAACACATTTTTCTACCCAACCTCAGTTTATTGAATTGCATTCCTTGAAATCCCATAAATTCATTGAATCAATAATGACTTTGTGTATGTTCTTGTTAAACTATCAAACAATTATCGTCAGCAAGCATTTTGATTGACTTAAGTAATTTTTCTGGAAAAACCAAAAAATTGAGATCAACGCTCAATATACAGCAGAAAATAGCTACGCTAAACTCATACTGAAAGCATCATTAACAAGCTAAAATTCGTTGAAATATTTCAGAAACAAAAATAAAGCTTTGTTAGAAAGTTCTACAAGAAAATAAAAATAAGATTAGAGAAACAATTCACAAAAGCTCACAACCTGATAGTTTATACTAAAACGGGTTCTTTTTCAATCTAGATATAGGCTCTTCATGTTTAAGGAGTTCAGTTTATCAAGACAAATCTTTCAAAACGATTAAATATCTTAAATTTGGGATAATCCGCTTAAAGCTTTTTTCACAAAAGCAGTACAAATTTGATTTTAATAAATTATGCTACTAATATTATGAATTTTAAATGCTTTATTGAATTTTATAGATTCTTTAAAAAAATTTATCTGGCATATTTTCGTTATGAAAAAGCTTTTTACGATTTTCCAAATAGACAATTTAAAGATTTGGTTATATAAATATTTTGAATTATGAGACTTTTGCCTTCGACTAATGCTTGTTTGGATTGGTCTCGTTACTATTTTTAAATAAAATGCTTTTACAAGTCGTACAGACAAATCGACCAGAATATAAATTGCAAAAGCTTAACTTTACTAAAAATCGCTGAAAAGGGTTTAAGCATTCGTTTTATTAAATTAGGCGTGGTTGTATAAAGCTTTACATTAACAAAATAAACTTTAGTTTTACTAAACTTAACGAGCTTTTATATAAAGCTTCTGTATATACTTAGATCTGCCAATCAGACTATAGTACTAAACATAAACAAACACATTTTTCTACCCAACCTCGGTTCATTGAATTGCATTCCTTTAAAACCCATTAACTCATTGAACCAACAACGATTTTGCCGTCTACTTTATGTTCTTGTTAAACTATCATACATTTATCGCGACATATTTCAGCGAACATTTTGATTGAATTAAGTAATTTTTCTTAAAGCAAAAATAAATTGAGATTAAAGCTCGATATAAAGCAAAAAAGTAGCTATACTAAACACATATTGAAATGAATGAATCGTTGACAAGCTAAAACTCGTTGAAATATTTCAGCTAGAGAAAAGTATACATACTCGTGTATATGTATGGCATATAGAGAAAAAGAAAAAGAAAACTAATCGATTTTAACCACCCTCCAAAAAAAAAAAAAACAACCCCCCAAAAATATCAGTATTTTATGGAATAAAGCCATTTGAGTGTGTTACAAACTCTAATATTATTTATTTGAGCCACACATACTCGTCTTATGTATAGAAAAACTATAAAAGCTTTATTTTTTATTTTGGTTGTACTCATTGAAAATATAGTTTTATGAATAATAAAATGGATTTTTATTTTATATCGTATAGTTTTGTTTATTTCTCGGACAATACTAATGGATATGAATAAGAAATAATAAAATATTCCCCCCCAAAAAATTGTATTGGTAATAAAAATTGTTGATTTTTCGACCTTATAATTTACCTATTTACGTATCGTACATACTATATACATATATCTGTTTATAAATTAACGAGCTTGAAACAATAATAATAATAATAATGATTATAATAAATTTTAATCTTACATTTATAGTATGTGTACGAAGAAATAATATTAAAAACGTCTTAGCCCGAATAATACAATATTTAATTATTGCTTACTAGCTATATCCGAATATTGTTGTTTGACTCGGAGAAAAGGCGATCGCAGTGTATACAAATGGCCAAACAAAAAAATATATTCACCTGCGGTGTACAAAATAAATGTTAGACATTAATTTGGTTGGGGTTTCATCTATATACGTTTGCTCGTATCTATTGTAAATTAACTATATAAACATAAATATATATGTTGCTTATATATGTAACATCCACAAGAGTGTAATTAGGTTGCAAGCTTTTTTTTTTTTTTATTTGCTCTACAGTATTGTTATATTGTATAGCTGTAATTTTACCCAAAAAAAATTTTTTTTTAGATATATGGTGGTACACTATACCTATAAATATTTCACATTGAATAAATAGATAACTGTGTGAACTTGGCGCTAGTAAAATAAAAATAAAATGGTTTCACCCCAAAATGTTAAATGGCAAATGCATAGTCACTTTAAATATATGTACGTACGTATAAATTTTGTAGAATTTATATTTTTGTTATGCTCAGCCGAAGGATAAGCTATGTATGAACATATATTTATTCTCCATAGAAAATCTTTCGTGGTGTTTTGAACGATATGTGGACGTACATCTATTAGCAGCGAAAAAAAAATATTTGTATCTCATACGCACATATGGTATATGTTACAATAAGCCAAAATAGTGTTGTGAATATAGGATACGTTAGATCAATCAAAACCATTTTTTGCCTACAAATATCTTAAGTATGTAAAGGAATCGAGAAGGATAACAAATATCTTGTAAAATTTTGCTTTAAAAATTACGTCCATGTAGGTCAGTGGCTTTCAAACTTTTTCAAATTGTGGCCCTCGAAATCTGAAAAATTAAATCCATCGACCTATTAAATTTATGTTTTCTTTCTCTTCCTGTATATTACAAAACGATAGCCATCGAATTGTATAGTTAGGGCCGAAGTTCTCCAAATTTTTGTTATTTTAAACCTTTCGGAAATGAGTATTCCACCAGTCTACAAAAAACCTAGAACTAGTCTTAGAACAACCTAGACTTTAAAATAAGCGGAATAAATGCCTGAATTATTAATTTAAATCAGAATTTCTTCGGGAAAAAATTTGCTGCGGGAAACAATGTCCTTAGTATTGTTCATTTATTCCATAAAATCAGTTGTCTTTTTTAAGAAGAAATTCGAGTAACGAAGAGTGGCCAATTCCATTTGCCATTGATAATTTTTTTCTAAAGCTCAAAATAACTGAGTTATTTTTGAAAATGTGGCCGTGACCCCTGCAAGTAGTGAAAACACCTTATTTTGACCTTTTGCTCATTCGTTTGAGCTCACATTTCTAATTTTGGTGAAATCCCCAAATTAAAAGGGATAAAATCCTAAAATTTTTATTTTTGTTTTTTTTTTTTAGAAAAAGTTATATTCTGGAAAACGAAGATTTAATTTTGAAATCAAGGGGGTTGAGAATTGAATTCATTTCGAGTTAGGGTAGAATAGGGTTTGAGTTCAAATTGAATTGGATTTGTGATTAATTTGTAGTTGAGTTGAGGGTTAGTGGGAGATTAAATTGAGTTGATTTGGGTTGAGTTTATGTCATGCAAGTAAGGGAATTATTTGGGGGCTGATACTTATAATATGGGCGCTGAACTTGGGGTCAGGATAAGGCTTGAATAGAAAATTGATTTGGGGTCGGAGGTTTAATTAAAGATTGATTTGGGAGTTGAGTTAATACTTGGGGCTGAAGTTCTGATCGACAGGTTTATAAAATTTTGAAATCTGTTGGACGAAAATTAGAAGTCGAACAATTATTAAAAAAAACTTTGATAACTCTAAATCCTACTTAGCGTTCAAAGTCAGAAGAATAAATTAGAGTAGAGGTTTTTGTTCTATAAATTTGGGTGATTGTTAGTTGAGCAAAATCCGCCCATAATAACAGAAATGGAAAAAGGCCCACTAATCTTGGGCGAATATTCTTTATGTATACAATCAGCCAGAAATGTGTAAGAAAAATCACTTAAGGATCATGCATAAGTAAATTCTTTTCTTTTACCATTTTGTTCTTCAAAATCGAAACTTTAATATTTCACCCTCATCAAAATTTTTAAGGAACAGTTTGGGCAATTACTTCATATTTCCTGGCATTATCTGCTGAGGTTTTGGAAAATAATTTTCGTTCCGGTTGAGCTTTGGAACGAAACGAGTTTGAAACAAATGAACTAAGGCTACCTAACGAGTTCTAGTTAACTTCAAGGCTGTTAATCTTCGTTGAGCACCGTACTGATAGCGCTGGTATATCTAAATTAATTTTTACGCAATCAATTATGGCTTGATCGTTCATATTATCCTAGAATTCCAATATATGGGCATAATTTTCTCTTCTCGGATTGTTCGAGTACGTATTTATTAGAAGTAACCAACTTGCACCGGTAAAGCTTTGTACTCTTCCTCCTACTTCTAAATCAGTATACTTTATAACTTGTGCTTATTAATAATTTAGGATGCCTCGTCATTACGTGAAATTAGGAACCCCCACAAAAAATACACAAAAAAAACTGAACAGAACAAAGACACTTATCGTTGCAGTTACAATTTCAATAGATAGATGAATACTGTATAAAGCAGGTCCTTGCCAGAAATTCATAAGCATGACAATACAATGAGGCCCATAGCATCGAATATAAACTTCATCAAATAAAAACTCTGTACTTGGCTTATAAATGATCTGAATAAAAAGCTTAATCCATCATGGCAGTATGTGAAAAAAACTATCGGGTTCTTGGGTAAATTAAAGAACATATTGGTTAACAAAGGCGAGATGATATCCTCTTTTTTTATGCTAGCATTCGATTCAAATGTAATGGGGTCGATCAAGATAAGTATTCAGTATATGGTGGACCATACGATTGAACGTGAGATAGAGCAAAATGAGCAAAGCATGGAACAAAGTCATTGCCAATTTAGAGAGAAATGTTAGAAACAAACTTTTGGTACTAGTGTAGGATGCAAAATGACCTCATACGTGCGGGCAAAATCTTCTTGTATAAACTGGAAAAAAATCTGCACCTCTCCTGTTAAGATTGTAACGAAAAGTGATCTTAGTAGCACTGTATAATTCCTGTATGGTTGAATATTGCGGACACCCAACACAACGGTTCACATAAAAAGGCTGCATTTCGCTCATTGGCAATAACATTTCTTTGACAACAGTTAATTTCAAAAAGGAAGAATGCGTTTTCGTTTTCTATTAAAAATAAATTGGGGAAAATTTGGTTTAGCAGCTTAACATCGATTTGGTCACCAGGAGTACTAACATCGAATCGCTGATTTGGAATTAAGCAAAAATCAAATGTTCCAGAACAACAAATGTTGAATAACCTCATCCTTAAATTTTTTTTCGTATTTTTTGGGCGATTGCACTAGGCACAAACAAGAAATTCAAAATCAACCACAACCCTAAAATCCATAATTGTCCGACTCTTTTGGGAGATTAACCACTTTTCAATCGTTTGGACTTCGGTAGCTCTACTGACTTACACTTGTGTGAAAATTCTGAAAAACGGACAATTTAAATTTGGTAGCAAAACGATTAAAAACACTAAAAAATTGACTTTTGTAAACTTCGGGTCGCGACATAGTCCCAATAGGCATTACTCTCATTAATGTTTTCTGGGAGTTATGTCTCTTTTCAAGGTACTATAAATGATTGAACACCGAACACACTCAATTTAAATTAAAATAAAATTTATTTTTATTTTGATGGTTTAATTTTATAAATTTAATTTTATTATTTTACACCACCATTTTTGGTACACACAAAATAAGTGGTTGGCGGCCAACACAAACAGCGACGTGTTGCCGCGTTGAAATCCGAGGCGAGACTGAAGAAAATAAATTTTATTTTGTTTTAGTGTTGTCTCTTCATATGGAAGAGACAGTAGTTTAATGGTTACATGCGTGTGTTCCCAAATGGTGCAACGTTAAGCGGCGTGAAGACGTTGCACTGGTTGTTGGTTGAACTCAGACGCCAACGCATGTAGGTGATGCATTGTGGCGGAGCATGCATGAGTCATTTTAAATGCATGCATGAGTCATTTGAAAAGCCATAAAAAAGATAAAGAAGAAGCCCTTTGATCTGCGTTTGTAAGGTAAATGATGTGTTTTATGAGTTCTGAAGCAGTTTTTGAGTTCATCTTAAATATCAGAATATTTATGCGATTTATTTAATTAATTATGTGAATACGTTTATTGGAAAGATTTATTTTTAAACTATATTTTGATCGTTCTAACTGTGAATTTACATATCTGACATTTTTTCGAAAGTTCTTTTCGATTCTAAATGGCTCGTCATGAGTAACTCTGTTTGAATTTTTTCACCTTCGTTGGTTCACCGTTAGGACGATGACGTCATCCTACCACTTAATTAAAGTTGGTGCGGGAATTCGAGTGCAGTTTCTCACGACGAACATTTTTGGTAAGGTGGGTTTTAAAAAAAATGTCAGATACGTTAATTCACTGTTAGGTCGATGATTTGCATTTCGATAAATCCTGCAATTTCGTAGGAACCCTGCAAAGTTTTATTCTTGTGCGTTTTTTCTTGTGCGTTTTTGTTCTTGTGCGCTTCTTGTTGTACGTTTTTTTCTTAAGCGTTGCCATACTGTGCGTTTTTCTTGTGCGTTTTTTTCTTGTGTGTTTTTTCTTGTGCAGCATTTCCCTGTACATTTTTTTCTTGCGCGTTTTTTCTTGTGCGTTTTTTTTTTTAAGAATTTTGTTTCTGCGCGTTTTTTATCTTATGCGTTTTTTTCTGGTGCGGAAATTCCGTGCTCGTTTTTCTCTTGGACGTCCTTTTCATAGAATCGCAAATAATATTTGTTTCGTTTCGTTTGAATTTTTTTTTTTTTTTGGGGATTGGCTATGATAATATTTGTAATGACTTTAGTCATTGCAGGAACTGCAACTTTGGATATGGTTTGAAACAGTGACTTTTGTGCTTGCCCTTATATGTCTATTTTAATACTAGCAAGCTTCATGACCTGAGCTTCTCTTTCTTTATGAAATATTTTTGGTACTCTATGAATATTTGCAGTTTTGGATAAAGATTGGACAATTTGGAGGATATCGTCTAATGAACTACTAGAGGCCAAAAATAAATGTGACTCATTGCTGCAGATTCTTGTGTTGAACAAGTTGGCTAAAATCCGGCAGATAATAGTGCAATGCAAAATGGGGAAACTAAACAATTAGATTTCTATGAACCTGATCAACAAAACTCAAAGTTCTTTTGTACCGTTTAAAATTTCCCACATATTATCCTTTATGTGCAAACCATTTTGAACTTTAGCTTTACGAATGACATCTTTGGCATAATTTCGAAAAAATAGAAACTAAATTTTACTGCTGCAAAAATTTCAGCAACATCAACAGTACGACTTCGTTTTTTTGGAAAATGAGATCCACTTGTCATATACATTTCAATCACGAGGTTATTATACCCCTATACATCTTGCAATTTCTTAGAACACCTGCAAAGTTTTATTCTTATGCGTTTTTGTTCTTGTGTGCTTTTTGTTGTCAATTTTTTTCTTATGCGTTTTCGTAATGTGCGTTTTTTTGTTATGCGTTTCATTCCTATGTCTTTTTTCTTGTGCAGTACTTCCCTGTGTGTTTTTTTGCTAACGCGTTTTTTCTTGTGCGTTTTTATCTTGCGCGTTTTTTTATGCGTTTTTTTCCGATCCATTTTTTTTGTGTGATATTTTCCTGTACGTTTTTTTTGTGGATTTGTTTGACGTGCGTTGTTTTCGTGTGTACCTTTTTCTTACGCGTTTTTTCTTGTGCATTTTTCTTTTTCGCATTTTTTTGGTCTAATGCGATTTTTTCCGTGTGCGTTTTTCCTTGAAAATTTTTCTGTCATTTTCCAACAGAGCATTTTTCTATGTGAAGCATTCAGTTTTAATTTCCATAAATCTTAGATACTAAAACTCTAATTTTGTGTCGGGGAACATTTTTTTTATGCTGTAAATTCGACCTTATTTAAGTAATTTAAGAAATTTATATAAAAACTAAATTATTTTACAGCTCCACGACTCCCTTGAGGGCCGCGACTCACAGTTTGAGAAATTCTTTTACAAATTATACAGACAAGGAAACACATAAAAATTGTTCTAACATAATAAAGCACGAGAAAAACAAGAAGGAAAATCTTCTATTTTTTGGTGTGCTTTTCTTTAAGGATTATAGTATTATAAGATTAGCCACGCAAATATTATTCTGTTTATCTACAAAAAAAAAAAAAAAAAATACAAAAATCGCTTCTTTTACTTCTTAAGATTGTTAATGTTGTGTGTCTATTTTTTTATTTGTTTGTTTGTTTATTTTTAACGACAATATTTTCTTTATGGTTTTGTCATGTTTATTCGATCATTCATTTATGGTATTAGGATAACCACAATTTTTGAATATTTTCGGGTTTTAAATCAAACGATGAGCAATAAAATACGTGATTCAACTATACAACTCTGCGAAAAATTATCTCTAACATATTATACGTAGACATACATATATACGTATATATCGTCATAAAATTACCAGCTTTTGCACCATAAAAACCGTATATCTCTTTCACGATATAAAATAGTTATGATTTTAACTTAGTTCGCCTTTGTGCTATTATAAAACCAAAAACCAAAAAAAAGTAAAAAAGTTAAAAGAAATAAAATTTATCGGTTCTAGATAAGAAATTAACTAGTTTTGTTTCGTTCGTCTTCGAACCACTATTATATATATATTGTATACGATACAACCACCATACATACCATAAAATATTGATCTTTATTTTTATGGTCTTCATTTTATGGACTAACTATTTTTTTTTATGACAAGCTTTTATACACAGATAAGTATAGCCACACCAAATATATGACCATCGATTATCTTGTGATTACTATTTGTCTCGAATGAGCTTTTTATTTTTAATTAAAGATTTATTTATTATTTATAATATTTGTACTATAATTACAACTTCTTTAATACATCCATGATGGATTTTAATCAAATTTATTTTCCACTCTGTTTATTCGTTAGAGACGGACTACAATACTCACAAAAAAAAAAAAAATATGAAGCAATTAAAATCTACTCAAATGATAATTATCGTTCGTTGAACATACATATACTTATGACAGTTGTCATTCAAATTAAGTCAAAGTAAACAAATATTTACACTAAATAAATAAACAAAACTACTATTATTATAAATCAGTTAAAATGTATATATGTAGGTAGTTTGGTCACAACAAACAAATAAACAAACAATTTCATATAAATTAACTTAAATCAATAATCTCATAACTAAAGCTTTTAAGCATTGCTATTATAAATAATGTTAAGAACAGTAACAAAACATTGGGGGTTTTTACATAAATATGCTCAAAAGAATAATTATCTTTGCATTTTTGAAGCCAAGTCATGCAAAATTTAACGACATAAAATATGCTATTGTTTTTATGAACAGACATACATACATAGACGAAAAGATACAAATTAGGTATATGTATGTATATGTATAACACGAGGGACTTATATTTTATCACATTTTTTGTTGTTGTTGTTGATCTCTCTTTCTCTCTCGTTTTTGACTGGTGGAAATATTTCGCGTAGCGTTTTTTTTTTTATTACATAAATTTATTATTTAATTTGTTTAGAACATAACAAAATGAAAAGTTTTTTTTTTAAATTTGAATAGCTGTTTTGGATGCTATTGTGTACATTTTTAAGGTTAGTGATCCTTATGTGTTAGAAACTATGTACGTGTTTTTTGTCTACATTTAATTTATGATTTTTGATACAAAAAAAAAAATAAATAAATAACATTTTTATATGATGGAAATTTATGCATTTTAGCGGTGGTACAGTATATATTTATGTTAGCTTTAGGTTTTTGATATGTTTACACCATCAAGAAATGCAATCGAGAAAGTTTTATGATTCTATATATGCAGACGATTTAAAGCTTTCAGTTTAAAATATGTATGCTATTATTTTTTAAAACCGCCAAAAGTTATGAGCTTTCAATTCGTATTTATTTTAATTTTTTTAAATCAATACAGTAGATTTTAATAAATTTAACAACCCATAAAGCTTTTAGTTTGCCTTACCCTACTTTGCCTCTACCTAACCTTAATTCTTAAATGTTTAAAGATTTTATACTATTAAATTATGTGTTAAATTAACGTTCTTTTATTGATTTATTTTAGTTAATTTTGAAAGCTTTTATTTAGGGTTCTATTCGTAATCTATCGGTTACTGACTTATTGTGAACTTTCATAATTTAAAAGCTTTTAAATGGTAATTTTAGGTAAATCGTTCTTTTGCTGTTTATTGTGATACTTACGCAATCGATACGTCAAGGCTTAAACCTTTTGGCAAACAGTTACCATTTACTAAAGACACTGAGGAAGTATTTAGAAACTTTATTTAGGCAGATTAATTTAAAAAATCGAGAAAGATTTATGCAACAATCGTTAAAAAAAATTAAGTTCTTTATTCAACTTTGCATATACGCATGAATTAAGAAAGCTTAAGGAACTTTTTGATTAATTAAAATTAATTTTTTTAAAGCTTTTGGTAGATTTTACGGCTTATTTATATTTGAAATATAAATTGAAGAGTTGACAGTTGAAAGCTTTGAATGATATAAGATTTCAAATCTAGTTTCATGTTTATAAAGTAATTATAAAAAGGTAGCAGATTTTAATAAATCCGGAAACATGCAAATCGTTTAGTTCATATTTCTTGACAAAGCTTGGTGTAATATTTGACATCTTTGGAGGTTTTAGAATCCTTCAGTTAATAATTTCTCAAAGCTTTTATACTATTAAACGATCAAATTATTTGCAACTATTTCCAACTTAAGTGCTTTATCCACAAATAAAACGGATGACATAAATGTAATGTAAAAGCTTTTAATTAGAACTGTATCTGAATTGGTTGTTTTAGTCTTACTAAATTTTATTGCAACACTTGCAATGTTCGCTTCTATTCTAATATACTATAAGCTACCATATAAAATATAATCCGGAAACACTCCGTTAAATACGCATCACGAATGAAAAAGTTTGTGAAGAGAAAATTCTTCCCTGTTCCCTTCTAGACTGTTCTTTTCCAGTTTATTGAGACACTTACACAAACGATACCTTTATTTGAAATATTTAAGTGAAACAACCTTTTGGTAATCAGTCACCATTTACAAAAGATATTGAGGAATTCTTTTAAAGGCTAAGAAACCTGTTGAAATTAATTCAAAATTTTATGTAGGCAAGCAGTAAAGAATTTGCAAAGCTTTTATTAAATTTTCTAATGCCTGTATTTTCAAAAAATAAAATCGAGAAAGAATGGTTTTGCAGGCAAAGAAACTTTTTGGAATTGCTTAAAATTAAAAAGAATATAAAATTTTCTGTTGATTTTTGGAGACATTGATCCAAATAAAAATCGAGAAAGTTTCAGGGATTTGTATATGCAGAAGATTGAAAGCTTTTACTATAAATGCTATTAATATTTAAAACTGCTTAAAATGCTGAGCTTTCAATTCGAATTTTCCGGAAATATACAACGAAAGTTTTCCTTTAGTTTAAATTTTTATATTCTATATGTCAGAACTTTAAATGCTTTCGTTTTAACATCTATTTTTAAATAAAGTGCTTTATAAATCCATAACTACTGGCTTTGAACTTTGATAGCTTTTAATTAGATATTTATCTGTATTGGTTGTAGGATAAAGGTTGTGAATAAAGCCGTTAAAAGCATTTATTTTGGTATACTTAAAGCTGAAAATTAAAAAAATTAAAAGAGACGGGTTTATGATACGGTGTTGTAGACAATTAAAAGTTTTAAGACACATCACAAACGACTGAATTCCCTATGGGACTATTAAACCCATTGAGCTTTCAGAATTAAAATGCTTTTAAAAGTAAATTTTAAGTAAACAAGAACTGTTTTCAGCTTATTAAAATATATACATAAATGTTATGATTTTTTACTAAAGTAAAATGGAAGGAGTTTCTAAGAAACATCTTTGAAAATATTTAAAAATTTTATTTATCTTAGCAGGAAAAACCCTCAAAGCTTTTATTAGATTTTATGATGGTTGCGTCTTAGAAAAATTAAGCCGAATGGTTTTTTGAAACAATCGTTAAATGAAATTGACCTATTTTAATAAACTTTGTACATTTATACTATTGAATTAAAAAAGCTTAACTTTTTGAAATTATTTCAAATTTAAAAAAATTTGTAAATTTTTCGGTAGACATTTCGAAGATAGAGATTCTGTTTTTCAAGATATGCATCTTCGAAGTAAAAATAAAAATAAGTTTATTTGTTACACTGTAGGCAAATATATTTTAAGAGATCCAACCTTTGAGCTTCTAAAATTATAAATCTTTATCTCATACATTTATCGATAAAAGAAATTAATTTGTAGAAGAATTAGGGTGAGATCGAATAATATTTGTTTTACAAAAGACATCGAACCTATTATATTTTAAATATAATCGAGACCATTAGAAATGTTATTTTATGTTTTCTAAAAATCAAAATCATTGAATTTTAAAAACATTTTGTAACGGTGCTGATTGACAACTTTTTAGCTATATTTAATGTTACGGTATTCTTTTTTGTTTCTTCACAAAGAATTTGATAAGTTCGATTAGAAAGATTATCAGAAAACGCGTCTCGACTGGTCGTACGGAATAGCAAAAGCCGCTAAATTATTTTGGCCAAGGATATGTATGCCTAATTACTGAAGCATCTAGTCGTTTTTTTCGCGGGTAGCCTGGAAATGTGGCTGACAGGTTTAGTAGAGCTTTTTTAAATTTGAGAGCTTTTCGTTCATTTTGAGATTAAACTTCAAATTGTTGTTTGATTTTGAGATTTTAATATAAACAATTGAAGAAGTTTGCTAATATTAATTACTGCGGATCTTTTACTTAGCTGAATTTAATTATCGATGCAGCTGCCGTTAGCGATAATAGATTTGTTACGCAAATAATTGTTTTAGAGATTGGTAGATGATACCAAGTTAGAATATGATAAATATTATTTATATTTAAAGACTATTTAATCCTTAACCCTTTTAAAATTAAAAGCTTAAGTAATATAGATGGAAGGTTAGTCGAATGCAATAATGGTGAGTGCATCCAATTTGCGAGACAGTTTAATAAAACGCTTTTAGGTGTAACTTTGTAAATAGAGAGCTTTTAGTTGTACTATATTAACATTTTCCTAATACTACTCTAGTAAAAAAATTGATCTTTAGGGCCTAAAACGTTTTGCGTAAGACATTTTAAACTGTGAATAGTAAATGATAAATGCTAAATTCTGTGCTTTGAAAATATTTTTTGCGGTATGCCTAATTTCTGAAGAAGTTTCAAATCGGTTTTATCAGAAGCATATAAAAAGGGCTTTAAAACCCGAATTTAACCACAATAAATGGGCTGCAATTTTATCCTAAATTTGCCTCCTTACACTATACTTGTTGGATTAGTCTTATTTTAGTCTTAATTTAGAGCTTTTTTAAAAATTCAACGATTTTGTTTTATGTTCTTTATTTTGATTACGTCTTTGACACAAATATCGGCCGACGATTTATGTCATTAAGTGTAACAGTTTAAAAGTTATGAGCTTTCTACATAGCAAGTTATAAAATTCCGAGCAAAAGGTTGCTAAACAATTGGAAAGTTTTTTCCTATTAGGATGCTCAGTAATTAGACTAAAACGATTTGGGCTCAACAGAGCCCTTGTTTCTCAGAAAACTGCCAAAATGTTAGAGATTTGTGCATATAGTATTTTAACAATCAATCGAATGAAGGCATTTGCATGAAAAATATTACCTAACATTATTTTCAGCAAGGTTTTGCACCTCAGATATCACATCTTCTCATTCACCAAATTGACTAACAAGGTTGATTTTTAGTGGCAATATGTGAAAAGTTTGATAAAAATATGTTAAAAATTTGTTTTGAATAATTGCCACCAAAAACCAGGATATCAACTAAAACACGTGAATATTTGGTGGAATCGATAACCCCTCTAAAGGATCTGATGCTTAATCAAGTACTGATTACATTTACAGTGAGTGTAAATCGTTATTTTTTTGGTTTGATCAACGAAAGCTTATTTTCGAAATAGTAAGTCAATCTCTCACAAAACACCATTTTGAAGTTTTAAAATAAGGAGATTCCAATTCCATTTTTTGGTTTTGGTACAATCTTCAAAACACAAAAATTTTTCAAAATTTAAAGTTAAATTTTTAACATTTTAAGAATATGATAATTAAAATATGTAAAAGCCAGTTTGATCCTCGAGCTTCACAAGTTAAAGATTTTAAACGAGGAAGAAGATATTGTAATTTCTTTAGTTTGAGATTTGTGAAATATTGTATTATAGCTTTCTAAGTTTTGGTTTTAAAAGAGCTTTCAAAGCTTATTTTTTTTTAAAATTACATAAATGAACTCTTTAAAAATTTTCTATTTTAAACTTAATTCTTGAAACGAAATAGTTTAGGTCTAAAAATTCTAAAGCTATTCGTGGTTATGCTTTTGACTATGTAATACAATTGAAATACAGGGATGATGAAATACAGGGATTTGATGTAAAAGTTCCAAATGGAGCCTATTAAATCCTTGTGCTTTTACAATTAAAATATTTTTATATAGAAATTGTTCTCGGCTTATTGTAATTTTCTTGCAGTCGATAAATAAAATTTGCACAAATTTAAATATTAAAGCTGTTTAGATAACAACAAGTTTTTACTAAATACATTGAGAATGCTTTATGTTTTACCTAAGTATTAAATGCAACTATTTAGTTCACCTTTCCCCAACCACTTTTATTGTCCTCACTGAAGTCTACCTCATTTATATGGGGTATATGCAATTACTGGAGGGGTATGAAATAGACGGTTACATGCCCCAAATTTTTCTCATTCAAATATTTGTTGGACTTGTTATTTTATTTAAGCCTATTTTCATCAAAGAAGAGAAGTTATAAGTTATTGGTTTTCGACAAATTACAATGAACAATAAGGGATATTATCAAGTAATACAGTCTAAGAGCTACGAGCCTCCTGCCTGGGAAATTTTTTCAAATAGTCACTTATGAAAGAGCCTGAAAATGTATTAAGAGATATTTTTCCCCTGAGAAGGCACACAAACAGGCTGAAATGAATTGGGCTTTTTCAGAAAAAATTGCAATAAAAATTGGAGATTTGTAAATATAGGATTTTTATAGGAACCCCTCCGAGGGACTCCGACGTTAATTCAAGGAATGATTAGTTTTTTACGTAATGGGACGTTAAGCTCGTACAACACACACATTTGTGCAGAGTATGACTACAGGAAAGAGAAATGTGGAGTCCTTAAATCAGGAGCTTTTAATTAAATTCTTCGTTACATAAAATATGTAAAAGCCAGATATTTGACCCTCGAGCTATGCAAGTTAAACATTTCAAGATTTTATCTGTTCATTGAAAAAATTATTTGGTTTGGGAAATGGTATAACATAAAGTGTATGAGCTTTATAAATGTCTTTATTACTCAGTGCTATATAAACCAAATAAAGAACTTCCAATTGAATAAACGTTTATAAAAATCGATTATTTATGTGTGGGGCTTTCAAAGGTTATTTTTTAATAAATGTATTTGAAAGAAATGTTTAATAGCTTTCAATCTCAAACTTTATACTGTAAATGAAATAGTTTAGGCCGCAACAATTTAAAGTTGTGCGTGGTTTAAAGCTCTGGACTATGCTTATTCCAGGTTACATGAATTAAATTCCAGGATTTTATTTGAAATAGCGAAAAACAATTGCTAGTAATTCAAAACAATTTTCAGTTCCCTTGAAATATGTGTTTAAAGCATTCTAGAGCTTGGAATTAGAATCTTACTGAATATTTGGTAACAATTTGTAAAGCTAGATGCTTTGATTAATCTTTTGGAATAATGTTGTCACTAAGCTTTCAAGCTGAGGAATTGCTAATCTTTACTTGTTGAAGAATATTGACAGCTTTCTATAAATCAGTTTTATTGTTAAAATAAATTACTTAAATAAATAAGCTTTCAGAATAAATGAAGCTTCCAGTGTTTTTAATCAATTCAAGCTTTAATTTTCATGTTATATCGTCTCGCATCTTTATTTGTTTTTTTTACTAAGTTTAAAAAAAGCTTCTACTAGGTTATTAAAATTAATTTTAGGGTAAATATTAATTTAAGCCTGCCTCAATTGATTTTGTGAAATTTTGGAGCTACATATATAATATTTCGCAAGAAAATTACAATAAATCTAAATTTTGTGAGCTTTTTGTCAATTTTACATATTGGTTATAAGTTATAGTTTTGTTATAACTCTAAAGCTTTCCGAATTATTATTTTAAATATTGTAAGATTGTTTTAAATCTGTGACTATTTTAAAATTTTTGTTGTTGCTGTTTAAATAGGAAAATTTGAAAATTTAGATAGGTCCTCAATTGAAAATTATTATAAATTTATATGTTAAAGCTTTCATTTTGAAAACATTTAAAATAATTTGTTTATAGCTAAGCTGGTTTTTTTCCAAACACAAATGATAATATTCCTAGTAGACGATTGAAACCTGATTTACTATTTTTTTTAGACTAATACACTTAATGTACTATACTGGTATTTAGGATCTGTCGTTATTTGTTGTTAAGGTATTCAACTTCCCACGGAAGAGCAAAATTCGGGTGAACCATTAAATCATTAACAATTTTATTCTGTGTTTATTTTGCTTTAGCAATTAAAGGTTCTAGATAAAAAAAAAATAAATCACTCTGGAAATCTATTATACACAACATTTCTAAGATTTCTAGGAAAAACTTTATTGGATGTTAAAAGCTCTTATGATATGTCCCAAGTATCCACCAGGATAATATAAACAAAAAGCAATTTATGAACACGGGAAAAATGCGACTGCTTTCGTTTGAGGACCACTTTAACGTATTCACTACGCGTAGTCTAAAGAAATTATCTACTTTAATGTGGATTTCAAGAGTAAAAACGTCTTTACTAATATCGTTCAAATAATAATTTTTTATTGAGTAAAATATAATATTTAATTAATCTGCTAGACCAAAATAAGTTAGAAATTTTACCTTTATTTCCAGTTAATTCTGAATCGATCTAATCTTTAAAGCTGTTTAAAGATTAACATTTTACATTTTTTGTTGCAATTTAAATAAATTTATATAAATTTTTTTATCTAATCTTTAAATTAAAAAATTAAATAAAATTGCCAAAGTTCTTAAGTCAAACGTCAATGAAACAAGAAGCAAAAAAAAAAATCAAATTTCACAAAAACGATTTAATCAAATAATACAAGCTTTATTACATCTGAAAGCTCTTAGCATATTAAATCGACAACATTTTTTTTTGGATATTTTACGGCGTGCTTTATGATATATGTAGAGCTTTAGATAGACTTTTTCTCGTGAAAATTTGATACCTATCTTCCCTTCATATAAATAAATATGTTACCGCACATAAATTATATTTCAAGGATAATACATCATCTTAGTGTTTTTTGCTTCGTGTGTGCTTGTGTTTTTATATTAGAGAGAAGGAGTACTTTGTGGATTTTTAGAACAATATGTACCTGCATACAGTGGCAGAGTTAATTAGCAAAATTAAATAAAATATAAGCATACACACAAAAAACCCGAACTAATTAAAATTTTGTTAAAAGCTGAAATATGATTTAGGTAGTTTGTTGTTGTACAAAAAAAAAAAAAAAAAGAATAATAAAAAAAATAACAACACCGAGGGAGTAATATTCAAATTTATTTTACTTTTATATTTTTTATTTCTATCTCAAGCAAAATATTTATAATAAACAAAATTATGATGATAAAAATTACAAAAAAAAAAAAATGAAAAAAAGAAAATATTGCTTCAAGGAAATTTAATTGGAAAATATTTTGTTACAGGAATTGAATTGCTTTTACTTCTACATAATAAAACGGTAACACACAGAAAAAAATACAAAAAAAAATGTATGGATGGATGATGATGGGAATGACGATCCGAATTTACTAAAAGAAAAATTGTTTATTTTGTGTGTATATGTACGTAGGTAAATATATTATTTAATATTGATTTTTCCATTTCCTTGGGCTACCACTCAACAAGTAATAAATATTTTATTTTGTTCGTTTACCTGACATTTTCCATCAACGATTTGACATAATTATGCAATTTCTTCTGTTTTGCGTTTTGTAATTCAATTCACAAGTTTTTTTTTTTTGTTATTCGTTTTTATGTTTCGGATTCTAACCAATTTCCCAGTTGCTACACACAAATATACGGAATTCCCCTAACACACTGTTATATAATATCCCTTCCCATATTGGTTCATATTTTTTGGATACCCCCAAAAAATTGGTTTTTTGAACAAGGTTTTTTTTTTTTGTAGTTTAGTGTAGCAAACATCAATCGATATCTGCCTCTGTGCATGGATGTATGTTAGTATATGTAGGATGAAGACTCACCTGAAAATAAAAAAAAAAAAATAAAAATTATAAATTTTTTTTATTCAAAATAAAGAAATTCACACACAAGTATGTAATATAAACACATACAGCAACAACACCAATAAAAAGGATCTCATATTATGGTTGATTACAACAATAACAAAATAGGATACGAAAGACGAACGACAATAAAGGATAAACAACATGTAATATACATACATACCATATATGAACTTCCACTGTGTGTGGTTTTATTTTTATTACAACGATAATCTCATTGGCTTTCTTGTTTATATGTAGGTATGTATATGATATTATGTATAGTGGAGCTTTCTTTTTTGACAATTAAATATTTTACTTTAGCTTATTTAAATTTAATAACAAAAAAAAAATTTCCCAAGAGACCAATTTTTGTTAGTCTTGTGCTGTGTTGTTATTGCTATCTTGTTGCTAAACGTTTTTATTTATTAATTTTAATATAGACTTTGTTTGTTTTTATCTATTTTACTCCGCTCCGGCTTCATATCAAACGGTATTTTAAACGGCGGATACACAACGAACGGAAAAAAAAACCGTTAAGGACATTTTTCTTTGGTTTATATTTTTTTATTAATTTTATAAATTATAAATATGGCTTGAAGATGGCGATGGCATGGAATTTGTACACAGATTTTTATTTTTTATATCTTATATTTTGTAATTAATTTTATTCGCTCGTTACTATCGTGGGGTAGAGCTTTAGGTTGCCATTGACTTAAATATAATATAAATTTAGAGGTTAACAACACTTAATATGATCACATAGTTCTTGTGTCGAAAACTTTTGTTATTTATTTTTACTTAGCGCCAGAAACACATAATTTAATTTGTTTATGTGTGTGTCTGTGTGTGTGTTTTTAGTTACGTTTCTCTCAATTAAGCTAAAAGCTTTTGTTAATATCATTATGTAAAATGTCAAATGTTGCGAGTTAATAATTATTAACAATGTAATTGGAGATTGCGAAATATTATTTAATGAACAATTATTTGTGGTTTAATATACCAGAAAAGCTTTTAGTTACAAATTATAATAAAAATGCTTTTATAAATCTTTACACAAACTTTTTGTTGTTGCTATCTTGCAACATTTTAAAAATTTGAAGCTTTAATAATTTAGGTTTTTGTTTGAAAGCTGTGAAGTTCAAAAGCTTGCCAAACATCTGTATTTTCCAAATTTGAAATTCTAAAACATTAAAAATGAATCTAAAATATCTTAAATAGTTTGATCGCTAATAAAAACGCTATTCTAGGTTAATAAAATTATGTAATATAGTCAGAAGCTTTCCTTGATTTTTTATTTGTCTTTGCTGAACTGTTCTGGATATTTCTAGTAATTGTTAATAAAAATTGAAATCTTTATTAAATTAAGAAACTTTTATTGATATATAAAGAGTTTTATTAGTAAAGAGGAAATTCAACTTATTTGGATGTTTTTTATTATTTTTATAGGTTATAGAAAAAATGGGTTTATTTTACAAAATATTTTTGAAGCTTTTTTTGTATTTTTTGAGAAGTAGTTGTTATCAAAACTTTTAAAATTTTGAATATTTGTAATGTTGAAGGTTTAGTTCATTTTTCTCCGGAAAGATCTTTTACATTTTGTATCAAAATACAACATTAAGAGAAAAAGCTTACCAGATTATTTAAATATTTACAAAATGTTTAAACAAAACATTTGCACACAATGGCAATACTTTTATAACGTATTGCGAAAATGGGACCATTTTTTCATACTATCCGTGTAGCTTTAATTTTAAATTTTCTTTCTTCTCATATATTTGTTCCATTTGCCTTCAATTATTCAAGGCTAGTTGTAATATTATTCCCCTAATACAGACTTTGAAATCTGTTAAATTTACATTAAGCTTCTTCTTACCTTTCGAAACTAAGCTTTTCTATTTGTAAAATATTTTACAAGCTTAAAATATATTGTTGCGCTAGTATTAATGCCTTTTTATAACAGTTTCAGAAAATTGGTGTTTCATAAGCTTGTAAGCTGTTAAAGCTTAAGTAAATCTCGAATTGATAACCACCCTTTATTTCGTTTGTTTAATTTTTTTTTTGATATAATTTGACAACTGTTATAATATTAAGGCCACCAAGAATTGAAAACCTAGTGCATTCAAGAGGAAATATGAAATTTAAACGAGAATTTTAATTTTAGACCTTTAACTTTGGTTAACTGAATTTTATTAAGATTTAAAAATACTTTTTTGATTTATTGTAAATAATTTTGTTACGTATTTCGCAATTATGCTAAAAGCTTTTGTTAATATTGTTATGTAAACTGTTATTTGTTGTGAGTTAATAATTATTTATATTGGAGATTACAAAATATTATTTATTGACCAAATATTTGTTGTTTAATGCAAAGGCTAAAAGCTTGCCTTGTTACAAATTATAATAAACAAGCTTTTATATAAATTTTGGTTTATTTTAGGAACTAACATTAAAGGAAGTTTAAGTTAAATTAGTGATTTCAAATCAATGTTGTAATTTAAGCTTTTGAAATATTACAAAAGTTAGAATTTATAAACATTAGAATTTGAGCTTTTTCACATCGTAATATTTTGTGTTATTTAGAAGGCTTCGTTCGTTCACTGTCAAAAATGTTGAAATAATTTTAAGACAAGAAAAGCTCTTTAAAACGTTTAGTTCTTTAAAATTGGAACATTTTGGTAAAACAATTTGCGACAGTTGCCAAATTATGCAGTTTGAGTATGACATTTGTTGTTACAGGAAAATCTTTAATGGTTACTAGGCTCAAATAATTTTCATCTTTAAAATTTGGCAATAAACTAAAAGATTGCAATATTTGTTTATCTAAAGTTTGCTGAATAGACACGTAAAGTTTTGTTTTCTTTTCAACACCTTCATACCAATAATAAAACGAAGCAATATTAGCATAAAAGTATTCGACCCGAAACAAACCATTATGCAGCAAAGTATGTTTGTCAGTAATAGAGCTAAAATGTTTAAGCTCAATGCTTGATGCTCATTGATTGATCGAATTGTACGGTTTATTATAATTGATAATTAAGAAGCTTTTATTGATATTCCAACAGTAAAGATTTATTTCTTAAAAATGTTCACTATGTTGATCTAAAAGCTTTATTCGGCTTATTTGATTTTTTTAAAGCTTTTATAATTTATTTTAAAAATTAGGCTGTCATAAATCGTTACCTAAATAAAAATTAATTTTTTAATGTAGTTGTAAAGTATTTAATTTAAATTTTAAATTAATTAAATTATTATAATATCAAATTAAATTTCTATCATCTTATGTAAGGCTAGCGGTACATATTTCCTTCATTTCGATTGTCAACCACTGAAGGGAACAGAGCGAATTGAAATATTAAAAAAAAAAAAAATAAATAAATAAAAAATTATTTAACAGTGAAATAAAATAAAAGTTACAGTTAGTGCTGCCCAAAATTATTCAGCGCAATTCTGCGCAGTGAAAAATATAAAAATATATACCTGGCTAAGGTTGAGGATTAAAAATGGACAGCTTAAGGAAAAATACAGCAAAAGTTCAATTTAAAAAAACAGATGCTAAGCCAACCGATTTGGAAATGATGCGCTTTATATTAAATATTGGATTAACGACCAAGGACATACACACTCTGTATCAAGATCTATACGAGCGATGTATCTATATTAAATTTAATGTGGAACAAAAGTATTTAGAATTCATTAGCGATATAAGTGTATTAAAGTTTGATTACGCAAACGGGACAAATACGGAAGTGACTGTGAAGGGAGCAAGCGGAGTGATGCGGTATGTGCGGGTGTTTAATTTGCCGCCAGAAATAAGCGACAAAACATTGAGCGAAGCAATGCACCGCTTTGGAAATATTTTGTCCACAAGGCGAGAAAAATTCGGCGCGAACTCTCTATTACCTGTATTTTCAGGTGTTAGAGGTATATATCTTGAATTGGAAAGAGAAATACCGCAATTTATATACATAGAAAATATTAAAGCCAGAATATTTTATGATGGTATGAAAGAGCGGTGCTTCAAATGTGGTGATGAATCACATAAAAAACAAGAATGTCCCCTTTTGAACAATATAAATATGGAAATATCAGAACAGTTACAACAACCAGTTCAACAAATTCAACAAGAACGACTACAACCGCAAGTACCACAGGAACAACCAGTACAACAACAAATCCAATCAGACAACAAACAGACAACAAATACCTTACCACCAACAACAACAACGCATGAACGAGCTAAATACAACGAAATTGTGAAAATCACACAACTACACGAAGAGGCAGAAAATAAGCTTGCAAAAATAAAAACGATGATCAACTTGCGTGATCATATAAAAGAGCGTAAACAAGAATCTGACTCATCGTGTTTGGACACGGAGAACGAAGATATCGCTGTAAATGTGAATAAACGAGGTCGACCAGCAAAAAAAACACGATATACAACAACAAAAAACCGAATAGCATTCATGGAACAGTATAACAGTACAACGTCGAACACAAATTTAAACAATAATGATTTTATTGCACCATCACCACCGACAAATTTAAACAACCAAACTGGATAATATTTGAAACGATTTTTATTTTTTATTTTTATTTCGCACAACACACAAAACAAAAACAAAAATCATCATTCTCTACAAACATGTGTACAACAACCTACAACATGGTGCAACAATTCTCTACGATTTGCAGCAGCAACATCAACATGTATATGAGACAACATCAACAACGCAGGACAACAAAAAATGTAATGCAACATTAAAATTTTTTTTTGGAAATTGTGCGGATGCGGGTAATCCCTTTACATGTATTGTTTGGTATGTATTAATTATAAATGTGTAAATGAGTGAATGAATAGTTGTTGGTCAGATAAATATACAAAGTTTTTACGCCAAAAAAGATATGTTGGTTAATTATCTGGCCAACAATAATATGAATGTGGTCCTTATAAGCGAAACCTGGGAGCGCATGAACAAGACGTTGTATGTGAGGGGGTACAGATTTCTGTCCAAACCAAGAGGCGATGGTTATGGTGGAGTGGCAATATTATATCACAATAATATGAAGCTCACACAAGTACAGCTACCTGCGTTTAAAGTTGTGGAAGCTGTAGCCGCCACAACAACTAATTTGGAAAGAAATCTGATACTAGTAAGTGTGTATGTAGCCTGAATGAAAGGAAAAAAGTTTTGAGTGATTTTAAGAAATTGTTTGAGTGGGTGAGAGGTAAAAGTGACTTGATTGTTTGTGGTGATATGAATGCACATTCGAGAATTTGGGGTTGTTTTAACAATTGCGCGCGTGGAAATCAGTTGGCTGACCTGATTCAAGAGTCGGACTTGGTGATCTTGAATGATGGGAGGCCAACTAGAATGGCGAATGTGGGAGGTACGGCCAATGCGTTAGATCTGTCTATGACAACTATTGAATTGGCCGGCCGGGTCACTTGGAATGTAGAAGAAGAGAATTTGGGTGGGGATCATTTCATGATTAAAATGATCATGAATGATAACAGAGTGTTTAAAAAAAAGCGTGAAATTATGAATAATAAGAGGTGGGTGAAGGAGATGAATGAGATTCTCGGTGAACATGAAATAAATCAAAGTCAGTTGGATAGTGAAATAGAACGAGTGAATAAGGATTGCATTAGAATGGTTGATATGGCAGAGATCAATGTGAATGGGTGGTGGAATAAAGAAGTTCAATTCTGGTATGAAAGAAAGCGAATAGCCTTGCGTGAATATAACAGGAATAAAAGTTGTGTAAATAAGATTATGTATAGTAAAATGAATGGAAAGTTGAAAAAGGCTATTCGCAGAGCGAAACGGAAAAGTTGGAGGGAATATGTGTCCCAAATGACACATAGAACCACAACTAAGGATGTATGGAATTTATTTAACAGGGTGAATGGGAAATATTTTAATGGGAGCAATGTGGTGTGTGAGAATCGTGAAAAAGGTGAGGAATTTCTGAGAATGATACTAAATGTTCGTAATGAATTGAATATATCAAGTGAAGATGTGAGAATGGAAAAAAATGAAATAATGGATAGGAAATTTGAATGGAATGAGTTCCTTGGAGTGTTAGATAACTCCAAATCTACCACTCCAGGAACCAACCGTGTAAGTTATAAAATGATTCAGTTGTTGAGTGACTCAGCAAAACATAATTTGCTTGAGACACTCAACAAAGTATGGATGAGCTCCAAAATACCAGACAAATGGAAAGAGAGCAGGGTGGTCCCCATTCCTAAACGGGATAGAGATCCGAATGTGGCAACAAATTATCGTGGCATATGTATGTTGAATGTATTTATTAAAATTTTAAATGGAATGATGAAAGAACGAATGGAAGCTTTTATGAATGAGAATAATTTGTTGCCAACAACAACATTCGGATTTCGAAAGAACCACTCTGCAATCGAGTGTGTGGAAAAGTTTGTATGGGAAGTAAGGAAAGATAATATGAAGGTAGTTGCGGTATTTTTGGACATTGAGAGGGCTTATGATTATGTGGTTCCGTGGAAATTACAAAAAATTCTATCGAATTTTGGATTTTCACGGAAAGTATGTATGTGGATAAAAGATTTTATGAGTGAAAGAAAAATTGTTTTGAATGGAAGTGGGTATAGGTTGGAGGGCGTGGCGAATGTTGGACTTCCGCAAGGAAGTAAAATATCGCCAGCTCTTTTCAACCTATATACCAGCGAGATACACCGCATCAATACAGAAAATCAAATCGTTCTGCAATTTGCAGATGATTTTATTATAATTGGCAAAGGAAGAAGTATTGATGCGGCGGCTCAAAAGGCGCAAAAGGGAGTAGATGAAGTTATTGGAAAAATGAAAATGTTAAATTTAAGGGTGAATCCTAATAAGTGTGCTTACATGAGCTTTAGAACGAATGACATAAATCTAAACATTAGAGTGGATAATAATAGAATTGAACATGTGAACACGTACAGGTATTTGGGTATTTGGATTGATAGGCGTATGAATTTTGGGAAGCACATGCAAATTTTGGCAGATAACTGCAAGGATCGTATGAATGTGATTAAACGGGTGAGTTAACCTAAATGGGGCGCTCACCCCATTGTGACTGATATGTTAAGAAAGGCCCTTATATCCTCCAAAATTGGATATGGTATTAGTGTTTATGGAAACGGTTCGAAAGGGGCTTTTAGTCAATTGATGAAAGTAGAGAATGCGTGTGCCAGAGTGGTATTGGGAGCGATTAATTCAACTCCAATACATTCTTTGTGGTCTGAAATGGGTGATTCACCTCTCGATTACAAGAGAGAGTATATCACAGTGAGAGAGACAGTGCGAATGATAACGAAGAAAAATGAGTTTTGGAATGAGATGATAGTAAGATTACAAAGTAGGGCGGTGTACAAACCGACATATCGAACTAGCATTGCACTCGAAAATTTAAACATGTTTCTGAGTATAGGCAATGCTGGTCCGCAACCCGTCCCTAATAGTCTTACTGTATGCATGAATATGGAGGAATATAATAAGGGAATGAATGAAGTTATCGCCAAAATTATGTTTGGGAAAATCAGTCGGCAATATGTGGGAATCTATGATATCGTTTATACAGATGCTAGTGTGAATGAGAATGGAGTGGGTGTTGGTATTTTCATGCCCAGTAAGAATGTAGAAAAGTGTTTTAGAGTGGATAAAAGTATCTGTATAATGAACGCCGAATTGATTGGAATATATGAAGGTATTCAACTGGCTGTGAATGAGGGGAATAGGAAGATAGTAATATTTTCAGATTCCCAGAGTGGTTTGTGTTTGTTAAAATGTGGAGGTGGAAGACAAGGTAATGTGTATGTTGATTTGATTTTTGAATGTATTCGTATCTGTCAACGTGATGTGACCATACAATGGGTTCCATCACATAGGCAGATCGAGGGGAATGAAAGAGCTGATATGTTAGCAAAAAAGGCTACAGAGAATGAGATGGTTCAAGAGTATGAAAGGAAGGATGCAAGAGATGTACTTCGAATGTTTCAGATGAATCTGTGGAGAAAATGGGAGAGCGAATATATTGAAAAAAGTGTAATGAAAGGAATGAAGTACAGAGAGTTATGTAGTACTCCTTTAAGAAATCCTTTCTATAAGGAGTTAAAGGAGATACGCGAATGTTGAGAACGATAGAGAGAATCAGGCTGAACCATGGTAATTGGAAAGAATGCTCGTGGAAACGTCGATTGAGTGAAGATAAAGATTGTGATTTATGTGGATGTGTGGAGGATGTTGAACATCTGATTTTGGCCTGTCCAAAATTCAGTCAATACAGATCCAAGTTCAACATCCTTCGGAATGCGAGAAATTTAACAACAGTAATGAATGAGGGAGGTTTGGTTTATAAGGAAATGTATGAGTATATTAGAATGAGTGGAATTACAATTTAATAATACAAGGAATTACAAGCAAGGTATGTAAGAGGATTATCCGGCTCCTGCAGGAACAAAATAATTAGAAAAAAAATAAATAAATAAATATATCTAAATCATACAAATGTAAAAAAAAATAAAAATTGTAAAATTTGATGTTTGGCAACATGGCTCGTTATTTTCGGAGCCAAGCCTAATAAAAAAAAAAAAAAAAAAAAAAAAAAAAGGCTAGCGGTATTATAATTTAGACCTGGGAAAATGCTGAAACTCAAATAAGCTTTTATTGGTTCGAGCTTGTATAGTTCAAAATTATTTTTGAAAATTAATAGCAATTAAATTTAATTTGGTGTTTAACTTATTGTTGTTCTCCAAGCTTTTAAAATATTAATTGGGTAAACTAACAACTTATAACTTTAAGATATTATTTTGTAACCTCTAAATTTGTTTCTAATTCGATAGGTTTTGTTAGCTTACTGTCCAAAATTTTGATAACATTTAAACAAATGAAAAGCTCTAGAAATTTGACCAAAATTTTCTTTCCATTTGTCAAACTATAGAAGTCTAATAATTAAGCTGCAGAAAACATTTGGACTGTTTTGTCCCCGTATAATTTTAAAAGCTTCGTTTTTTCAAACGACCTTACATTGACTATTTATTAGTTTAGTGCAATTAGAAAGCTTTTATTGTAACTTTTGGCCGCACATTTAATTAGGAGCTTTTACACTCTGAGAAAAACTTTATTGGTATTTAGAAAGGTATGGGAATACTGCTTGTAAATTCGCTATCTTCGACTAATTTCTAATTTGGCTCAAGCTCAATTTAATGTGATTCCAATATTGAAACGAAAAACATCAAACACCACAATTAAGCCCACAGACAATTACCATATTCGAAAAATAATTCGAGGAGCTTGATATCCATAGAGTTTAGTTTATATGATATTTAGTGCTTAGAGTTGCCAATTTTTTCAATATACCCAATTTCTACTATTGTCAGTTTCGTGAGTTAATGGTTCAGCTCCACGTTAGGTATCTTCTAATTTCTGTAAGCTTATAAGAGTTTTTGCGAATACCCAAGCATTAGACGTGTACCACTCTCAAAAGTAATGGGCTTTTTATTATTAAGTAAAGCTATTAAGACTTTTTAATTTTTGGTATATTTAAGCCATCAAATTTAAAATTCTGACTAAATTAGACCTAATTTGGAACTTTTAACTTTTTTTTTTACATTTTTCGAAAAGTTTTCATATAATTTGATAAATATTTTAATATTTGAAAATAAATAATTTTGATTTACGAGACAATTAGCGTGTTCGAAAAATCAATAAAAGTAATCGATTAGCTTGATGGCTTTAGGCAAATAAGAAGAAAGGAAGCTGGAGTCTGCTCTCTGAAAACTTTTATAGACCTTCTCCCCGTATGAGCGAAGACACATATTTCTTTCCAAGAAAATTTCTGGTTTTGACTGCAAGAATTTTAAATCTAGTATTTCGGTTATTGCACCGAAACATGTACCAACGCTTGGACAAAAGTTATGATTTTTGAGAGACCGATATATTAAAGCTCTAATAAATTCTATTTTATGCTTGGAGCTTAACGACTCTAAATTTTGGTAAATGTTAAAAGCTAAAGTTTTCTGTACAAATTATTGAGGTTTTAATAAATGGAAAACTAAAAGATTTATTTGAATATTAGGATTTTTGTTGAACTTTCGACAAACTATTTAAATTTAGAGCCTTTATAAATATTTTGTTTTTCGAAGTATGTTTATGGCACGAATGCTGGGTTTACCATCGGCGATCTAATGTGATTTTTGTGAAATTTATCTTAAACCAGAGAAGTTTTAAAAAAACATTGAAATTGACATATTCATATAATGTATTTCTAAGTGTTTTTTAACAAAATTTACTAAAACTATTATTGGTTCAAGTGAAAGCTTTTGCAACCTACTAAAATTAATTTGTAGCATACTTTTATCCAGTGCGACTTGCACAGTGTATTTTACACTGATTTACTTTACAAAAGAGAATGAATAGCACACAATACTTTAGCCATATTTAAACAAGTCTGATTTTAAGACCACCGAGCTTCTTGAACTACATCTAATATTTAATTTTAAATATTTTGATTAACCTTTACAAATGCGCAGCTTTAATTTAAGATTTTTTTGGCAATGCGGTTCCCAGAAATGTTTTATTTATATCGTTTAATCAACCTATAACACACACACACACATATATATACATACAGTGAGATGAGGCGAGGTGGGAGCGAATATAGCAAAAATAATAATTGCTATTCATAAATTTTGTACAGCGCGCTCAACATGAAAACACGTAATACACAATTTTTCTTAATTAGATTGATCCACGGGTTGGTATTTTGTAAATTTTTTTTTTTTGTTGTTTATGCATGTTAACGAACAGAGTGTAACACCGTACCGCACCGCGCTACCATCAAAAAAAATTCATTTAAATGAAAAAAAAAAAATCCATTTCAAATTTATCAAGTAGGTAACATTTTTTTAATACTATACTTTGGTACGTTTCAAACCATTTAGCTTTTCCAGTTGATTCTAAACGATACCCGACGAAAAGAAAAAAAAAAAATTTAAATTTCCTTCAAAAATGTTTTTTTTTTTTTTTTTTTGTGAATAATATGTAAATAGCCACCATACTGGATATAAAGAAGAAAAAGAAAATTGCTACGGTATTTTTTTTTTTTTTTGCTCTACATACGATTGTTAAATTCCATTCAAATTCGAGAATATAATTCGGATGTATAGAATAATAAAGAAAGGAGAAAATTACGGTCTCTCTACCAAAAGATGTATGTATGTATGTTTTTCACACTAATTGGGTATTCAGTTTGTTGATTAAATTTAACGATGAAAATTGAAAGTTTTTCCTATGACCAGAAAATAGAAATCCTTAGTAAATGAGTAAGTGTGTGTATGTACGAGTATGTGCACAAAAAAAAAAAGGTTTGAAAATAAATTTTTGTGGTTGGTCACAGAATGTGATTAGAATAAAATTAAATATTCTGAGAAGAGAACGTTTTTATTGCATTATAATTTCTAAGGACACATTTATTTATCTATATGCTTCTAGAATATTTTATATTTTGTTAAATAAATAAAATCATAATTAAGAAAAATACTTCCTCACATATTTAGATTGTACATAACCTAAAAAAAAAAGGCTTAAAACATCCTTTTTACACGAACAGTACATATTATATTCAAACTTAAGTCTTCGATTAAATTCCTGGAATCGTCACAAAATATATGACAAGGCATTATTAAATGTATATAAAAAAGTTTGCAAAATTGATATCATTTTTTTTTGTGACTGAGCTTTCAGTCATCACTTTGTGATCACTTTGAAATCATAACAAAGAGTATTTTTTATCCGAATTGAATTTTTTTTTTGCGTTGTTCGTCGATAAGAATGACAAGAAGAAAGTTATATACATATTTTAAAATTGAATCAATAAAGCACAAAAAATACGAGGAAAAAATGCTTTGCTAATATTCAAGGTGATAAATGAAGTTTTCGTTGGTAGGTATAAGTATATACATAAATTTTTTTTCGTCGTGTTCCACTGTGCGCTTTGAATCGGATATTAAATTTTCTTTACTGTCGCTTCGTTTTTTTTTTACTTTTTTTTTGCCTGCAAATATATAAAATCGCGCTTCCCTTTCTTATAATCATATACATTATTATTTTATTTTATTTTTTGCTCCTTCTTAACACACCCGAATCAAACCGACTAGTTGAAAGAGATATAGCGAGTAACGGTGGTAGTATAGTGCTAAAAAAAATAAAAATATTATAATTCTAAAAACAGACTTTGAATCAACCTTTTAAGCAATGCGGATAATTATTTGGAAATTGATCTCTCTCGACTATAGAAATTTGCCCTTGTTCTTTTTTTTTTGTATTGTATTATAAATATGAAATATACTCACGCATTTAATATAATTTGAAATAAGGCAGCGAAAGCATGACACATAGGTATATTCGTTTTAATATATAGGGAAGCTACATATTTTGCGTTGTTGTTGAATAAAAATTTCAATTTCCTTTTTTTTTATCTTATTTTATTGAAAATATGGAATTTATTTTTTATTCCGCAGTTTAGTAGACGAACAGTAGAAGCTTTCATGGTATTAAAGTCGTACAGGCAATAATAATATTTTATTTGAAATATTTACGGAATAAATAGTTAAAAATCAAAAGATTATCATGGGGAGCTTTATTTGAAGCTCTTATTTATTATAATCTGGGACGTATCTTAATAAAATGAGCTAAATTATCGTTTAATTGGAGGTTTTTAAAATTTATGATAATATTTAAAGAAAATTAACCTTAGTTTCCTATTGAAAAGCTCGACTTTATTTTAAGAGCGATGTGTAAGAAGTAATGATCGAGTGATTTGGGACAATGGCGAAATAAATTGCAAAATTGGGTCTGTTACGCAAATCACATAAAGAGTCATTTTAAATAAAAGCACAAGAGGATCAATATTAGGGATTTTGGATTTATCATCAATTGGATTAAAATTAGTTAAGAAACAATTAGTTAAAATCTTAATAAAAGCTGAAGCTTTTGTTAATACAAAAAAGCTTCATAAGTCAAGCGTAAAGCTTTAGTTGTTTCTATAATATTTATTATTTAGAAATTCAAAAGCTTCATCTGTTTATTTCGAAGTTTTACAACATTTTTATAAAACCTTGCAAGCTTTCGTTTTAAATTTTAAACAAATTAAATTGAACATTTTTTTGGTGATTTTTATACCTTTTAAAATGTATCATTTTCACAATTTCGTGCCATATTTCGTCGAATATTGGCAATATTTATAAAATTAAAAAATTTGTCAATACTCAACTAAGCTTTCATTAGTTTGAACATTTATATTAGTAAATTAGAACGGTTTAAATAATTCGCTTTCAGAATGTAGCGGATTTTTTAACTTCCATTTTATGTATGGCATGTTGTTGTCAAAATTCGTTATGATACATTCTTGTCGTAAAATCCATTAAAAACTGAAATACCATAGTTGTGATTTTTGAGGTTGAGTTAAGTTTAATTAAAGTTTAGACTATTTATAATATTTTTACAGCTTAAAACTAGAATCTGAAAATATCTGATAAGCTTTCATTTAATTGAAGCTTTTATCAGAAAAATATAAGACTGTGTTGTCGAAATATGGTATTTAGAAAATTAAGCTTTAACCGATTTTTAAAAAATTTCTAGGTTTAATTAAAGTTTATTGTGAGTTTGTAAAGTTAATTTTTAAAACAGTCCAATATGTTTAAATTTAGGCTTAATATTTTGAAATTTTACTTATAAAGCTTGAGTTGTTTATAATTTAACAAATCAATTACTTTTACATTTTATTAGTGTATTTCAAAAAGTTTAGCTTTAAAACATTTTAAATTTTGTTGTTTGCAAGACTGAAGGCCTGATGAATTTAATTAAATTTATTTGTAACTGAACATTAAGTTTAATTTGTTCAGAACAACTCTTTATAATTTGAACAATAAACCTTGAGCTTTTGTTCGAAGAATGGTATTAAAGTCTAAAAAGTGTTTTTGGTTTATTGTAGAAAATTTGTTTTATACTGAGGGGTGTTATTTCAATAGGCGCCGTTAATTCGAGTTTAGCTAAGCCCAGATAAATTTAATTTGACAAAAGGAGAATATTTTTTATTTGCCAAAAGGCTTTCCTAGAATACCGATTTCTAAAAGTCAAAAAACTGGAAAAGCCATGTTAACCTAAATAAGTAAATAGTTTGTAACACAAGTTTTCTACGATATAATGAAATTACTACTACTTTGGTTTAATAGTTAATAAAACTAAACCAAAAACACACAGTGCCAATGTAATACTAAATTTAAAGGTAAATAATTTTTTTTTGTCGAATCGTCAACAAGCTGCTAAGTTTGATGTTTTAAATTAAACTACTAAAATTACATCTTTTGTATGATTTCAACAAAGTTGTTACAATGTTTATTAAGAAAATCGCTAGCTCTTGATTTAAGTGTTAAATAAAGCAATAATCGTGGACGATTTTGTGATAATAAAAATTTATTTTACGACAACATAAAAGTTGTATACCGAACTCGCATTTAATTTTAGCAATCAAATAAAATAAGTTTTCACTCGTGTTTAAATAGAAATAACGTTTGCCTCATTTGATATCTTTAACAGTTAGCAAAAATTTTTTTGTGGTAGCAAAAAATACTAGTATACAACGTTTGGACTTTGGTCATTGTTGTAATTTGTAAACAAGACTTTAGTAGCACACATAAGTATCTATAAAAGCCGGAGGAATTTTGTTTTATTTAGGAATATTTTTAATTGTATGCTTTTTAAATTATAAGCATTATTAAAATTAAACAAGGTTTCAAGAAGAAAGCTGCTTTGGGGCAATTTAAAAAAAAATGTTTTAATTAAAACAATATCCGAATTTTATTGTTGCTTATTTAAGCTTGGATTTTTGTAAAACGGTTACAAGTTTTTTTTTAATTGTGTAACTTCAACAATTAGATCGTAAAAACTCTAAGATAAAGTGATAATTCAAAAAAAATATCATTTAAAGCTCCTTTGTTCCAGCAAAGCCTATAACGTGATGTTGAAATTAACAAAAAAAAGAGAGCTTTACATTTTCATGCATTTTTTTGCGCTTTTTTTGTATAAAAGAGTTTCTAGCTTTTATTTTTAAACTTAATTGATACTAAACTTAAGTAACTCAGTAAAACAATTTTAGTTTTGGTTATTTCAACGCTTTTGTGAAGATCGTTAATTTTTTTTGTTTTAAACAGATTTAAATACAGAAAGCTTTTAGGTGTTAATTTCTATGGTTAAACTATTAATAATGTTATAGTGAAAATTAGCAAAACAAAATATATAATCAAAAATTTTTGATTAAACATTGTGTTGTGATACTTTTTAAAAGTGTAAACGTTGCGTTTAAAAGTTTTATAAATTTTAAAATACAAAATTTTTAAATATTTAAAATCCTTAAGCTTTTAATTTGGTTTAGGCAATGACTTATTCGTTTTAACCATAGAAGCTCTTAACATTAAAATATTATTAGTTAAGAATAAGTCCGTTCGGAGGAGTGAGTTAAGTAAGTTTCGCTTACATTGTGACTGCTTGGAAAACATGACGTATTCATTAATAATTCAACCTGTCTACAAAGTCTCTAAAAAAATAAAAAGTTTGATATTTGCAAGTTATAAGGTTCTTGATGTTATTTTTTAAAGATGGCTATAAACCCGTTAAAAAAATACGCTTTGGCTCTAAAGTGTTAAATGTACATTATTCCTTTTTCCCATTTACGATACAGGTTAAATAGAAAATTATTGGATCGTTGTTTAAATTTTCGCCTTTTTTAAATTATTTAGCAAAAAATTTATTTTGCGATTGCATATCCCTTGATTTTCAAGAAACAGTTTTCGAAGAAACAACAGTTATTGGAAATCTAAAGCTTTCATAAATAAGGTTATAATCTTTGATTTCAACGGAGAAAGCCTTCCAAATTATTTCCTAAAGTTAAGCTTTTTAAGAATATAATAATGGAAATGATTTAGACGAATGAGACTTCAAAAATTGAAAGGTTAGTTATATACTTGGTTTAAAATATTTTTTTGAAAAGGTTCAACGATATTAATTTTTGGCAGCTTTCTGTAAGTTAATTCCAGACAAGAGAACGATGAGAACAATTAATTAGAATATTTTTTGCGCTTTATAAATATTTGGTGCTTTTACAGAAGTAATAAAACATTTAAAAAGCCAATTTATGAAGAAATGATTGATTTGCATAGAAAGCTTTTAGATTCAATTTCTAAGATTAACTAATAATTAACTTGAATAACTCAATAAAACAGTTTTATTGTTTAATGTTATTGATAATAAACTGATTTAAATATATAAATCTTTTAAGGGTTAAATTATAAGGTTTAGCTTTTAATAATATTGTGTTATAACGGAATTTATCTAGATAATTGAGATATTTAATAAAAAAACTTTGGTTATCAAGCTTTTATGTTTTGATTTGATCTAAGTGATGATTTAAAATTATTCGTTTTATTTATAAAAGCTCTATGCATTAAAATTTTATTAGGTTAGAATAAATCCTTTTCCAGGAGTGGTTTCGTTAACAAACCCAACCTCTCGGATGCCTTTGAAAAGTTTCAATAAAATTATTGGATCGTTTATTAAGAAAAGCTTTTGTTTTGTGATGTTAAATATATTATATTTCGAATTATTACCAAGAAAAATATAATTTCGTGATAATAAAGATTTATTTTACGACAACGCTATTGATTTCACATTTAACTTTAGCAGCTCAATAAAAAAAAATATCTAGCTATTTAAAAGGGGTGGTTACGTTTCAACTGTGGGTGTAAACAGAACTTCATTTAAAATATTCGATCTCAAAGCATTTTACTTAATGAACAAGATTATTAAAATATAGCCTACGAGTATGTCAAGAAGAATAACCTTTCACATAAGCTGTGATATTTTCAAACTTTTAAGTTGTAGAACTGTTAGGTAAACTTATATACCGTAAAAAGCATTTGTAAATGGTTTTTTGCACTTTGAACAGTTATATCGGAAAAGCTCTAATATAAACTAAAATCCCATTTGAGGCTCGCTCATTTCTGTAAAAACTTAAGCTTGAATTTGTTACTAAAAGTTTAACAATTTACGAGAGATTTTTTCAAATTGACCTCAGTTGATTTTCCTGATATAAAAAAAACATTTTTTCGCAATATTTTCTATTAGCACGATTTAATAGAAAAATATTCAATTTTAAATTAAATTTTTTAATCTATTTTTGTTTTTTTTTTTGTAAATGTGTGCACTTTTGGATATTTAAGCTGTTTAAGCTTTCATAAATATTTGGAGATAAAAAACAACTTTAAAGCAATCCGAACAATAAATTTATTTAAACAGAGAACCCGTTTCTTATTAATACTAACGGGTACGCTTCTAATGTAATTATAATGGTAGTTATTTGAACAAATGAAACTTTTGTTAAATAAAACTTTTGGTTATAGGTTTTACACTCTAAATTCAACCGTTTACAAACCAGGTTCACCAATTTACAATTCATAGCAAATTCGCCATTATCCAAAACAAATTCATCATTTATGAAAATATCACATTAAAATTAAAAACATCGGATTGAAGTCCTTTGACTCTCTGATAGTTCTTATTTAGACTTTTTGAGATTATTTCGAAATTCAGTGATGAACCAGTAAAAACTTAATTGTTTGTACTGGTAAGCGGGAGAGAACCTAAACTGGCCTGGCACTCTAAATGTCTAATTCAAAAATGTTGTAAAAATTCTCTAAATATCAGCATTCTTAAATTTGACGAATTTCTAAGTTTATACTAACTTTAAAGATTTAGATCTTTAAACTCGCGTTTTCCATATTTGCCTTCGCAAATCCGCAATAATAAATATTCCAAACTCCAGAAATCTTAAATTTCATAAAATCTTTATTTAAGCTTCTAAGACTTTTCGCTTTCTAAATTCCTGACACTTAAGGTGAATTTTAGAGTGAAGTTCAGCGTTAGTTTAAGAGAGGGTTTTCCAGTGAGTTTTAGAGTGATTCCTTGGGTAGGTTGAATTAAAGTTATAGTGACTTGTCGGTTGAATTGGTTGACTTGAGTGAATTTCAGAATTAATTGGTCGTAATATGAGGAAGAATTTTAAAGTAAATTTATGATGAATTTGGTAGAGCATTTGGATTGATTTTGGTTTGAATTTTAGGATGAACTTTAAGGCTTTGTTGTACGTTCAAGTTACAACGCACCGTAGTTATAATGAAAATGTTAAGGTGAATTTTTAGTTAACAAGACCAAATATGGTAAACTTGGGAATGAATTTCAAGTTGAATTCAGATAAATTTGGGATTTATTCTAGGGTTGAATTTGATTTGGAAAAGTATGATTATTTATTGGATAAAGGTGAACTTCATTTTGAAAAGGACGATTGTGTTTTGTAAAAGGCTGAATTTGAAGTGCAAAACCTATATACGTTTTGTTTAGAACATTTTATAAAAATTTGAATCTCGTTTTGGCAGCTTACTGTAAGTTTTCGCAGAATGTCCAAAATATTTTACAACTCTTCATTAAAAATTGTGTATGTTTTTGATTTGCTTCGGGTGATTATTTAAAACTTTCTGTTTTGTTTATACAAGCTCTAATCCGTTATGTATCCGTTTATTAGGCACGTATTTGTTAATAAATCAAACATTTTGATGAACATAGTTCATCCTTAATGATCAACATATTGAGGCTTCAGTCATTGTAGCTCTGTGTAAATGGTGTTTACACTTCGAACATTTCTACCGCAAAAGTATATAAATAAAGTACAAATTCTGACAAATACCATTTTGAAGCTTTCCTGTAAAGACACAACATTTATTCAAATTAATTTTGGCTATTAGTTAACAACTGATAAGTTAACCAATTTTGGTTGTCAGTTAGTTTGGTTGTCTTTCACGAGACAATGATTAGATTGAAAATTAAATTTATTAAAGCTATTGTTAACGATCGTTTGGAAATATTTGTGTGTGCCTGGGCTATTTAAGCTTTTATAAATCATTAAAAGAAAGTTCTTTAGAAAGCATTTAACTTTTATTTGAAAGCACAATATATATTAAAGTTCAGTTTCTCAATAAAACGTAAATACTTTTGATTTTTATTGGATATTGAAAGCTGTTAATGAGGCTGTTTTTAGTCTTTGATTGTAACTGAGAAAACTTTTGTGTAATAATTGCAGAGATTAAGCTTATCAATCGTAATAAGCTTTTAAGAAGCTCGAATGTTACTCGATTTTGGCAGGTTAGTTTTCGCTGAATATAAAAAATATTTTGATATTTTTCGTGATTATATAAAGTTACTCATTTTATTTATAAAGGCTTTAAGAATTTACACTATTATTAGTTATGACAAAACTTCGTTGAGAGGAGTTGATTAATTCATTAACTGCGTGACCATTTGTTAAACATGTGTTCGGTAATAAAATAAAACTTGATTACAAAAAATCAATAAAAAGAAGGAATTTGGTTACAATCCATTTGAAATGGTTCAAATATGCAAATAAAACTTGGTATTTCAAATTAAACAAACTTCCGGAGCGACAAATGGAATATTTATTAATCGCCTAAACAATAAAATAATTGGATAGTTTGTTAAGAAATGTTTTAGCTGTAGATTTGAGTTGTAAATGCACTTTATACCACATAACTATAAAACGCATCGATGCATGCTTGATAATAAAAATTTATTTTACGACAACACTAGTGTTATATAGAACTCACATTTATTTCTTCTAAAAAACGTATTAACACCATGTGGCTACCACCATTGGTTTAAATTGAAACATTGTTAATCTTAATTGATCAACATATTAGACTTTTGGTTGTCAGCTAGTTTGGTTGTTTCTCACGAGACAACGGTTAGATTGAAAATAAAGTTTTTTAAGGCTATTTTTGACGGAATTTTTTAATGTATGTTCGGTTTGGAAATATTTGTGTTTTAAATTTCTTCAGAACGCATTTGAATTTTATTTGTCGGCACAAGGTATTGGTAGTAAAATTTAGTCAGTCAATAACTGATTTATTTCTGATTCTTATTGAATATTGAAAGATGTAACGAGGGTGGTTTTAGCCTCTCATTGAAACTGGAAACGTCTTTTGAAAGAATTCTAGAGATAAGGCTTGAAGAAATGTTTATAAGCTTTTAAGAAGCTTTAATGTTACTCGTTTTTGGCAGGTTACTGAAAGTTTTCGCTGAATATACAAAATATTTTTAAGTTCTTTATGATTATATACAATTTAATATTACTCATTTTATTTATAAAAGCTCTAAGCATTTAAAATAATATTAGTTATGACAAACTTCGTTGAGCGCCCATCCTTTCGAATATCTTTTCCATAAAATTATTGGATCATTTATTAAGACAAGCTTAAGAACTTAAATAAATTTTGTTTTAAGAAAAAAAAAGCTTCGATCCAACTTTCTTTTACATATTAAAATATTTCATTTTTAATTTCATTTTAATTTTCACTTTTGTAGCAATGTTTGGCAAATTAATGAACTTTCAAAAGCTTATAAATATTTATTTAAACTTTAAACAACTATATCGTAACTTTTTACGATAAAAAAGTATAAATAAAGTTTCAATTTAACCAAATTCCGTTTTCGAGCTTTTTTATTCCAGTAAAGACAAGCGTGTGTTTGATATTAAAAGTTTAACCATTTCTAAGCTTTCATAAATGTTTAGTGCTTTTGCCATGAAAGACAATTTTTCTGAAAAGCTTTAATTTTTATTTGTGATCACAATAAATACTAAAATTTAGTCACTTGATAAAATAGATTCATTCTTGATTTTTATTCGATATTGAAAACTTTTATGAGGCTGGCTATTATTAGCGCAGAGGATTTAAAAAGAGAAAATATTTGAAAAATAATTCCAGATGTTAAACTTTTAATAATATTATAAAGGAAATTGTTATACATTTAATTTTTAAAATTATTCGTTAAAATTATAAAAGCCCTAAGCATCAAAATATTATTTATGAAGAATAAGCCCATTGAGTGAATATCGGTATCAAAAAGCTTTGCATGTACATTTTGTTTCTATTTGGGTGTCTGATTGGGGTCATTTTAAAATTTTTTTAAAAAGCTTTACAAAATCACATAAAAACCATAGAATTATCCATGATTTTGATCGAAGACCTGTCACTATAATACGCCTAATTAAATACATTTCAATTTGGGCATAACAAAAACCCAAAACCACAAGTAAAATATATTCTTGATCCATATCTTTCTTAACCCTATATTTATAATACAAAAATGTCAATTCATATATAAATAATAATCTGTGCGAAAAATTAAGAATTCTAAATCAACTCGATTACAAATTCATATTACACCACAATCAATCGAAAATTCATTTCAGGTATTCAATCACAACAGAAACAATATTGATTGATTATGTTTGTGCTTTTTTTGGGTTGAGATATGTAAAATACTTACTCTGTAAGTATTCTCTGTAGTATGAATGAGGTTATGTGTGTGTGCGTTTTTTTTTTTTTTATTAATGACAAAATAAATTCTGCTTTACTGCATAAATTAATCAAAATATAAATTTTTTAAATTTTTTAATATAAAATATAAAATTAAATTTCTTAAATTGATCTTTATCGCTAGTATAATTTATTAAGATGAGCTACTTTTTTCGGGGACGATTTACGCGCAGTAACAAAAATATCTAGGGAGCTGCAATAGTAATTAATCATTCCAGTTTGCAAAACCGTACAAAATTGATTAAAATATATAAACTATATAACTATCAATAAATAAATTTTCAATTGTTATTCCATCTTATATATGTATGTATGGGTACATATATCTAGACGAACCACAAAACTTGTTTTCCATATCTCAATTCATCTTTATTGTTGTTATTTTTATTTGCATTTATTAAATTAAATTTTCAGTCTTCTGCTGCTATCGACATATTCAAATGAGTATGTGAACTTTTATCTTTTATTTGTATATGTACTGATATAAAGTGAATGGCGGAAAGGTTATTGAAAAATAATCATACAATTGGAATATGTATATATTTTGGATTGGTTGATAAACCATAAATAATAAATTGGAAAAATATGTAGATGTTTGACACTCGAAAGGATGAATTCATGTTTCCGATAGAAACCCTAATTTAGAATTGAATTGCTTGAAGTATGGCGCTTCATATAGTGGCGGGCAACATATAGTGGCGGGCAACAAAATGGGATAAATTCCTAACAAAAAAAAAAAAAAAAAAACAGACGCAGCTTTCTCATTTCCTTTAAAGCATCGTAAATAAATTCGAACAAACAAAAAATTGTAACTAACACTGCTAAAACTTTTCCATTTGATGAATATTTAAAATTACTTTTCTGGAAAAACAGGCAATTTCCATTAGACACAACATCATCGCAAAAAAAAAAAAAAACGCTGAATAAACAGCTATGTAAATATTCTTCAAGATGTCGGCATCGACAACGATGAAGACGACGATGAAAAGCAATTGTTAGTTTCTAATAAAAAGTTTATCTTTAAAACAAAAGTATACTGAGAATACAAACAAATCAATAAAAAATTTCCAGGAATTGCTCCATTTCTATATTACACAGTAATGATAATAAAACAAATCAAAATCAAATCAATTGAAAAAAAAAAATTAACAAAACATCAAGCTAATGAGCTATAATGTAATAATCATTATCACTCCACCCCCTCGTATTACAAAAAAAAAAAAAAAAAATTTCAATTATTCTTTGATCATTTAATTATGTTCACCGATATAATTTCAATTATTATGATTTTAGAGCACCCAACATTTTCTCATTTTATTTTACGCCTATCGACTAAATTTCCTGTGCAAACACAATTCAATGCACACAATTAAATAATAATAATAAAAACCAAAATAAAAATGGACATTAAAAATTGGGAGAAAAGAACCTCAAAAAGTGATATAAAGAAAAACTTTATTTTATTTTATATACAAAACATCCCAACAAAACCACCTCATAAAAAAAAAGAAGAAAATTTGTGTCATCTGAAAAAACTAAAAATGCTGTTATTAATCTGTTGCTTATAAAAAAAAAAAAAAAAAAGATGCCATAAACGAAAAACTTTTATGCCCAACTTCTTTTATTTTTCAACGCAGAGTAGGGTTAAGCATAATAGTAGAAATTATTAAACCTAATAAAAAGTTATAACTTGAGAAAACAAAACTATTTTTTTCTTAAAAATTCACATTTCTGTCTCTTCATATATACACACTATACTGGTAAAATGGTTGAAAAAAGCTTTTTTTTTCGGTTTTTGGTTAGGTTCCCAAGCACAACACACATGCACACACAGATACAAAAAAAGAAATTAATTTATTACGGTCAAATTTTTTTTTTTTGTTTTATGATTTTTATATATTTCTCAAACTACCCCCACAAATAAAATAAAATAAAAGCTCATTTTGTCTTTTCTACTTTGTATTGTACATAAATGTCACAAAATTTGATTGTATCACCTTTTACAAAAAAAAAAATAAAAATGTACTCTTGATGAATATATGGATGGGGGGAATGATTTTGCACAAAAATTACATATCTACATAAATTTTGGATTATGTTTCTGTGGTTTTATGATTAAACAACAAAAAAAAAAACGAGAAAAGTTTTATTTTCCATGTTCTAAATTCGTCATATTAAAATATATATATACATACATATACGTACATAAAATAAATTTTTGCCTCTCATATTTTTTAAAATATAACTTTTATAATGTTTTATTACTAAATTTCAACCCGAAAAGTTTTTTTTTTGTTGTTGTTACATTTATACATACATATATACATTTTGTGTTGTATAAGAAGCTTAGAAGCTTTTATGTTTTAGTGTAATTGTCATTTGAAATATTTAGTAACTATCATAAAAAGAATAATAATATACATGGTAGGTTTGGATATAGGATTTTGAGGCGTTTAGCAAGTTTGGCAAGAAAACTGTGTCAAAATGTTTATAAAATAAAACTTATTTTAAAAAATGTTAAAAGTGTTGAAAAATACACAAGAAACTATGAAAAGTGCCAGTTGGTGTTAAAGTGTTGAAAAGTGGTAACACCTAATATTAAAAGTATTACCATCATGTTTTCAAAATTCAACGTTCAAATTTGGATGAGTCCCAGAATTAGTACTAGTGGCAGTCAAAAGGGTTAACAACTTAAAATCACTAATATTTCGAAATGATGTTGGAAATTAAATAAAACAAATTTTAGTAATAACTGTAAGTCGTAAAGTATAAAATTTTATTGAAAATGTCAAAAAATCATAAAAAGGGTTAAAAAGTGTCAATAAATTCCAACGTGCTAAATTTTTAGGATGATACCTAATGTGTTGATGGTTTTGGAACTCCCTAAAATTGTTGAATACTTTTTACAGTTTATGCTGAATAATTAACGAAACTCACATCAAAACTACGAACATTATTTGGGAAAGTAAATACTGGGCATCGAATCTGAATATCTTTATGGTAAAACATTAAACGATTGGCTGAGATGTTGACGTCCTATTAAGCTTGAAACATCAAACTCAAAACCCACTGGAGTGAAGTTTCTAAAGTTAATATAAAGTGTAGTTTGACACTTAAAAACGTGTAAGAAACAAGACTCCAACGATAAATAAAAAATCATGATTTCAAGCAAAAACGCTTTAAAAAACTGTTAGAGCCTAATTGCATAAACCCTTAAACAATCTTAAATTTTAAAACATACGAAGCAGAAGCCTTGCAAGGTTATCAGGACTTTGGCACAAAAATCTAATTCAATCTAACTCAATCTAAGCTTTAACCTGGTCCTCTAATTCAACCTGTAACTCAATCATAGCGCAAACCTCAAAGCAATCACCATGTCAGCCCCAATTAAAACAATATCTCTATCACCAATACTCTTACTCAACCGCAACTTGATCTGTACTCAGGGCTCAACCAAACCCTAAACTTAACCCGAAAATAACCCCAACTTAGTCTTGACTCAATTTTAGACTCAATCCCTAAATCAACTCTGTCCTTACTGAACCCCTAACTCTACGCTCAACTCAATTTTCAACTGAGCATAGTTTGAAAAATTATATGCTTACATGAACGTAACTTAAAAAACCCAAGCTAACTTTCTACTCAACCCCTAACATATCTCCAAATAATTTCTCAACCGAACAGCTAACTCAACACCCCAGCTAAACCGCAACTTATCTCTAACTCAAACGAAAATCAACCTTAACAATAATCTAACCCTAACTCAACCGCAACATGATCCCTAACTTAATCTTTGACTCAAACACAAACTCAATGCCCATTGCAACTCAACTTACTTTTTAATCAACTTGTTTTAAAAAATTACCAGTACGTGAACTCAACTAATGCTAGCTTAAGCTAACTCTAACTCAAGCTAACTCTAACTCAAGCTAACTCTAACTCAACCGCAACTCAACCTTAATTCAACAGCATAAAAAATTGGTAAGCATGGATCAGAGTATAGTAGGTACCCAGAAAAAAATTGTAGTGATTCGATGTGGCTACGGACATCTAGACATCCAGAAAAACAGACATCCAGACAGACGAACGGAATTTATTTTGTTGCTTTTTTGGACCAAGGGATTTCAAAACGCCGAGAAAAGTAGTTTTGTACCAACAATTTTTTTTCCAATTCAATCTCCAACGCAACCCCAAATAAATTGCCAATAGCCCCATTGACTCAACCTCAACACAACGATAACTCAGTCTGAACTTATACACAACTCAGCCTCAAAATTGACCTGGTCTAAAAAACTTCTTGCGTACATGAAATCAATTTAAATCGACTCAAACTACATGGAATCCAACCCCTAAATAAATCTCTAATAGAAATACTCACTAAACCCTTATTCAACCAAAAACAAACTCCAACGCAACCCTAATTCACCGTCAACTCAACCTTACTTTCAAACCAACATATATAAATAATTGATAAATATTTACAAAAAGGTCAAAAGTCTCTGCAGACCAACGTTATATCGGGAATACAATAACCTTTTAATGCCTGTATTAGTCAGTCTTGTTTTATGTGTCGGGCTCAAATGACGAATGGGAAGCGCAACTATGCTAAGCCAGTTACCATAATTTTCAGCGATGTGCTTGTTTAGTGACTCTACTCTATTGATCGGGAATACAATAAGCTTTTTAATTCTTATAGTAGCATTTAAAAATGCCAAAGCTCAAAATTTTATTTTTGTAAAAATAAGCTTGACTTTCCTCTTTGGAGGAACAGACCTGATCAATTGTTTTAAAGTTTGAAGCGCCAACTGCCACCTGGTGCTAACTCTCATGACTCGTTTTCTGATAGTTCGAACATTAAGAACAGGAGATTTTCCTCAATTTTATTACCTAAGCTCATTTAAGCTTGAAATACGCAATGTTGGTTGAGACTCCACAATTGTTTTGTCTTGTAAGCGAGAAATGATTCTAGTGTTATTTCGCATTTGTGGAGCAGAATTCGAGTTGAATTTATTTTCAAACTTGGCATGTTAGGTTACACTGACTCCAAGACGTTCCGGACGGTCCTAGTTGGGCGTCTGCCTTTCATACGTAGTATTATTGGGGAATTAAATTTTTAACATAACTTTCGGGCGGGTGTTCATAAAATCGGACCATTTTGAACACCTTGGTGTAGACAAACTTTAAAAATTTTGGAAAATTATGCAATGGGGACTATAGACATCAAATTAGTTGGTCAATTCGTAAATGCAACAATTAATAAAAAAATAAAAATCCTGCGAGGTGAAAAAGGTAATCAGAGCCAATTACAATTATCTCACTTTTTAAACCCCGCCTGAAATGTGAGCTAGTTAAAAACATTACATTATCTTATAATGAAAGTTTCAATTGGCATGTAAAGTGTTTAAATGTGTGAAAATCAGTGATCTGAGGCAAAAAAATATGGCTTAAGTTACCGAATGCGAATTTTAAGGCCCTATGATTTAGTGGGAAAATTATTTCCTATCAAGAATTAGCTACGCCACTTTATGTAGAACCAGATTTAGACTTGAAGCATTTAACTTCGGCTTAACGTAGAGTTTGATAATTTTATATTTTTTTTTAATCAGTTAAGCTAAAATTGTCATCTGAAACGGAAAGTGATTAAAAGTGGTAATAACAACAAACCTTTATACTAATGGAGATATTATTTATAACAGCCGTCTGCGTTATGATTTTAAAGCTTTTCTCTAACTAAATTTCTCAAGTTGAGTCCGAAAGAAATCAAACAAAATATGTTTTGAACCTATTCCAGAACATTTAACTTCTGCGTTGAAATTTAATTTGACTAAATGTACTTGGAGGCAAACAAACTACTTTAATTTTATACATTTTTAGACAGCTTTTTAATTAAAAAATTAAAGGACCGTCCATTTTTATTAAATATCTTGTACAATATGCCCTATTGGTCTTAAAAATCCAATTATTTCAATAAACCCAAAGGATTATGAGACATATATTAATTTATAAGCTTTTAAAAAATTAGAAGGAAATTTTATACTGGTCTGCAAAAAGTATTGTTTCAGTAACATCAAGGATTTAAAGCATAACTTTTAATCGGTGTCGATTATTTCATAAGCTTTTAGTCAAAATTATATTTAAGCTTTTTTTAAGGCTAAAGCATTTTTACAATATTTTTAAATTTAGAGGAAAATGGTTTAGTCTCAAAATCCGAATAAAATGCTTAAATTTATTTTTCTACTGCATAAAGTTTAACCCCTTTTAAAATAAATTATATTTCATTAAAAACAAATTCTAACCTAATAATTTTTAGTTTTCATAAGCAGTTACATAAACAGTTTATATGGCAGTTTTTATAGCCCTACTAGGTAGTCGCAATCTAATTTAAATGTACACAAACTAATATTTTAATTTAATTTTTTAAAGCTCTGTTTAAAAAAAATAATTATAAAGGTCCAGTTTTACAAAACGATGGCGTACACTATTATTACATCTAGAAGATAACAATGCGAATAAAAATAATAACTTAATTTTGTGATTGCACAAAGCTTTGCCCAAGTTTGGATAGGAATATCCATAAGCTTTTAGACAAACATTTTGTTAACTTTTTCTAGTGCAACTACGTTATTTTAAAAAAGTAGTCTAAGTGGAACCAATACAATGTTTCAAGCTCTGCAAGCTTTAAAATTAATTAAAAAGCTCAATTTTTAATAAACTTGTACGAAAAACTAGAAAATAAGAACCTTATAATTTTTTGTTGCTTTACTGTGCAAAACGTTTACACCCTTTTGGTTTGAAAAAAAGGAATAAAGCATAATGTGTTTAGTCTAAACGTTTGTTGACTGTTTTTGTAGCGTGCTATATAAAATATAAATTTTTATAAAAGCTTTTCGATAAAAAATTAAAAAAACCTCCATCAAAAGTTTTGTACAATATTATTAAATTTGGAGAGCAAAATTAAAAAAAAAGAAGCTTTTATACCAAAAAGTTGTTTGAAGGGGTTAATGTTTCAAGTTTATAAAGCCCTTATTATTATAAGGCACTGCAGTTAAAAACAAAGCAAAAGCTCCATTATTAAAAGTTGTTTGCATTATTATCAACTTTGTTAATTATTGTTGTAGCTACTTGCGTAAAAAGCTTAGCTTATTTTGGTCTGTTACAAAAAAATATATTTCGATAAATCCCAAAATTAGAAAGCATCATTTTTAGTCCGTACCGTCTATTTATAGAATTTTAGGAACAAATTTTATTTAAGGATTTTGTACTGCTACTAAGGTAAATCCAATTAAATGGGAACAAACAATTATTTCATTTTCTATTAAGTCCTTACAAAATTGTGTTTTACAACCTTATGAGATATAGAGAATATCAGTTTAATCGTAAAATTCGTATTTAAAGCTTTTCAAAATTCATAACTGCAAAAAAATTTGCCACAAAAAAAATTATTTTTAATGCGTCAGTTTTTTGCAGGGCTACTAAGTGGTTATGATCAAATTTGCGTGGAGTAAAACAAAGTTATTTTTTATAAATATTTTAGAAAGCTCTTTAGTTAAAAAAATAAAATAAAAACTCTATTTTGAATAAAAGTTTTATGCGATATTATTAAATTTAGAGGAAAACAATTTAATCTGAAAATTTGAATGAACTTATTTTTAAACATTCGCAAAGCCCAAAATTCGAGGGAATGGCTACGAATTAATTTACAACTACATGAAGTTTCAGTCGGTAATAAAAAAATAAAAATTATGTTTTAAAGCTTTTAGATTTACAACAATTTGATTTATTTGTTGTCCTCTAAATTTAATAATAATGCAAACAACTTTCACTAAAAATTAAGCTTTTAATTTTATAACTAAAGAGCTTTCCAAAAGAAATTTATAAAAATTAAAAATATTTTATTTCGATCCATTTAAATATATTTAGAACCACATAGAAGCTTTGCTAAAATTCGAATCTACGCTTTTATTATTGTTGTGACTGCATAAGTGTAGTTCATTCATCAGCTTTTAGATACAAATGTTATGAAATGGTTTTATGGTGCTACTAAGTAATTGCATTTGTAATCAAATTTAAATGGAAACAAAAAAAATATTTTAATTTTTGTAATTTAATAACCTTTTAAATAAAAGCCCTGCATTAAAAAATATACCAAAATGCTCAATTTTTATAAATAGTGTTCTTAAATCTGAATAATAACAATTTTGCCACAAGATTGGAATATAATCTGCAAAAAAAAAAATTATGCGTTTAAACTAAAAAATTCATAAGCCTTTAAACCAATATTTTGTTTAGTGGTTTTTAGGGACCAACAACCAACAAATATTTTCATTTTTAAAAGCTGTTTTTATTACAAAGTTCTTCAGCTTTAAAAACAAAAATTAATAAGCTTTATTTTAATTTAATGTTATTTATAATCAAATTAGTAGAATTACAACTTACTCTTAGTTTTGAATGAAAAGCTTTTATTAATTCTGTGACTGTAATTTTTAGTCTACAAGTTGGTAAGTTTTTAAATACACATTATTTTTAAGGTTTTTGTGGTGCTGCTAAGTGCTACTTTGCAATCAAATATAAATGAAAATAAAAAATATTTTAATTTCTCTAATTTCCTTTTCATTAAAAGCTCTATATAAAATAAAAACTTCATTTTTTTAAAATGGGGTTTAAGGATATTATTAAATCTAGAGATTAACAATTTTATGACAGAGTTATAATATAAGGCTTCTACTAAATTTGAACATCTATTGTTCCATTTAATCTGCAAACATCATATTTGAAAGTTATAACTTTGATCGGTCCCGCTTAATTCATAAGGTATTAAATACAAATTTTGTTTAATGGTTCTTGTAGTGTTGCTATATAGTTACAAACAAATGAAAATGGAGCCAAAAAATTGTTTTAATTTCTTCTCTCGCTTAAAGGGTTAATTTTTTTAAAAAGTTAATTCAAAGGGAAAGCTTTTATTATAGTTATTCATGCAAAAAAGTTCAGGTCCTTCTAATATGCCAAAGAAAAATTTTTTTTAATACACTCAAATGTTTTATAATTTTTTTTAAAGCCCTTTTCTTTCGAAAGTTTTTTTTTTTTAAACTAAACAGCTTTTCTTTTTGTATGTAACAAAAAAAGCAAGATTTAATGAAACATTTTGTTTTAGTGCTGTTATGTGACTCATTTAATTGTACTAACAAAATATTTTCATTTTGAAAGCTCTACAATTTTCGAAAAAATCAAAAAAGCTCATCTAATATTTTGTTTAGTAGTTTTTATAGTGTTCTATGTAATAACAATAAGTTTAAATTGAAGCGTAACAACAATTTATTTTTTACAAATTAACTATTGTTAGAAAGTTCTTCAGTTAAAAGAAAACTTCATTATTGTAAAAGAATCATGTGCAATATTAATAAATCTAGAAAATAATAATTTAATCAGAAAATACCAAAAATATATTTGAATAATCATTTTTAATCGATTTGCTTTAATTCATTACTTGTTTAGTGGGATTTTATAGTGCTACTGTACCCATATTAGCATTAGCAAGTGTGAGGAAGTGGTATGTTTTTAAAATTAAATTATAATAGGAACAAATTAAAGTGTTACACTATTTTTCCATAATAATTTAATAATTGGATGTTAAAAATTCAGTACATTAACTTAATCAAAATTGCAACACAAAAAAAAAATCCTGTTCCCCACACATATTCCTGTCACATTTAATTCTATTAAAAGACTTTCGCAACAAAACTATAAAAAAAAGTTTTGCCAATTTTGTTATTTTTTTTTTTATTTTCCCATACATCATAAATCAAAACTTTGCCATTTCCATGTGTAAAAGTATGTACAAAATAAAATTAATTTAAATTACATTTAGGAAATAAAAAACTATTTACTTTCTAATTTTAAAATACTTTTTTTATACTTTTTAAAAGATTAAAATAATATTATTGGTAATAAATGATTGAAAATATTGGAAATAACATTTTTTTTTTGTAAATTAAAGTTTCTCAAATTAATTTTAAATTACAGCAAAACAGAAAGAAAAACATTATATAATTTGGTTTTCTGGTCAAATTGGTAGAACACAGCAAAAATAAAATGTTTAACAAAAGTAAAAAGTTAAACATTTTTAAATTTAAATATTTTATTTAAAAAGTTATGTTATTGTTGTTACAAAAAGTAAAACGTAAAAAAGCATTTATTATTTGTTTAGTAACAAAAAAAGTTTCGAAAAACTATGTTTGGAAGTTCAAAAAGTATTAGCTTTACAAGGCTGGTTTGGTTTAGTTTTTCAAACAATTTTTGTTGTTGTACGTTGGTGGAGCTTTTTTATGTGACGCTTTAGTATTTTTAAAAGGAGCTATACATATGAATTGGGTTGTTCCATTTCCCGGAAGCGTTAACGCTAAAACAGATATAATATGCAGTTCCGCAAAAAGCTTTACAAATTATTATGTTAAAAGCTTTCACTGTAAAATTAAATAAGTTTGTAATATTTAGTGTATTCACCCATTTCTGTTGTGCTCGTATTATGTATACTTTTTGCATAAATTAATCTAATTTTGCCTCAAGGAGCATCAGTTTGTATATTGCGAATGAATGAAAATAAGTTTTTCATTTAATAAATACAAAAAAAAAAAAAAAAAATTAAAAATTCTCTCATAAAAGCATCATCAGAATCATGTTTTCGTTTATTTTTTTCATTAACACTCCTTTTATAGCATTATACAATTTTATATTATAATTTTTATTATTTTTTTTCATTAAGGCTTTCAATTATATCAAGAGCTTTCAATGAGTATTTGAAAATGTATTTTTAATTTATATTTTATTTTGTATATATATACATATATTTAGCTAAAATAAAATTCTAAAAAGTACAACGGAACAAAAAAACAACAAAACTTGTAAAATAAATTTGCCTAATTTGTTAATATTTAAAATAGAAAAAAAATCTTGTTTTGTTTGGCGAGAGTATAAAAGCTCTGTGTGGTTTTTAACTCTTTTATATAATTCTTTCTTTTTGTTTTGTTTCCTTATCTCTCACGATTCTCGCCTTATATAAACGTAGTGGAAATAATAATTATATTCATAAACTTGAAAAAAGCTCATTTTCTTTTAGACAAAACTAAATTGGTTTATTAAAAACAGAAATTAACAAAAAAAAAATGGTTGTGGATGTTCAAATTCGTATTTACATATATATATTTTAGTTTTTTATACCGAGCTTTTTGTGTGCTTTATATAATTTTTTGTGTTCTTCACAAAAAAAAAATACTCTGGAGGGTGAAATTTTGAAGAATAATAATATAATTTATATGAACCAAAATATACATGAAAATTCTATTTAGGAAAATTACCTGCAGGACTTTTTTGTTTTATTATGATTATTACTGTGTGTGTATGTGTGGATATAATAAATTTTATAGTATTCTCCCAGTATGCTTTTAATATATGTAAGTATGGTTGTCCAAAAAAACAAAAAAAAAAAACTTTTTTGTTTGTTTGAACCTTTTAAAAATAAACATATAACTGGCAAAATAATATCCTCAAGTTAATGATTATTATGATGATGATGATGATATGGTAACTGATCTATATAAATATGTTGTTTGTTGTAAACGTACTTACATTTAATTTTTTGTTACCAACATAAAAGTAAATCGGCTTACCTGAAAGTAGAGAAGAATTTTTTTATTTTAGAAATGTGTTTATTAAAATACTATTTCTGAAATGATGAAATGCTCTGTCCTATATATAAATGGTTGTATAAAGAGATAAAACGTCTTTTATGCTAGCTTCCTTCGTAAAATATCAAATAGGTAAACAAATTGTATGGTTTTATTTTAAATTTTTTTTTTATGTTTGTTTGTGGAATGAAATGAATCCTTTGGATTATATTATTTCGCTACATGGGAAATTGTTAGTGAATTTCAAAAAATAAAATAAAATAAGTAAATAACTTGTTGATTTTCACACATTTGCAGCTCCCAACATATTTCGCCCCGCTGCTGCTTTACTTGTTTTTTATTTGTTGTCGTATGTGGTACACGAGTATTAAAGAGCGCACAAAGTGAAAAACTAAATTAAATTTCTGCAAAAACCACTCATACGAAAAATATGGTAAAATATGTTCTCAAGAAACTTTTTATGATCCGCTCCACCTCTTAAAATATTATTAGCACCATATACATTTCCTTTTTTGCGATTTTCATACTATATACGTTTTGATGTCAAAAAATAATAAAACTTTTTATTTTCATCTGTTGATGAGAGACTTTAAGACAATATCAACAGTACCAAAAAAATAAAAAGAAAAGAGCAAAAAAAAAACAAAATTGAAATTTGCTTAACCAACCGTGAAATCACTTTAAAATTTTTGTTTTTTTTGTTTTTTTGAAACAAAAAATTCTGGGTTTGAATCTTTATCAAAATAAAAAATTCCCATCATTCTGTGTGTTATCTTGATAGTATTTAATATTTTAAGAAAAAGAATAGGAAACAAAAAAAAAAAAAAATGTTGTTGAAAACTGGTTAAAAGAAATAGGAAAAAAGTTTACTAAAACATTTTGTTGGTATTTTGTGCTTTTGGTCGGTTGAATTATATCCGTATACGTGTAATATTGTGTTAAAATTTTAAGGTAGAAAAGCTTTCGTGTTTTTTTGTTATTCAGATATGCCTTGTGGATGATATTCAGCGAATTCCCGGTTTATGAACTTTACTTTTTAAACTTTAATTGAAAAGCTTGGTTTTTAAAGACTTACTAATTATGACTTTTATTACATTTTTTGGTTGAAAGCTAAAGTTTTTATTGCACAGTTAGTAAGGATTTTTATAATGCCATTCTTACCAATATATAAGCGTCAATATGGGGAAAAAAGCTCATCTTATCTCAAAGTTTTGCTGCAGAATGCTTGATAGAAGAACAATTTACAAATTTGGAAAAAACCACCCGTCATTGGGCTGCTCTGAGTATACAGCTAATAATGGAAGACGGGCCCATCTTCTTTATTAGAGAGGTGGCCAACATCATGAATTTTCTGATTTAACTTTCGTGAAAAAGTTGTCAACTTAGGGGTGCCTACGTTAAAACTGTGGAACACGGGAGGGCGGGGGGGGGGGATTCGAATTTTCTACTTTTGGGTATCGTCGATTTATAAAATATTTGTAGGCAAGGAGGGTAAGTTCGAGAAAACGCCAGAATGACGAAGTGGTGTAGAGAACACGGAAAACATCAAATACCATAAATATAATTACCGCAGTAATAGTCAGCTTTAGTTCTAGTTTGACAAATGGCAACAGTAGGAGCGACTGAAACGATCGATAAGTTTTTAGAGTCGATTGAACATGTCACACGAGCTTGTAAGAATTTTTTTATTTGAAAAATTATTATTTGCCATTTTAATGCTCAAATTCAGAACAAGTTATAAACATCTTGGATCATCGTACGGTCTTGAGTTCGATTTAATGATTTAAGGAACGAAACCGAAATTAAATTACATAGACTGATTGAGATTTGTACTATGGTGCAAACAAGTGCTAGAAGAGGGTCCTTATCGTTCAAATGTTGCAATTCGGAATCTTAACTGCATCCGGAATATTTCAGTAGTTCATCGAGAACCGGTTTGCAATGCCCACAAAGGCTCTGCGATTCAACCAATCAATCATCCAAGTTAGCGATGCTTCTCCAAGATAACTACAAAAAATACAGTATTGGTTCGCATATGTGTTGAGCGATAAAGAGACCTGTCAATAACACAACATGTTAATGCCGCGGATTATTGTCTAAGCCGGGTCAAAGAGAATTTCATTTTCTCGGTTGGTTTGGGAATTTTTCTATGAAAAATGCGATTCGAAGGCTTTTGTGATGACTGCACTAACCTAATCATTGGCTAAAAATGATAAAAGTTATTTTGGAGTCCTGAGAATTAGCTAGCTTCAAATTAGTTGAAAACTCTGGTAGAATAGGTACCAATTTGCAATGTGTAGTTTATGGCAAAATAAAATGTGTGTGTGTATGTATGTGTGTGTATGTGTTTGTGTTTGTTTGTGTGGCTTTTTTTTACGTGGGAAAGTGGAAATCTTCGAGAGACACGTGTTGGATTTTTACACACTAAAACCGCTTCTCCTCTTCGATCCGTTTTCCTTCTGGGATCACTGCATAGTATTACGAGGGACGAGGGGACGAGGGGGGGAGGGAGAATTCATCATTTTTAATGCTGACTATTTTTTTCTGCCACCCACTGGAATCGAACCCGGGACCCGCAAGTGCCAGAGCTGTACCACCGAGTTACGGTGACACAACAGGAAACTTATGCTTATTGTGATTATAATACTTCTTCTACTATATTTATTGCAAAACCCAGCTCTCTCCCAGATAGGAATTTTGGGTTTCTCGTTAGGAATTGGGTTAAATGGTAGTACCCAAACGCTCTTGTCATCATCTAATGGATTGGGCTTATTCCACTGTTTCAATATTCTGTTCAATCGCGGAGCCCTTTATCTTGGTTCCATATATTCGTTTCATATCTCTGCAAGGAGGTCAATAGGCACCATTCCAGCTACGAAATATGGTTCTTCATAGGATGTTGTTCTACATGCGCTGGTAACCATGAGAACGCTTAGACAAACCAGTTTTAATCAGCCGCTGTCTGTTTATCTCCTTAGTTCAGCAAAGCTCGGTGAACCGTACAGTAGTACTGGGCCAAACACCCCCGCTAGGAGAAGAGTTTTATATTTCCCAAATACTTGATTGCTGCCAGAGCTTTTCTTAAAATAGCTATCTAAATTTTTCATTCCAGGTATTGGTCTTGATCTTCTTTTTGATTGACGTCCCCCTCCCTATACTAACTTTTTTGCTTTTTTGGTTCAGAAGTTTCCAGTGACAACTTTTGTCGTTTTTCTCTGCATCTCTTTACTGAGCCTCCTTCGGTGCTACAAGGTCCTACTGGAGTATTCGATGTTTCCGAAAAGGAATCCATTAATTGTTTTACTCTCACTACTGTCTTCAAGTGGTACTCAGTTTGGCCTGATTTTGTAGTGCATATAACCGCGTCATCCTGGTTCTCTACTCTGGTCCTTAAGTTCATGATTCCTTCCTTGAGATTGTAGAAGAATTTTTGTCTGATCCGTATTACCCTTTTAATATTAAGGTGAACATTTTGCCTGACCTTCAAGTACTCCCGCAGATCATAAATGTGAGACCAAAGCGTGCCTAAGCGTATCTTCTCTGTTTACCAAAGGCTGAGTTCTCCATTGCGGTATGGGTGCTTGTAGTGCTGCTACTATCTGCTTCAGCAGCCTAACTTACCACTGCAGAACTATTGAGGTCGCTACATATTGACACCTCCTCACTTTTTATAATTTACTTTTGATTCGGGGATATTATATTTCCTACCTGCCTGCCGTGAATTGGTTAAAGTATCCTAATACATCATATAAAGTCACTTCCGATGGGAGGTCTTGCAGCTCCAGACGAGGTTTTTGGGTGTAAGTGTGTAAGTAAAAGTGTAACGCACAAAAAAAAAAGTTTAGAAATCTTGTTTTTAAGAGATTTTTGGTAAAATTAAAGATTTTAGATAAAATATTTTCCGTCAAAAGATTTTATGATTTTTCAAAACTGCTCTACTCTAAAAAAAAATGGAGCTGTGCGTTTGATGGCTATTGATTGGAAATCGTAGATATTGTTTTGCAGCTCTGAGTATACTTTTATTACGAACAGCTCATCGGATCGAAGCAATTCTTTAATTAAAATTAAAATCCGCAAATTAGCGATTTACAATGATTGAGCCCACTTTGCGAGAGAAAGCCTCATCTGCTCTCGCTCTCATAGTTTCAATTGGTGAATAATGAAGCTGTAGGAGATGATTTATGGTTAATTAAATTTATTAATCTTTACGTAAATTTAAATTTAAATTGAAAATTACAAAATAGCTATTTACAATGTTTGAGAACACCGTCGCGAAAGAACGCCTCATTTAATCGGCGTAACCATTTTGTCAATTTTGGCGTAAAGAAAAAGTGGTGACTAATTAATTTTAAATTAAAATAATTAATCGGCACATTAAGTTTAATTAAAATTACAAACTACAAAATGCTTGAGTCCACTGTGAAGAGAGAACGCAGCATCTGGTCAGCGCAATTCTGGTGTAAATTTTTGAGTGAAAAAATTGTGGTGGTTTATTAATTTTAATTTAAAATAATTAATTTTCAGGTAAATTTTAATTACAATTAAAGTCTTTAAAATATAGATTTACAAACCATCGGACCACCGTCGTTGGAGAACGGCTAATCTGACCTGAGCAATTGTAGTGCTAATTGATGTGTAATATACATATATAGTATGTGGCAGATGATTTGTTCTAAATTAAAAAAATTAATCTCCACATAAATTTTAATTAAAATTACAAACTTTAAAATAGCGACTTACAATGCTTGTGAGCGCTGTAGCGAGGGAACGGCATATTTGATCAGAGCAATATTGGTGCTAATTTTTGCGTAACAAAACAGTGGTTGTTAATTAATATTAACTTAAAATAATTAACTCCCACATAAATTTTAATTAAAATTAAAATCCGCAAATTAATAATTGCTTGAGCCCACTGTGCAAGAGAACGCCTCATCTGCCCTCGCTCTCATAGTGCCAATTTTTGAGTAATGAATCTGTAGCAGATAAAAACAAAAAACAAAATTAAAAATTACAAAATAGCGATTTACAATGTTTGAGTGGCAACAATTGCGAAAGAACGCCTCATTTAACCGGCGCAACCATTTTGTTCAATTTTGCGTAAAGAAAAAGTGATAAATAATTGATATTAAATTAAAATAATTAATCTCCGCATAAAGTTTAATTAAAATTAAAATCTAGAAAATAGCGATTTGCAATGATTAAGCCCACTGTAACGAGAGAACGGCCCATCTGGTCGGCGTAAATCTGGTGTACATTTTTGAGTGAAAAAAAAGTGGTGGTTTATTGATTTTAATTAAAATAATTAATGTTCAGGTAAATTTTAATTAAAATTAAAGTCTTGTAATATAGATGTGTAATATAGATATGGCAGATGATTTATTCTAAATTAAAAAATTAATCTCCATACAAATTTTAATTAAAATTACAAACTACAAAATAGCGATTTACAATGCTTGTGAGCGCTGTAGCGAGGGAACGGCTCATTTGATCAGAGCAATTTTGGTGCTAATTTTTACGTAATAAAACAGTGGTTCTTAATTAATATTAACTTAAAATAATTAACTCTCACATAAATTTTAATTAAAATTAAAATCCGCAAATTAATAGTTTACCATGCTTGAGACCACTGTGCAAGAGAACGCCTCATCTGATTTCGCTCTGATAGTGACAATTTTTGAGGAATGAAGCTGTAGCGGATGATTTATGGTTAATTAAAATAATTAATCTTTACGTAAATTTTAATTAAAATTAAAAATTACAAAATGGCGATTTACAATGTTTGAGAGGCCACCGTCTCGAAAGAACGCCTTATCTAATCGGCGCCACCATTTTGTCAATGTTTGCGTAGAGAAAAAGTGGTGATAAATTAATTTTAAATTAAAATAATTAATCGCCGCATAAAGTTTAATTAAAACTACAAACTCCAAAACAGCGATTTGCAATGCTTGAGTCCACTGTAAAAGAGAACTCCCTATCTGGTGAAAAAATAGTGGTGGTTTATTAATTTTAAATTAAAATAATTAATCTTCAGATAAATTTTAATTAAAATTAAAATCTTTAAAATAGCGACTTACAAAGCTTGAGAACACCGTCGCTGGAGAACGCTTCATCTGACCTGAGCAATTGTAGTGCCAATTGATGTGTAATATAAATGTGGCAAGCGATTTGTTCTAAATTAAAAAATCTTATCTCCATACAAATTTTAATTAAAATTACAAACTACAAAATAGCGATTTACAATGCTTGTAAGCGCTGTAGCGAGGGAACGGCTCATTTGATCGGAGCAATGTTGGTGCTAATTTTTGCGTAAAGAAACAGTGATTGGTAATTAATATAAACCTAAAATAATTAACTTCCACATAAATTTCAATTTAAATTAAAATCCGCAAATTAATAATTAACCATGCTTGAGCCCACTGTGCGAGAGAACGCCTCATCTGCTCTCGCTCTCATAGTGCCAGTTTTTGATTAATAAAGCTGTAGCAGATGATTTATGGTTAATTAAAATAATTTATCTTTACGTAAATTTTAATTAAAATTAAAAATTATAAAATAGCAATTTACAATGTTTGAGAACGCCTCCATTTTGTCAATTTTTGCGTAAATAAAAAGTGGTGATTAATCAATTTTTAATTAAAATAATTAATCGCCGCATAAAGTTAATTCAAAATTAAAATCTACAAAATAACGATTTGCAGTGCTTGAGCCCAATGTAACGAGAGAACGCCCAATCTGGTTGCAGCAATCCTAATGTAAATTTTTGCGTGAAACACAGTGGTGGTTTATTAATTTTAAATTAATATAATTAGTCGTCATATAAATTTTAATTAAAATTAAAATCCATAAAATAGCGATTTACAAAGCTTGGTACCACCATCGCGAGAGAACGCCTTATCTGACCAGAGCAATTAGACTGCCAATTGCTGCGTAATATAGATGGGGCAGCTGATTTATTCTAAATTAACAAAATTAATCTAGACACAAATTTTAATTAAAATTACAAACTACAAAATAGCGACTTACATGGCTTGAGAGCGCCGTTGCGAGAGAGCGCCTAATCTGATCGGTGCAGTTATAGTGTCAATTTGTACCTACAGAAACTGTGGCAGATAATTTATTTTAAATTAAAATAATTAATCTTCACCGTTTATTAATTAAAATTAATACCACAAAATAGCCATTAACAAAGCTTGAGCCGACCGCAGCGAAGGAACGCCTTATCTGATCGGAAAAAACCCAATAAATTTCTAGCTTAAGAAAGTCGCGGCAATCGCTGACATATTAACCAGAAATATTTACAATTGGATCCCAATATTTACTTCATATTTCCTTAAAGCTCTGTGTTACTGTTTATTTTAGTTTTTAATTGACGGATTAAAAATTCTAAATCTGTAGTGGAAAATCAAACTTTGACTGATTTTCAATTCGACCATGAAGAAGATAAAAAATGAGCTACAACTAATTCAATCTTTCAGGTTTACTCGTTTGACTTACAGCAATGCCTCCCCTAAAGCCACTTTTTAGAACGAATATAAGGCTTTTATTAGAGATAATTATAGACTGATAACAATCCGTAATTGCATCGCAAACGAATCTTTTTTTTATAAGTGGCACGAAACGATTGCTGAAAGTGGAAGAAGCGATATCGCTCCTAAAGCGATGTGATGGCCCACCACTCTTAAATTGAGCTTAAAAAAGGGCCAAAATCAAAAATTTAGCTTAAATTAAATCAGATTAAAATTTAATAACGAGAATAAACTCAAAAATGTTTTTGACTTTAGTAGCTTAATCTATAATCAAAATAGGACTAACTTAATCTTCGTCATTCGCACTATAAGAAAGTCTAGTTAATTTAACAATAAGTAAGACAATCATATTTCGAGCTAAGCTTACATTTTAATTATTATTAAATCTTTTTTAGAAACTGCTAGAAACTGGGTTCAAACTTAACATTGTGACTTGCAACGTATGGACCACGTTACCAGTAGAGAGTGGCAATAGCTCCAACTCATTTATAATATGTTAGTATTTTAGTAAACTGTCGCCAAACTATATTTCTCCATAAATAACTCAATTATCTTAAATATCGATTTTACATTAAAGAACTTCGGCAGTCACTAAACAAGAATAATTACAAAAAATGGATTACTGTACATCAAGTCAAAATTATACACACCAAAAATCGAAAACAAAACTAATAAAAAATGGAATCAACAAGAACACTGTGCATAAAGTAAAATATAAGAAAGTCAAACAATTTATGTATATCTTCCAGTAAAAGCACCAGCAACAAAACACCAAAAAACAGAAACAACCTAAAATAAAAATAAAGTAATCTTAAACTTTACTTAAATCTTTTGTTTTAAGCACAAAACCAGAAGAAAAAAAGTTTCACACAGTACACCAAAAAAAAGAAAGAAAAAATGCCGAACGAACGGGAGAAAACAAAAAGAAAAACTTTGACAAGGGGTTTTTATGATTTATATAATTTTCCAATGTTTGTCATGTACAAATATGATTTTTCTTCTATTCTTCGTTATTTTATATACACCCACACATACGTACATTTAGTTACAGACATAAATATCTATTTGTTTTTTTTTGTTTTTTTAGATAAAGTCAAACAGCTTCCAAACATTTTATTAGTATATATGTCTTAAATTTTTCGTTCGACGGGGGAGATGAAAAAGTTTTTCTTCTATTAAGCATACATAATAAATATTTAGTAGAAACATTTTCGTTTTTCCCAGAAATTAATTTAAAATGACATGTTAGATTATAAATATTATAGACTGATAAATCTAATCTGGTTAATGATTTTTTTTTTGTTGTTATAATTTAATTCGAATCAAAATAATAAATCAAATAAAATTTAGAAAAAATTTAATATTGGATTATAAGGGAAACCAAAATTTTGTTAAAGGCCCAGAAATGTTAATTATATTACACGTTGTTTAAAAACAAAAATTACTACGTGTTTTTTTTTGGTTCCTTATTCTTTGGTAATAAATCGTTTAATTGGAAAGACCACTTACTGTGTGTGACTGGTAATACAAAAAAAAAAAAAAAAAATAAACAAATCGGTTTATGCTCTTTTCGTTGTACTATATACACTACACACACACACACACACACACACACCACACAATTCAAGACATAATAAATTTGTAACGGTCTTAATTATACATTTTTAATTTTATTTAATTTACATCCGCTAATTTAAACGAAAATTACAAAATTGGAATGGGTGAAGTGAAAACCGGAATCCTAAAATAAGGAAAACATCTAACTTAAATACGTCAAAAATTAAGGTTTTTGATTTTGTTGACCTTGAAACGACCTGCCAAAATCATTTCAAGGTCAACTTGGTTTTCTTATATTTTGATACCTTTTAACGCAATAACACTTATTTGACCTGCAGGTTTGAGTTTAGAGGTCATTTCAGAGTTATGAAAAAAATGTTTGTTTCTTTTCTCCTTAAAACAAACAACTTTCGCCTTGAATATTTTTCTGTGGGGGAATTGAATATGGGGTCGAATTACTCGAATAGTCCGTTTTAAAAATGTGTAAGCCAAACATCGAATTTGGCTTAAAGGCACAAAATTCTAGCTCAAATTAAAAAAGAAAAACTTAAGGCTGTGCTCAATAACCAGAACAAGAATTACACTCAAAAATTGAGGAAGTTTTTTTGGCTTTGAGCACGTCAACATTATACGATACAATATTTCTGCGGTAGCGTTTTAATGATAGTGTATTCATCATTCTGTTAATTTTTTTGCACGGACAGAAATATTTTTTTCAGCCAAATGAATCATGGAATCATTGTTAAATCGGAGGAAGTTGAAAAACCAAATCGCATCAATTAACTTAGAAAGACCGGTCTTAACCCCAAAAAAACCCAAATTATGACATATCGAATTGAGAACAACAACAATTATCGAACTTCTCGAATTGGGAAGAGATATCGAATTCCGACATCGTTTATCTAGTGACTAATTGAACTATGACCTGCCCTATTGTAGAATTCTGACATAAATATTCAAATTCTGGAATACATATCGAATTCAGACATGATATATAGAATTTTGACATCAATAGCACAACAACTGAAGTCATAAAATTGATTTCTACCACGAATTATCGAATTCGGATATGTTTTATCAAATACTGGTATGATTATCGAATTCCGGCATGCTATTTTGGATTTTAACATCTAGAACTCAAACTCTGATATGAATTATCGAATTTTGACATCATTAATTAAGTCCAAACGCTAAAGAGATTTATCGAATTTTAACATGAGATATCAAAATTTTTTGATATATCTTCTTAAGACTTCAGAATTTGATATTTCATTTCAAACTTCGAGATGTTATGGAAGAATTCGATATACCGTATCAAAATATAATAAATTGTGTTGAATTCTGGGTATATCCAACTCTAAATTGATATCTTGAATTTTGAGATGATAAATATTGAATTCTGAAGTCATGATATGATATATCAAATTCTGATAAGACCTTTTGAATTCTGATAATACATGTCGAATTTTGACAGAATATGTCGAATACGGAAAGAGTTTAAATTTCGATGTGACATATATCCAACTCTAAATTGATATCTTGAATTTTGAGATGATAAATATTGAATTCTGAAGTCATGATATGATATATCAAATTCTGATAAGACCTTTTCAATTCTGATAATACATGTCGAATTTTGACAGAATATGTCGAATACGGAAAGAGTTTAAATTTCGATGTGACATATAAAATTTGATTTCTGATATCGAATTCTTACGTCATATGTAGAATTCATAAACCAAAAATTTAAATTCTGATATAACATATGAAATTTTGAGACGATATACAGAATTCTGAAGGCTTCGAATTTTCAATTAACATCACGAATTTTGATGTATTGCATCTAGACATAAATAACTCAAATTCTGGCTCTACATATCGAATTCTGTCATCATTTATCTAATTTTCACATAAGATATACAATTCTTACATTATAAATTCATATTCTGACATGTAATTTAACGTCTTGTGTAGCATTCTGATACATAGGATTTCGACAGCAAAAATTTATATTCTGACTTCAGATATGTTGAATTTAGACAGCATTAACTCTAATATTGACAGGACAAATTGATTTCTAGCTTGACATATCGAATTCTTACTTAACATACATAAATCCGAATTTTGATATGACAGATCAAATTCTTAAATTATTTATTGAGTTTTGGCTTTGTATTCCAAATTATGACATGATATACCGAACTATAAACTACATGAAGTATCGAATCCTGATATGAAGTATCTCCTTTTGGCATCAATAATTCAACCCATCGAATTCTGATATTATATGTCAATTTCTTATTTTATTTTGGTATGATGTATTGAGTTCTGACAAAGTATATCAAATTTTGGTATGACGTAACGATTTCCGCCATGATATATTGACATCTGAATTTAAAATTCAGACATGATATATCGAATTCTAACCTCACAAAGTGATGTGAATGATGTATCGCATTCAAACATCAAATTCTCAAATTCGGACATGACACATCAAATTCAGACATAATATATCGAATTCTGACAATACAAATTCCAAGTCTGACATGACTTGTTGAAATTTGAATCGATGATACATCGAATTCGGAGATGATGATGATGTATCGATTTTTGGCGTCACAAATTTAAATTCTACCTGTGGCAATTCACAAAAGATATCAATTATCGGATTCTGACATGATAATTCGAATTTCGTGTCTAATTCTGACATGGCGTATGAAATTCTGAGATGCGACATCGAACTTTGACACTAATGCTTCAAATTCTGACATGAAATTTCGAATTCTGACATGATTTGAAATTATGAAATATTTCTTTCTGGAATAAAAATTCAAATTCCGACACACGCAAAACTTTTGTAATAAGGAGCCCAGATGCGTGAAATGTGTAGGAAAACACCGTACGGCTGAATGTACGAAACTAAAAGACACCCACCAAAATGTGTTAACTGTGGAGAGACACACCCAGCCAACTACAGAGGTTGCATTGTTATAAAAGAGCTGCAAAAAATTCGCAACAAAACAAGGGAAACTTCAATAATTACCAGGCCAGAAATTAACTCAGCCTCAACAAGAATACCTACAAATTTAAGGCCACACCAAACATTAATCCAGCCATCAAGAACTAATCCAAATGTAACATTTGCTGATGTACTATCTACTGGAAGTTCGAGAAGACAACATAGTTCTCTTTTATTAAATGATTCAAATAATAACCAAACTAATAAAATACTACAAGATATTCTTGATAGACTTAGTTCACAAGAAGAAAAGCAAGAAAAAGCCCTTATATCAATCCTACAAAGGCTCACTCTACTCGAAAAACATGGCAAATAATTTAAAAATTCTTGCATAGAACTGCAATGGTATATTGCAACGACAAAATTAAATACAACTATTTCTTGATTTAGAAAAAATAGATATATGTTTATTATCTGAAACACACCTTACTACTCAAAGTCATATAAAAATCCGCGGCTACGAAGTTCACTCAGCAGTTCATCCTAATAATAATGCACGAGGGGGCAGTGCCGTGATTATAAAAAAAGATATTAAATACCATCTGCAACAAAAACTTGAAAGTGATGAAATACAAGCAATTAGCGTTAGCATTAATACCCGCAACCACAAGTTAGTGGTATCCGCAATATATTGCCCACCTAGATATAACATCAAAGAGAATGCTTATACTCAGTTCTTCAAGCAGCTCGGTGAAAAATTTGTAGTCGGGGGTGACTTCAACGCTAAACATACTGACTGGGGATCAAGACTAACCACAACTAAAGGGAAAGAGCTTCATCAAGCAATAATTAAATACAACTGCAACTGGCATTCTACTGGAAAACCAACTTATTGGCCCAGTGATCAAAATAAAACACCAGACCTAATTGACTTCTTTATAACAAGAAAAATCCCGGTTGATTATATACAAGTGCAGGAAGGATTGGACTCCATATCTGACCACTCCTCTATTTTAATGATAATAAGTGATACAATAATTACTAATGATAAACAGCCACTGTTAACAAATAAATATACTGATTGGAAAAAGTTCAGGAATGAACTAAACAATAGCATCATTTTAAACACACAACTTTCATCAGAAGAAACATTAGAACAGGAGGTGGAGAAGCTCGTCAAGGACATACAGGTAGCGGCGTGGAAAAGTACTAACACAATAAACAAAAAAATAGCTGGCAAATGCTATCCAATGGAAATTAAATCACTAGTTATAGAGAAGAGAAGTACCCGTAGGGAGTGGCTACGTACACGAGACCCAACCGTCAAAACTAGATTAAATAATTTAACACAACGAATACGTAGAGAAATAGGGGAATTTAAAAATAAATCAACAAATTCATACCTACAATCTCTCACCTATGACAAAAGTAGTGATTATTCATTGTGGAAAGCAACCAAATATTTGAAAAGGCCAGTTATGCATATTCCACCAATAAGAACAAATAATGGTCACCTGGCTAAAAGCAAAGAAGAAAAAGCAGAAAAATTCGCGGATCATCTCGAGCGTACCTTTCATCCAAATTTAACAACACTTAACCAACAGGATATATTGTTCGAAAACCAAACAACTATCCTGAGACAGGAAATTCCATTAACTAATGCTAAAGAAGTAAAACAAGTAATAAAGAACCATGTAGTATTTAAAAAATCACCAGGATATGACCTGATAACTGGAGAGATTCTAAAACAACTACCTAATAAAGCTATTAAAAAAATATCGGACATAATTAATGCTTCCTTCAGACTCCGTTATGTTCCTCTATCTTGGAAATTTGCGGAAGTGATAATGATACCTAAGCCAGGTAAGCCACCAAGTGAACTGGCCTCGTACAGGCCAATATCACTTCTTCCAACTATGTCAAAACTATTTGAGAGATTGTTATTAAAACGAATTAAACCATAAGTTGTAAAATCAGGAGCTGTTCCGTCCCATCAGTTTGGATTTAGAGAGGAACACTCCACAATCGACCAAGTCCATAGAATAACAGATATAATAGAAAAATCCTTAGAGGAAAAAAAGATTTGTTCAGCCATATTTCTTGACATAGCGCAGGCATTTGACAAAGTCTGGCTAGATGGTTTAATATTTAAATTGGAGAAAACTCTGCCATTTGAGTATTGCGAACTGCTAAAGTCATACCTGAAAAGGAGATATTTTAAAGTTAAACAGGAAGGAGTTTACTCCAGTATTAAAGAAGCTAAAGCAGGAGTCCCGCAGGGGAGTGTCTTAGGGCCTTTCCTTTTCGTGCTGTTTACTAGCGACATACCGCAGACGAGCAATACAACTATCGCCACGTTTGCAGATGACACTGCAATTCTAGCTGTTGGTGACACAATCGGTGAAGTCTCATTCAAACTACAAATAGCCGTAAATAATATACAAGATTGGCTAGCTAAGTGGAGAATTAAAGTCAATGAATCGAAGTCTACTCACATTAACTTCACTAATAGATCAATAGAACCACTACCTGTGACTCTCAATAATATCTCTGTACCACATGCCAATCAAGCAAAATACCTTGGTATGAACCTTGATGCAAAGTTAAAGTGGAAAGTACACGTGAAAAAGAAAGCAGAAGAGCTTCAGTTAAAATATAGAAAAATGTACTGGTTAATTGGAAGAAACTCTCAGTTATCCATTCATAATAAACTTATGCTTTATAAACAAGTACTCAAGCCGGTCTGGACATATGGTATTTAACTATGGGGATGCACCAAAATCAGCAATCAACAGATAGTTCAACGATTTCAAAATAAAGTCCTCAGAGGAATTGTAAATGCCCCTTGGTACACTCGTAATAGTGACCTTCATAGAGATCTCGGAATAAACACAGTCGCAAGTGAAATAAAGAAATGTGCTCAAAAACACCAGGAGAGGCTCCATCATCACCCTAACATCGAAGCTGCAAGACTACTTCATCAAGAGGGTATAATAAGAAGACTCAAAAGACTAAAACCTTTTGAGTTGCCTGAATAGTCCGCACAATGCAACATCAACCAAAACAACACTTTATGTAAAGAACACATATGAGTGCTTTATTATTATATTGTCAGAGTCAAACGCTGTTAGTCAAAAATGACTAGTTACTTTGTAAAAAAAATTTATTGTTATCATAAATAAAATTATTAAAAAAAAAAAAAAAAAAAAAAAAAAAAAAAAAAAATTCCAACATATCGAATTTTGACATAATACTTCCTGTAGCTAGTAGTTAACTAGAGCCGGCAATTCCTTAATGATATTATTTTGTTCCCAAAAATTTAGAATAGTGTTAGCAGTGATTTTTAAGCTGAGAAAATTAAGAATGTTTGTGCCAAAATTTCATTTTGAACCTGAACTTTAGGTGTGACTTAAGTGCAATGGGAAGGTAAGGTATAAGTGACAGGCTGTGAATGATTCAGATAATGATTCTTCGTGGTTGTGACACAGGCAGATGGTCTGTCGGGACAATGTCATGCACCACGGAATGTTTCACAGGTAAATTGTAGTTTGATGGTGCTGTTAATGAAGTTATTTTCTTTAATAGCTTGCCATATCCGCGTTCACATCCGCTATAGGAAAAGACTAGATCAGATTTTTTGTTCGAATGGACCTTAAGGTCTCAAGTTTTCGTTCGCTTTTTGGCTTGAACGCCGAATTTACTCGTAGCCTGTGATAAACCAACCGAGCGTTTTTGATTAGCACGCAGGTGCAGTTTTTTAATTGGCCCACATATCCTGATCCATTTAGTTAATTTTTTTAGTATGTCCTCCTCCATTCTCTGCTTGCGTGATTGCTTGGCAGACCCGGTTTTGTAGGAGTGGAATTAGTTGTACTTTGCTCGTACTTGTGTATTATCGTTTGTTATTTTATATAAATGGAATTTACTTAGGTTGTTAAAAACCATAAAGCTGACCGAGCAAACGGCGCAGTAGTTAAAGCTGCGGCGGTTGGATCGGGGAGGTACCGGGTTCGAATCCCTATAGGGGCGAGATGCAAAAGGGATTTTTCATCATCTGATTACGATCGGTGATGAAGATGAACACATCTATGACCCCCTGTTGAGAGTGCAGAATCCATGGGCCGACCTATTTTTCATGTCAGCCCTACAGGTTGGCATGAAGCAATGCAATGTGTAGGTGGTTCTTAAAGACGGATCTGTAGCCGCCCGTCCTTGATTGGGCTACTCCAGGCGTAAAGTAGGACGGTAAAAAATAAATCAAAAGAAACGAACAAACAAACCATAAATCTGGATTTTATGTCCAAAAAGGTGGTAATCGTGGCAGTGCTGATGCAGCGACTTGTAATGTCGTGCCTAAAAACGTTATTTTGGACTTACACCAAGATAGAATTACATCAAGGGCTGACCATAGACTCGACCCTTAAGGTTCTTGATTTGTTGGTAAACTTTTTAGTCATTAATGCCAAAGTTTCATAAACAATTGATGTTAAATCAGCGAATATTTGAATTGTGTGAAAAAAAGTTGTTAAGCGAAGCAAAATGTTTGCTTATGTTGGTTGGGCACCCTTCGATTTTTATCCGACGCGTATATTACCTGGGTGAGTTATTTATGAATATTGAAATTATTAAATGAATTTGCTAGTTAATCTAGGCTTGCAAATATCGGAAAAATAAATCATTCGCTTATTTCTCTGTCGATGTTTGCGAAGAGTTTCTTGCTCTGAAAGGCAACAAAGTTAAGAAGAAATTGTTGAAGGAATTCAAAGCACTAATAATATGTGTAAGCTTCTTTTTAGCTTTTCAACACCTCAAAACAAAAAAAACTCTGTAGAACGCTACATTACCACGCCCAATACTAGATAATCTGTCTCTGAGTCAATCAGGTAATGACGCTAATTTTTTTTTTTTAGATTCATGCTTCGGGAAATAAATTGCCTTATTTTGAAACATTCAATAAAATTTTGAAAATTCCGAACTTAATTTATCTGTCGTTGTAAAATTACTAAAATATTTAATTTTGTATACCAATCAATTATTTAAGGAATGATTTTGACAAATATGAATCAAAAGTCCGGCAGATTGATTCACGCAAGACTCATGTAATTTTGCGATTTGGACTTAGGTTCTGATGGTACACGGAATGTTTCAATGAATTCTCCATCCATAAAGCTGATAAGGTTTATTGCCAGAAACAAATGTGTTTCGAATATTTCAATCTTCAAATTTACATTTTGCCCGAAGTTAATTAAGGTCCTTGACAGAGATTTGACTCTAGTTCCAATAGTATACTAAATCAAATCTATTAAAATTTAAAATAAATGTGATTTTAGAGGTTGAACTGTCTTTTCGTGTCATATTTTGTGTTAATAATAATATAATTTTTGCCATGGGATATTATTAGCGATCTGTTAGCTTTAAATTTAGAACAAGCTTTAACCAACCAAGTGTGATATTTTGTTGTTGTCAATATCCTCAACAAATCGTTGTTGTTGACAAACCAATTAAAATTTGAAATAGTTGTGATTTTAGTGGCTGAACTCAATTTTTAGGTAATTATTGGATTTAACAATAATATCTAGTAACCCTTTGAGGTATGGCAAATCCCTAGGAATACATTTTTTCAAATTCAAATCTTCAATCCACAATGTTGGCTGAAATTCATAATGGGTCATTAACACCCGTTGCCGGATATTTGTACTCAGGTTCTGAAAATATGCAGAACAGCTTATTACAATTTCCCCCCATAAAAGTAGTAAGGTACCCCTTATCTCCACAAATTAATTTCTTTCAAATTTTCATTTTTTAATTGCAATTTTGATAATCTGTCAATAAGGCTAATTTTTTTTAGATTCGTTTTTCGGGAAATAAATTTACTTATTTGGAAAATTTCAATAAACGTTTTCAAAATTCCGAACTTAATTTATCTGTCGCTGTAAAATTACTAAAATATTTAATTTTGTATACCAATCAATTATTTAGGGAATGATTTTGACAAATATGAATCTAAAGTCCGACCGATTGATTCACAAAAGACTCACGTAATTTTGCGATTTAGACTTAGGTACTGATGGTACACGGAATGTTTCAATGAATTCTCCATCCATACAGCTGATAAGGTCTATTGCCAGAAATAAATGTGTTTCGAATATTTCAATCTTCAAATTGACATTTTGCCCGAAGTTGATTAAGGCCCATTATCCCATGGTCCATTGACAGAGATTTTATCCAAATAAATGTGATTCTAGAGGTTGAACTGTATTTTTGTGCCATATTTTGTGTTAACCATAATATAATTTTTGTTATAGAACATTGTTAGTGCTTTTTGAGCCTTAAGTTTAGAAAAAGCTTAAATCAACCAACGATTAAAAATTATCTTGTTGTTGTCAATCCAATTAAAATTTCAAATAGTAGTGATTTTAGTGGGTGAACTCAATTTTAAGGTTACTTTTGCATTTAAAAATATCTAGTAACCCTGTGAGGGAGGTATGGCAAATCCCTAAGAATACATTTTTTTCAAACTCAAATCTTCAATCCACAAAGTTGGTTGAAATTCATAAAGGGTCATTAACATCCTTTGCCGGATATTTGGACTCAGGTTCTGATAATATGCAGAATAGCTTGTTACATTCTTCCCTCATAAAAGTAGTAAGGTACGAATTATCTCCAAAAATTAATTTGTTTCAAATATTAATTTTTAAATTGCAATTTTGACTGAAATTGACACCTTTTGGCTGATTTGATCTCAGGTTCTGTTAATAAACGTAATAGCTGAACAAATTCGCTACCCATTATCCAGAATGGTGTTCCCTATCACTAGAAATAAATTTGTTTCAAATTTTAATGTTTAAATGGCAATTTTGACGTGTCTACCGAAAAATTGCTTTTTTAGTACTAAACATTTCAATCGGAATTCAATTTAACTGTCTGAAACTAACACATATTTAAAAAATTAGAATACATGGAAAACCTTTTACAGCTTCAGACTCATAAACACTACCACACCCAAAAATTCTAGAAACAATTGAAGGTAAGTCTATTGCAAAAGTGGTTCCCTACTAAATTTTAAAAATGAGCCATCCTCTATTATAAAAAATAGTTATAGTCTTAATGCCTATCGGTTTGGTGATGATTTTCCACTGTTGCAGTCTACTGCCAATAATTTTGGCCAATATCATACAAAAAATTTGTGGCGGTTATCCTAAAAATTAGAATTGAATAGAAAGTTGTTATTGAAAGTTAAATATAGAACCCAAAGTATTCCTAAATGGTGATACCCTCAATGAACATCGGTTCAGAGATGTTATTTTATTCGATCAGTCCCTTTTCAATAATCCATGGAATATTTTTAAAAACCAATTAGGCCGTTTAAACGTACAATGAGGATTCGATAGAAAGTGATTGTTGAACGTTGTATACGTAATCTAATGTATTCAATCAAAGTGACCATCAGTATAGTGATGATTTTAGATTTGACTAGCCCTGTGATAGTAATCCTAGTCATTTAAAAAAAAACATTGAGCGATCGTACTTAAAGTTAGGTTTGAATGGAAAGTTGTTGTTGTTGAAATTTGAATATTGAACTCAATACTGAATACATTTCTTAATGGTGATAAATCCACTGCCATCGCTGGATCGCTATTGTCAATAATTCTGACCATTCTTAAAAGAAAATTTGGGGAGTTCGAACTTAAAATAAGGATTGAGAGGCAAGTCGTTGTTGTTTAAAGTTGAATATTGGACCCAACGTATTCATTAAAAAAAAAACTTGGTACATACTTTCATACTTAAAATTTCGATTTATTAGAAAGCCGTTGTTGAACGTTGAATATAGCAACAAAACGTTCTCCTAATTGCTCATTACGTGATGATTTCCTTTTTCCAGAATTTTTGGCAGTAGTAGTCGCGAAGAAAATCATTACTAAAGCAGTGCTAATTGAGGTTATACTCGTTTAGGAAAGGGTTATTGGTTCTACATTTAACGTTCAACGACCACCTCTTAAATCCTAATTTTAGGTATGAACGCCCCAATATTTGTTTTAAATTGCCAGGATTATTATTTTGCAATAGCGTGAGCGAACAAAAAGTCGTCCTTAGACTAGAACTAATTTCAAATTTAAAAACTACTACCTACCATCTAATTCCAAACAATTTTTTATGGACAATTAACATATATAGTCTCAAAAAGATACAGATCCAGCTGACGACTGTAGTATTTCGATGCTTTGAACCAAAAATTTAAGCAGGTTTGAACACCTTGCGGAAGTTGCCCGATTTTACAACTCTACTCTCACCACATTTTGTTGAGAGAAGGTTTACCCGGCAAAAATTGGCATTTTCCAGCCGCGCTTCGACAATATTGGCTTTCTAATGTCTTGTACCATCTTATGAAATTAATAAATAATTCGAGATTCTCAAATGAAGAGTGATCGTCTCAATTGTTTCGTAAACGGCCTTGCATTACAAAAAGTAAATTTAGAAATATTTTTGGGGAACTTTGAAAATTTGTTTGGTTCGAGTCCGTACTGTATAAGTAACTAAATAATTTTTTCTTCGACCTCCTTTCTTGTTTCAAACCATTGCTTTAAGTATTTCTATACAACAGTAGTGTAAAATATAGGGGCCTTGTGTAAACGTATAGGATTTTTTGTACAAACTGTCAAAAAATACACAGCATCAGGATTTTTTAGCGTAAGGTAATTATAGGTATTCCCTTTGTGAGACAAATCACAGTATTAACATATAAAAAATGGTAAATTATTTTATGGCAATTTGACAATGTATACGGAAATTATTTGGCTGAGTAGAGGAAAATGTCTTAAAAGATGTTTACAACTGCCCCAGGTAGGTGACAGATTTTGTTGAAAATGAACCTTTACGAGAAGGTCATACATTTCTATAAACAGAAAGTTTTTGGATTACTGTTGCGTCTTTGGTAGATATATTGGGTCTCCTGAATTCACTTAATTTAGGTTCACAAGGAAAGAATTTGAATATTTTTCAAATGTTGTACGGAGTTTTTGGTTTTAAGGCAAAATTACCCGTGGTGGCTGCAACCTTAAATTTTCGATATTTTGAAACTTATTGAAGACTGTTTGGCGTTGTTGTTCTGTAACAGATTTTATGGATTTTTTTTTTAGATTATTTAATATTTTCGATATTATATTTGAGTTTTGTTTGGTCTTAAGATTTTGAGATTTTTGGATATCTAGAGAGATTACTCGAGAATTGGTAGTGATTGTTGATACTTCCTGAGAATTTTCGAGTTTTTTCTTTTGATTATTCGTGAATTGCTTAATTCTAGTTGTTAGATGACAAATGACTAGAAATTTTATAAATTTTTCGATATTGTTCAAAATTTTTAATATAAATCGGTTTAGCTTTGAGTTGAATTATTAGTCTAGTCTAATACAAAGATGAAATTTTTGAAATTCGAGCTTTTTTGATTTATTCAAATTTCCGGAATTAAATAGCATTGGGTTAGATGCTTGGCATCGAAATTATTTTTACAGCTTATTCGAAATGCATCATATTTTGCAAACTACCCGCTCGGGCCCTTTGATATTTTTGTGATTTTTTAATTATTTTGAGTTTATTCCAATATTTTGGGATTATTTGTATTGCTACATCTTGTAATTCTATTCAGTGAATTGTCGAAGCTTTTGTTATTGAGCTATTCGAGATTTTCGTAGCGTGGTGTTACATAGAGTTAAGTTAAGTTTAGGCATAGATAATAATTTTCGAGAATATTTCAGATTTTGTGAGGTTCTCGAAATATTTTGGGACTAATTCAGATATTACAAATTTAAACGATATTAGATTGCTTGATACCGAGATTATTGTTAAAGGTTATAGATAGTTTGAAATTTTGGCGATCATTCAAAATGGTTGAAGATATCTCATGATTCGTCCAGGTATTATTGAAATTTTTTGTAAAAATTGAAACTAGTTCGAAATTACTTTTTGAGTAACTTGCCATACGCTTAAATTCTCTTTTCAGGTGACAAAAGGTCACATAAAATAATATAATCAAAAAAAGGAAAAGCTCTGCAATGTATGTCAAGTTTTTCACCATTTTTCCTAAAATGCTTAAGCACACAAATTTTACAGACCTAAATGGTTTCAATGTGACACCTACTTTTGCTGTTGCTGTAAAACAAAACTACTTTCAGCCACCGTAAATCGGGTAAGGTAATCGATTACAAGATCAGGGAATGAACGAAATTAAAAAAATTAAGTGAAATACTTAAAAGCTTTAATTAAAATTGAAATACTAATTACATAATATTTGCAACATTTGATTATTTAACAAGTAACCCCAACAGCATGGAAAAATTGAAACTGAAATTTAATATTCTGTTTCAAAGAGTTTTTGATTTGTATAGGAAACATTTAAATTATTAGAAATATGAACTAGAGCTTTTAGTTGTTAAAGCTTAAAAAAATAAGTTTTCAGTAATGCTTGAGTAACCAACTATTGGATATTTTTATAAAACCTGAGCTTAGAGAAGTGAAGTATGAACAACTTAACAAAACGGAGCTTTGCTATAAATCACGTAAACCTTTAATCCTGTTCAATCGATTTTACTGTTAAGTTAATTTTATTAATAGTTGAAACCAATACAATTCAAAAGCGGTTTTTGTTAGGTTTTTGCTGTTATTTCAAATTCAGTATTAAATATAATTAAATTTGGTGAAATACTTCATGTCGGTGAATTTATTATAAACATTTTTTTTTTGTTGTGATTTTGGCAAACAAATTGTGGATGTTCTTAGAATGCCGCAAATAGCCCCGAAAAATAAATAGAATCTACACAATTTAGAATTGCTTTTTTCGCCTCGCCTGAAAGTTATGTCGAAAATGATATATAAAATAAATATTATAGTTAATAGTTTTTGAACCTAAAATATAAGCATACTGGCACGAGAAAATATAAAATCGATATACACAATTCCTGGTATGGTGGCCTTTCCATTCGCCCTACGCCAGCAAAATTATGCAATAATTAATTTTTGTGGCATAAACACCAAAATATAACAACTAATAATAACAATGTTAATTACAATATTAGTAATATAATAACTTTAAAATCCAATTATCAAATAATTATAGATTTTTGTTATTTACAATTATAGATAACATTTTTAATTTTGTTTGTTAGTGTGTGATGGTAATTAGAATAGAAAAGGATTAGTTTAAACCAATTTGATTTTTTTTTTGTAGGCTACATCAGAATCCGTGTATGCATAGAGTAAACCCAATTAATTTTCTATATTAAAATATTTGTATTAAATATCCTCAGTGGAACTCGAATTCATATATTGGTATTTTCTCTTTCACGCGCGGTCGTATCACAATAAATAATTAATTTATTTTATATAATAATCTATAATTACAAAATATTATTTTTATTATATTTTCTATTTTATAATATATTATTATGTTACAAAATTGTATAATCAATTATTGAAATGAAAATATAGAAAATTATATAGTAATGTACGTTGGGCGGGTGGGGTAAGAAAAATAACAACATCGCATAGTCAAAAAAAAAAAAAAAATTGTTCGGGTCACAAGACGATATTGATTATCAAAAAAATAATATAAAATACGATTGTGTTACCAAAAGTCTTAAAAAAAAATTTCGATTATGATTATATGTCAAAAAACACTTCATTAAACAAATTTGCAAATTTTTTTAATACAAAAATATTGTTAGCACATAAAAATGTTCATATAATCAATTTTTTTTTTTACTTGAAATATTGGAAAGCAATTGTTACAATTTTAGTCCACAAATCGAAATCGATATAAATACTCAAACAACAAAATAAAACTTGATTTGGAATGGGAGGCATACCAACCAACAATAAGTTTATTAAACACATAAATAGTAATGGCAACACTTTTCACAAAAACAGTTTTGTTTTATTCAGATTGACCAAATATGGAGGAAAATATTTTTGGTTTTCCATTCAGGTTAACACTCTGTACCTTTTGTATATACAAAACGCACACACATCTATACACAAACACACAGTATAAAATAAAATTCCAAACATTATCGCTCTCTTGTCATTGTAATGATTTGGAAAATATTTTCATTTGGTAAAATTGTATAAAGAAACATGAAAATTAATTTTTATTGTCACCTTTTTTTTGTGAGACTCGGGGGGGAAGAGGAAATTTTTTCAAAATTTGAAGAAAATTTATTTTATTATTATGAAGCCGCATAATGGTTGTGGTGGAAATATTTTGTGATATTTTATCAATTTTATATGATCTCTTTATAGTGGGTATATTGAATTGTGGCAAAGTGGCATATTTGGTAGTGTGCTCATAATGAAGCAATGTTTAAAGCTTTTTTTTTTTGTGTGCGTTGTAAAGTTCCTTAGAACAAAATTTTATATTTTTGACAACTTTGGGAAATTTATTAATGTTGGCAATGGATTCTCCTAGCGTTATTTGTTAAGATATAAAAGTTATTAATTAAAGCTCCCAATGTCTAGAATTTTAGAAACTAATGAATAATGTGCTTTTACAATTTAGAGAATCAAAACCTGCTATATGATTATTTCTGTAAAAAAAATTGAAAAACTAGATGTTGATCGATTTGTTTAAATTTAGGAAGTTTTAGTCGAAAAGATGGTAATATTTTCTGAAAGCTCAGTAAATATTTAACCCAAAAATAGTTAAAGGCCTAGTTATAGACCTAATTGCAGATACAGAATGCCTACAATTTGAAGTTCAAAGCAGATAAATACTGTGTTTGAAAGAGATTTATGTAAGTACAGCAAAAGAGTTTGACCATGACTTACTAGATCTTTAAATTGTTATTTCACGTTTAAAATATATTTAGAACTAGAGCTTTAAATAAAGTGAAGTAAACCCTTGAACTTGTTTATTTGACTTTACCGTTGGAACAATCAAATGTATGATTTAAACTAATAATATTTAATAAAGCTTTAATTAAGCTTCTTAAAAGCTTTTGGACGTAAGCTAAAAATTAATGTTAAGTTTAATTAAAATGTGTCAAATACTCCGTGTGTCAGAGAATTAATTTGTAAATGTATTTCTTTAATATATTTAATAAAAGCTTAGTATTTAAATATTAAAATTGCTTTGAAGTTCAAAAGCTCAACAACAAATCAGCAAATGCTGAAACAATAAATGTTCAACAAATGCTAAACAAAATATGTAAGCACACAACGTTTAAAAGCCTAAATGGTTTCAATTATATTGATTGATTGATTGCGATGTACAATCAAACATTAAGCAAGTCTCCCGTATTATAAATACGAATACCACACCACTATACCCATGTTACGGCAACACGACACCATTCTTTATGAAGCTAAACATAGCAATATATTCACTCCTTTAAAGAAAGGCGCCACAACGATAACCACATAAGTCTAATAGTTACTAAGCATTAGAAGCAAGGTTACAATGTATACATCAATTTTGCGATCCATATTAAGATATGCCTCACCTATATGGAAAGCGAACGCAGTCTCACATCGTCTTAAGTTACAAATATTTCAAAATAAGGCTTTAAGAATAATAAATAATTTACTGTATTGGCACAGGAATGTTGGATGTCTTTCTGAGTCGTTGTTCTAAAAAATTGGAGCGTTCCTGTTTAATGTCAGAAAATTCGCTTATAAATGCAATACCAACAAGTAATTGTTACGTTTAAGTAAATAAGCTCTAGCCATTTAAATTAGGTTAAGTTTAGGCTTAACGTGAAGAATACGTTTTTTTTTATTATTTAAAGTTTTTACACTATTTTCTACTGTAATATAGCTATCCAAATATTATTTAAGTTTAAATAATTGAAATACATAGTATTAATTAAAATTGACCTTGTTATTGTTGCTTAGCTTACACTGACCAATATGTTAAACAAAATTTTCTTTTGTAAATAATTATTATTTTAATCTTTCAATCAAGCCCGAAGATATTTAAAAATCTAAAAGTGAACAACGTTTAATTTATAAAAGTTAAACCAATAATAGTAATTTTCTAACTAATCTCGAAATTTTTGCAAACATTTTTAAAACACAGCCTCATATGATAAGTATCCAAATCATCACGTTCGAAATGTTTATATGATACGAATAAATAATGAAGTGGTGTTCGCAAAGTAGTCAGGAGTGAGAATAACCCATGCTGCCGGCATGATTAAGAATTGCTAGACTCAAGATACAAAATGTATTACGAAAATAATTTTAAGGTGTTAAACAAAATAGACTGCGGTGCTAACAAAAATTTACACTAGTCCACTAGTGAAGTGAGCCGAATAGTAAAAGAACTACATTTGCCAGCAACAATAGCTCAACGGATGTTCCATATATTTAAAATACGCGTAAGTGTTTTAGTACATAATACCATATAACATTCCAAAATTACAGGCAGGTAAATAAAAGAAAATATAGAAAACATTAGTGGTTACCTTGTATCGATGACAGCCAGAATTTTTATTGGGCATAACACGAACAAACAAGTTTTTTTTATAAATTACGGATTTCAATAACTATCACATCACTCATCACTAAACACTATGTTGATTTACTTATTTTAAAACTTTTTTATAAATAATAAGAAATTTGTTCACTTTCTCGAAAAACTTATCACTTAAATCCAACACTAAATAATTTAAACCATTTTTTCAATATACTCTAGATGATGACTTACTACTAAATCCACTGATTGTAGAATGGCATAACAGTAAGCCAAAAAATTTGTTTTGCTCTTTTGATTTGACTCTCTCGCTTCAACTGATACTGGCCAATTACTAAACAAACAAAAACCAGTAAACCACATGTTAACTGTAATCTGAATAAACAAATCGTTTTGCTATTTACGGTTGATTTATTTGGTCAAGTTCATGATTAGAAATGATATTTGTGAGACGTAACACTGGGTGACAATAAAATACGGAGACTGATTAAATTTCAAATCGTTGTAAATAATTTGAACCAAATCATCATCTTTTGGTTCACTTTGACCGCTCTATTGACGAATTTGAGTGTTAGCTTTAACACAGCGTTAAATCCAGCCTAAATCATAACAGATTTAGGTTTTTAGAACCAAAAGCCCAACATGATTTATTTTATGATATTCTTCGATTTAAGAAATTTTCAAAGCCTCTACAGGAGATTTTAAAAAATGTTCGCTTATTTTTGAGACTTTATCACCTCGCTAAAGTGCAATAGACCTGCACCCGAATTCCGGTTCAATATCAAATCAGAATTCGTATCTTAAACCATTCGTATCTTATATAATTGCTTGTTCTTTCCATTTTTGGGCAATAAGGGCGAAATGTGGTGTACCCAGCTTAAGGCGAAAAATCTTCTACTTGTTTTTTTGGTAATTAAAACTTAATTGTTTGGCCTTATTTTATAATTACTGACTTGTTTTAAAGAAATTTGTGTAAAGCAATAGGCAAGGAATATGATCAAAGTAGAAATAATTTTCCAGAACTGTGTAAAATTATTGAAAGAACGTGTTTAAAACAAGCTAGACACTTCAAATTTTGGAGCTCTAATTTTCTGGTTCATCCAGTGGCGTAACTGCAAATATCGGGCCGCTCAGCTACTTTTTTTTGGGGCCCTAAAAATGCTTCTTTTATCTACGAACAAGTTAAGCTTTTAGTGAAAAAATTATTTCTTCCTATTGTCTGGTCTCGCATTAATTAAAAGTATCTGATTTTGAGATGATTTCTAAATATTTCTAAAGAATTTCGAAGTAATCTCAAAAATGTCATATTTTCAAAGTATCTTGAATATTCTTGAACGTTCTCAAATATCGAATTATCTGTAAGTTTTGTTAAAAAATTGTTTAAATTTGCAAAAATTGTCAATTATTAATAAAATTTGATAGTTTATTTAAAAAAATTTGGGTTTTAAGTTACCTTTGAAAGGTTTTCAAACCAAACCATTTAACTCTAAAATTTGATATTATAATGAAAGATTGTATTTTAGGATATAATTAGAATATTTGTGTTTAATGAGCTTTAAGCTTGATAATTAAATTATACTTTTTGGGTGTGAACTTAACATTTGTGAGCCTTTTCATAATTTCCGGTTTTTGTTAACATGTGTCTAGAGAAAAAATTATGTTTTGCAAAAAATGTCAAACATTATTAGCTTTAAGAGCTTTCAATTACAAAAGCTTTCCAAAGCAAACCATTTTACTTGGAAATTCGAATTTATAAAGGGCAGCGAAGTTATAGGGACAGTTTATTATATTTGTACTTAAGAGCTTTTAGTCAAACCAAACCGAATAGAATATTTGTTTCTAATGCCGATCAAGCATTAAGCAAGTCTCCCGTATTATATAAATGCGAAAACCACACCACTATACCCATGTTACAAAACACATGAAGCCAAACATAGAAATATTCACCCCGTAAAGAAAGTCGCCACATCGATAACCACATAAGTCTAATAGTTGTAATATCCACCCCTGGCCTGGCCGCCGTCGTACCCATCGAGGGATGGGAAAGGAATGTTAGCAACAAAGACTTAACCCGGTTCCAGACACCTAAGTAGTTGATAGTTAGTAAATTTGTTAGTAATATATATTTTTTAGTAATTTATGCAAAATACAATACAATTTAAAGTTGATCTACTGCTCCAACCTTGTGTTGACATTGACAACACAAATTTCCTGGTGCCGCAAACTCTTTTTTCTGAAAAGCTGTAAACAACTATTATTATTCCCTCCACCATTTTTTCTTTCGGCGGTTGTGAGGGGGCGAGATTTCGTTTCATCATCATGTTCCCATGCGGTCACTCAAATTTGTACTAACTGTAGGTAGTGTTACTTGACGTTGTTGTTGAAATCGTTGCATCTCTGCTGTCCCTGCTACTCGCCCCCTTTTTTTTCTACTCCCCCCGTCCTAAATGGTTTCAATTATATTGTGACACTTAATTAGGGTTTCATATTTCTGCAACTATTTTTGCTGGTGGAGTAAAATAATAAAACCATTAGCCACAGTATAACCGCAAAACACAATGCTTACTTTTTAAAACGCAAATCTAGAAAACTAGTCGATACTTGTTTACTTGACTTTTCTGTTGATTTAATTAAATTAATGATTGTTAACTATTTAAATGTAACAGAGCTTTTACTATGCTGCATAAAAGGTTTTTGCCATAAGCTGAAAACGAATGTTAAATTTAATTAAATTTGGTGAAATTCTCCGTGTCTGAGAATTAATATTAGAGGAATTATCTCAACAAGTTTAATAAAAGCTTGTTGTTTGAACAGCTTTATTGTAACATTTAATAAAAATATATATGTTTTTTTGCCTTTATGGATATTTTTAATAATTATTTTTAAGTTCGAAAGCTCTTTCAGCTAATACAGGGTAACACAAATTGAATACCATAACAAATTTTGAAAGCTCAGCTTATATTTATAAAACTTTACCATCAACTTAAGCTAAATTATCTATTTACCATTTTCTATTTAACTACATTGCGATTCCTACTTGAAGTTTTTGAATCTTTCTAAAATTTGTTGCTGTTGGAGTAAAACAGTAAAACTTTCAACCACAATATAACCAAAAAGCAGAATGCCTACTTTTTAAATGTTAAAAATAGCAAGAAACCGTTGAAAATTAAAATTTAATATTAACTAGAGCTTTTAATTATTCTTTAATGTTCAAAAGAAAATAAATTTCCACCAATGTATAGACCAACAGTTGTAAGTTTTTTGTATTAATCGCCAATATAAATTTTCATTAACTTAAAGCATTACACAAAAAAAGCAGCGAGATCTTTTCGTTACAAGAAGTAAACCATGTTAATGTTATTTAATCAAATTAGCTAAGTAAAAGCTTTTGCCGTACTTTTAAAATCAATGTTAAATTTAATAAAATTTATTGAAACACTCTGTGTCAGTATAGGAATTCCCCCAATAAGTTTAATAAGAGCTTGGTATTTGAAGAGCTTTATTGTGATATTTGATACAAAATATGTGGTTTTTTGCTGTTATGTTTTAATTTCTGATAATTATTTTGAATTTTAAAAGTTCTTTTCAGTTGACAAAGTTTTACACAAATTAATCATCGTAAACTAATTTAAAGCTTCGCTTGTACCTAATAGCTTTCATCATTAACCTAAACTAAATTGTCTACCATTTTTAGTAAATATAAATATAATTTTTTTTATTGCTGGGCTAAAACCATAAAGCTTTCAGCCACAATTGAATCACAAAGCAGAATGCCTCCCTTTGGTTAAGTAAATCATGTCACAAAATTGATCGTAAGGCCACGAAATACTAAAAAGCTTTAATTGAAAAATAAATAGAAATCAAGTTTTATTTGGAAACGTTCGAAATTAAAATTAAATTAGCGGTTTCAAAAAGCTTTCCATTGGTGTAGGAAAAGATTTCGACCATTAGAAAGATTAACTTAAGCTTTTAATTGTTTTTAGCGTTTCAAAGAAATTGAGCTTCCCTGGATATAGAGATTAACGATTAATGTATTTATTAATCATAAATATAATTTTTCATACCTTAAAGCACTACGACAAAATAGAGCAAGAGCTTTTCATTACATACGACACAAATTACTAAATTTGTTTCTGGACTTTACTGTCGAATTAATCAAATCCACGATTGTAAACTAATAAAATTAACTGAATTGTATCTAAGCCATATAAAAGCCTCTGCTATACGTTTAAAATTAATATTAAACTAGTTTAAGCATTTATTTAAAATCCTGTGTACATTTTTTATAATTATTCGTAAGTTGAAAGGTTCTTTTCAGTTGATCACACCGCACCATATAAACAACATTAAAAATTGTTAAATCTCTGTTAATGTACTTGAAAGCTTTTACATCTAGTTAGCTAATACTAAAATTTAATTCTGCAACCGTTTAAACGCTAAACTAAATATCCAAGCTTACATGGTTTAATGCGTTATAAACGACTTTACTGTTGATTTAGGTAAAACTAATAAAATTTACCCGAGCTTTATTTGGCTACGTAAAAGCTTTTGATATACGTTTAGATTGAATGTTAAATTTAAATAAATTTGTTGAAACACTCTGTGTCAGAGAATTAATTGTTGAGTAATTTCCCAATAAGTTTATTAAAAGCTTATTGTTTGATAAGCTTTAATGCGATCATAAAAAATGTGTTGTTTTTAAGTTTAAAAGCTTTTTTTAGTTGACAAAGTTAAAAGCCTCGCTTATACTTAGTGGCTTTCATCATTAACCCCAACTAAATGTCTAATTACCATTTTCAGTACAAAAAACATATCCATGTTTTTTAACTACATTGAGATAGTTACTTGAGTTTTTATATTTTACCAATTTTTTTGTTGCTGGACTAAAACCATAAAACTTTCAGCCACAATACAGTCACAAAGCAGAATGCCTCCCTATGGTAACGTAAATCAGGTAACATAATTGATTGTAAGGCCACTAATTACTAAAATAGAAATTAAATTTTATTCGGAAACGTTTGAAATTAAAATTTAATTATGTATTTAAAAAAGCTTTCCATTGGTATTGGGCAAGATTTCGATCATTAGAAAGATTAACTAGAGCTATTAATGGTTTTTACGTTTCAGAGAAATAGAGATTCCATCGGTATAGAGACCATCAATTAAAGCACAACAAAAAATAGAGCAAGAGCTTTTCATTACATACGACACAAATTACTAAATTTGTTTCTGGACTTTACTGTCGAATTAATCAAATCCACGATTGCAAACTAATAAAATTAACTGAATTGTATCTAAGCCATATAAAAGCCTCTGCTATACGTTTAAAATTATATTAAACTAGTTTAAGCATTTATTTAAAATCCTGTGTACATTTTTCATAATTATTCGCAAGTTCAAAGGCTCTTTTCAGCTGATCACACCGCACCACATAAACAACATTAAAAATTGTTAAATCTCTGGTAATGTACTTGAAAGCTTTTACATCTAGTTAGCAAATACTAAAATTTAATTCTGCAACCGTGTAAACGCTAAACTAAATATCCAAGCTAACATGGTTTAATGCGTTGTAAACGACTTTACTGTTGATTTAGTTAAAACTAATAAAATTTAACCGAGCTTTATTTAGCTACGTAAAAGCTTTTGATATACATTTAAATTGAATGTTAAATTTAATTAAATTTGTTAAAACACTCTGTGTCAGAGAATGAATTGTTGAGTATTTTTCCCAATAAGGTTATTAAAAGCTTGTTGTTTGATAAGCTTTATTGCGATCTTTGATAAAAAATGTGTTGTTTTTAAGTTTAAAAGCTTTTTTCAGTTGACAAAGTTAAAAGCCTCGCTTATACTTAGTAGCTTTCATCATCAACCCCAACTAACTTGTCTAATTACCATTTTCAGTACAAAAAACATATCCATGTTTTTTAACTACATTGAGATAGTTACTTGAGTTTTTATATCTTACCAATTTTTGTGTTGCTGAACTAAAACCATAAAACTTTCAGCCACAATACAGTCACAAAGCAGAATGCCTCCCTATGGTAACGTAAATCAGGTAACATAATTGATTGTAAGGCCACGAATTACTAAAATAGAAATTAAATTTTATTCGGAAACGTTTGAAATTAAAATTTAATTATGTATTTAAAAAAGCTTTCCATTGGTATTGGGCAAGATTTCGATCATTAGAAAGATTAACTAGAGCTATTAATGGTTTTTACGTTTCAGAGAAATAGAGATTCCATCGGTATAGAGACCATCAATTAAAGCACAACAAAAAATAGAGCAAGAGCTTTTCATTACATACGGCACAAACCACTAGATTTGTTTGATGTTGATTGTAAACTAATAAAATTAACTGAATTTTATCTAAGCCATATAAAAGCTCCTGCTTTATGTTTAAAATTAATAGTAAACTAGCTTAATAATTTATTTAAAAAATCTGATAAAATCCTGTGGTTTGGAGCTTTATTGTAACTTTTGATCAAAAATGTGTGGTTGTTAGCATTATGGATACATTTTTCACAATCATTTATAAGTTTAAGGGCTGTTTTTAGCTGATCACATTAATTGAACAACATTATGAAACCTCTATAAATGTATTAAAAGCTTTCAAAGCTTTTACATCTAGTTAACTGATGCTAAAACTTAATTCTGTAACCGTGTAAACGATAAACCAATAAACGGTCTAATTACCACTTTCATTGCAAAAAAACATTTCAAATTTATTTTACTTAGATTGTGACACCTATTCGAGCTTTCATATATTTGTAAATATTTAAGCTTCCTAGTTGAAACAAGAAAACTTTCAGCCACACTAGCGTAATCCATTGTAAGACAAGAAACGGACAATATTTTAAACATTAAGCGAAATACTTAAAAGCTTAAAGCTTAAAAAATTTGATTATTTAACAAGTAAATTATCAACCGAGTAGCAAGAAAACATTGGAAATTAAAATTTAATTTTCTGTTCGGAAAAGCTTTTCATTGGCACAGGGACAAATCTTTTAAACAGATGTAGAAGCTTTGATAGCTTCGTGGTCTCTTCTGAAAGTGCTGAGCTTTAATTTTTACAAAATAATAAAAACTTTCAAATACCGAAATATTTACAAGCTTCTGGTTTTCGTCCATAGATTCTTTCAACATTATTTAACAATAAAGTCCCTGGGCGGGTTTAGAACCTATCTAATCAATCTTCTAATTTTATATTAAATCTTGAGCTTTTGATATTGAAGATTTTTTCTTTTATAATTTTGATATCATTAATGATTATTCACTAACTTTAAACTTTTGCAAGTTTAAGATTCTGCTATGTTCTTTGTTTATTGACAGCTTCGGCAAACACAGATATTGAGCGATAATGTGATAAAGTGGGAAAAATTTCACTGCATTATTTCAATATATTAAATTCAATGAACTTGCTAATTTTAACAAATAAATACTACAATTTTCACTAGTAAGTCAATATACGAATGTCATTTGGGATTTATATAAAAAACTAAAATATTTTTTTCTTTTTTCGTTACACTCAATTCTGCTTATTTCACAACCGACAACACATTGGACTTATTACTACTCCATACATATACCCTCTCCTTATACTACAATTTATTGAATTATGAAATCCAATAACATTTTTTTTTTGTTTTACTTTTTTTTATCCATTTTCCCATTTTCACAACATAGTAGTAAAACTGTACAAAAAAAAAAAAAAAATTATTAATAACAATATTTTTATTATATTGAACATAAATTTATAGTTTTTAAAAGCCACAAAATTATGGAAAATATGAGTTATAATAAAAATAAAATGTGTGTATGAATTAAATTGATTGAAGTGAAATTGATCGTCAATTTTTTTGTATGGATGCTTTCAAATTACAACACAAAAAAATAATTTAACATGCAAATATGCGGGCACCAAATTTATATCAAACCAATAATTTTCTACTTATACTGACATTAACATAAATATATACAAAAAAAAAAAAAAAAAAAAAATTTTTTTGTAGGTTTGGGTTGACGGACACAAAATGAAAATGAAAACCAATATAAATGGAAATCATATTATATTTGATATATAAAGTCGGAATAAGCACCAAAGCATTATATTTTTGTTTTGTGACGATTATTAAATAAAGTAATAATAAATGTATATAATGCAGCAGCGCTGATGTTTGGATAATTAAATTTTTTGTTAGCACATTGTATTAGATTTTGCGACAAACTTTATTCTTTGCTTTATGATATTTAGTGCCCATTCACACAACATTGTAATGTTGAAAATAAATTATGCATTACTCGCACAAATCGAAATTGCAATAAATCTTTTTATGTTCACAAATACTTTTTTTTTTTTTTTTGTTTTGTCGCACAGTGTTAAAATAAATAAATACGTTATTTTAATAGGATTATTTATTGCACACAAAAAAACGTAAAATTTATTTTAGTACTCTTCCATTTTGTAAATAGCATACAACAAAAAACAAAAAAAATGTGTTTTTTTGTAATTACTAGTTGGGAATATTTGATGCAAAATTCGTAAGCTTTTAAAATACTGAAAATTGCCTAATCGTGTCCTCCTCGGGATAATGTGTTCGCAATTTGAAATATTTGATATTACAGCATTGGTGTATCTTCCTCGCACCACTTAAGCACATTTTCTTTAGCTATTCAGAATTAATTATGAATCAAACATAAAGTGCGAAATTTTAATAATTTATCAATCTCACACAACGTAAATAAACTAATACACTTTTAAATAGCTTTTTATCAATCACAATATATTTATATAGTATATGTATATGACATACAGACCAACAAAAAAGGAAAATGGCTAATGGCTCAACGAGATAAAATATATTTTATAAACAAAAAATCCTGAAATTATTTATATGCTTAAAAGTCAAAATATGCTTAAGGCAATCGTATTTGTTGTACACAAAAAAAGGATATTGATTCTTCAAAAATAAAATGACATACATTTTTAAATTTCCCAAAAACATTATTTTTAAAAATATATTAAAAATTAAAATTTGTATATTTCTAAATATTTTGATTACTTAGACAATATTATTTATATTGATAATAATAATAATAATAATACATAATGGACTTTAAGTTTTTATACTATTATATATTATAAAGGATACAAATTTATAATTTATACATAGATTTTTTACAATATTTATTACATACCATTATTTTAAGCACGTCAACAATATTCAGTATAAAGTATACAGTGTAAGAAAAAAGTGGGCTGTAAATAATAGTATTTTTTGAAATGGCGGACATCATACAATTATAATCTAGATGTAAAAATAAAATATATAATTATTAAATAATTATACGGTTTACACAGTATTTGAATAGGAAATAAAATTATCACCTTACAAATAATTTTGTAAAATACCCTCCCACCATATTATGTTGTATATCTGTATTTACGCTCGTACAAGTTTTATTGATTTTTTTGGTGAACACACTAAACAAATTTTTTTTTTTGGGGTACTAAAATACAATATACATAGAGTGTGTAGTGTAGAAGAGAAATTCTACTAAAAATTATTACTTAGTTTTTGTAATTTATGGATGACAGTTTTTATTTTATACACATTTGATTTTTGTTGGATAGTAAATAATTTAGAAATAACGTGATAATAAAACAATAAACATATTAAAATATTAAACATTCATAGTTTTTGGTATATTTTTTAGTAGTTGTAGTATGGTATATGGTAATGTTCAGCGGTGATAAAAATTAGTTTTAAAATTTATGATTCAGGCGAATTTTATGTGTTAAATTGATCGATTTTTATACGTCTAAATAAATCCGAATTTTAAAATGTATTTGGTAACTTTAGAGCTATGTGCACCTTCCTTGGAATATTATTCGAGCAACTTGAAATAATTATAATTAAGGTGTGCGGTGACCAACCGCGCACCACCCAAGCATAATTTAAAATTTGAATTCAAAGTGTAAAAAAAAGGTCAAACATCTTAAACCATAATTATATAGACTATATATATATATATATATATATATATATATATATATATATATATATATATATATATATATATATATATATATATATATATATATATATGTGTGTACATATAATTAATTATAGGAAATAATTTTTTCCAACTCAAAAGAAAATAAACATAATTATAGTTGTTAGTTTAGAACGAAAAACAAAAAATAAATTATTTTCGTAATTAACTCTAAATAGATCAAAACTAGTTGGAAAAAAAATATTATACAGTTACAACATCCTCTTATCAATATAAACATGTTAATGTATACACTATGTTTTGTATGCTAAACTAGAATGTAATTAATTTTTTTTTTTTTTTATGTAATTATTTATATTATTGATTTAGAATACATTCTATGTATTTAGAATTTTTTTTAAATAAATAAACTTGCTACTGTATACTTAGTGCTCAAAGAGTCTTCAAAGTGAAATATTATATATTTTTGGATATTGTTTATATGTCAAATTAACTTTTTTTTTTTTTTTGGTAAATAATCGAACATGCAATATACTTTTTTGCAATATATTTTACAAGAAATTCAACCACTTTATCCACAAAATAAAAAAAATAAAATTAAAACATTCCCGTCAATATTTTATTTTAAAATATATAAACTGACAATTTAAACGTTTCATTGTGGATTTCGACATTTTTGTTTTTTCCCATGTATTCTGTCAATATTCTGTTGTTTTTCCAAATTTTAAACCATAATAAAATAAATAATATAAAATCAACAATATTCATGGTTGTTTTATTACAATATAACATATTGATTTAAATAAAAATTGTCCATAATTTATTTTTAGTTTTTGACAAGCTCCATATCATAAATAACCTTTCCACCTTGTACGTGCCACTAATTTTAATCGAGTAAAAGCTTTTATACATATTGGACATAGGTATAAACAAAAGAAAATGAAAATAATAGATATCCTGATAAATTAGCCACATAAAATAGAAACCACCTGTGATCACTCTAATTATTTCATCAAGGATACACACATCAGCTCGTAAAAAAAATGTCATCTAATGAATATCATATATAACCGATAATACTGATAATAATGACAATGACGATAGTCATAATAATAATAATAATAATAATAATAATAATCATAGTAATAAAATTAATGTGGTTAAATTTAAATAAAAACATGCTTATACAACATTTTCTTTTTTGTAAGTGGATTGTTAAGGAGACTAATATCTGCTTTGTTTTTTCATTTTGCATCAAGAAATTTCCTTTTGATCTCTTTCGCTCTCGAATCATACTCAAAGTTGGAAAAGGGTTCTTTTTTTTTTTTTTTTTGTGGCGCAAATATATTCAGCATCTATTGTTAACAACAGAATATTTTTATTTTTATAAATTACCTTTTTTCTTGTGTTATTATGTTTGGAATGTATACATGAATTATAATACTGGAGAAAAATGTGGAATGATGAAAAATTATGTAGACGTCAAAAAAAAAACAAAAAAATTATGAGAGGTAGCATGTCTCAATGGAATATTTTATGCTCGTTTTGAATATGCGGAATAATATTTTTTGTTTAGTTTTTCGCTCGCGTAAAACAAGTGTTAAAATGTGTTATAATTTAATTGCGGAATTTTTGTGCAATCGTTTAGAGATATGAACAAAATTGTTTTTTTTTTGTTATATTTTACTAGTATTAAAAACTTGATTGCAGAGTTTGGTAAATTAATCTGCAATAAATTAAGAGTTGATGCACAATTTTGAGGAACTTCACAAATATGAAAGCTCACCCTTCTCGGAATAATGTGTCAGCAATTCAAAATTTTTAAATTTTTAGGAGAGATTTATTTTATGCACACCAGCCAAGCTCTATTTCTTTCTAATCAATAAATTAGTAAGCTTGCAACGAACGTTTAAAGCTAATCGTGATGTGAAAATTTACTAAAAAGTTTTGTCATATTCCAAAAATAGAAGCTAAGGTTTGTTTATTAGTTGTTGGATGCAATCTTGATAATTAAGCAAATTCAACTATTGATTTTGCCTTGTTATTTTGGCCACTAAACAATACAAGAACTTGTTTACTGTTAAATCTTGGGCTTTAGAAGATAGAGAAATATTTTGATTGCTTCATCAATGAGAAAGGAACCGGTTTTAGATGATGTAAAATTCTGAAAAATTGTGCTTTACAATTTCGCGCCGAAAGAAATTTCAAAAATGGTAAATTTGTTATCTGGCCATTCTACCCTCTCCTCGCTCCCCTCTGCACCTCTCCCCTCTCAAAATGTCGAACAAAAAAGCTGAGTTTTAAACAATTATTTTGAAAAAGTTCAGATTTTCCTAAACAAGTTTTCCATACTAAACAAATTATTAAAATTTTCAAAGAATGAGGAAATTACAATATATAGCCCCCTCTTTAATTTATTTGCTAATACAAACTGTCAGGTAAAATAAAGCTTTTGATATCAAAATGTTGTAGGTTTTAGTTGCCTTATCGTTTTTGTGAAAGTACCAGAAGGCTTTCCCCATAAATATGTTTACCCATAAATGTGGCTTTCCCCATAAAAATTGTGAGCTTTCGAGTCTCACTTAATTTGTATATTGAAAGAATCTTTTAATTTTTATAATTGCCTAACCCCAATCATGAGACCCGCCTGAAAAGCAGTTCACACAAAATTTAATAGATGACAGCTAAAGCACAAAAAAGATTAAACCACAAAAGTCCATGTTTAAAATTTTAGCCTTGTACGTCGTTTAGTTCAGTTGTGACAGCTATAAATACAAAACAACCTCGCCTTATAATGTAAAACAATGAATTTCGTATATGGAAATAAAGCCCTGTTTTGATGGTTTAAACAAATCTAACTTTTCGACAGGTATCAAAAAGATGGAACACCTTCCAACACATTTTTTCAAATACAATTTTATGTTTTTTGTTGTCTTTCAAGACTGCCCCTTTATTTATAAAGTCCAGCTTTTCCTAAACAAATACAAATTCCATTATTAAACAGAATTGTTTTAATCAAACAACGACCAGGAATCAAGTCAAACAACGACCAGGAATATTTTTTTTACAACATCTTTAACTTTCTCGTAACCCATATTAGTTCTGGAATTTCTAGTCTAAACACTGAAAATTTGAGTTCAGCTCTTTGAAAGCTGCTTTTTTTAGTTTTTACTATTCTTTCTTAAACAGGCGGAAGTCTATAAATGTATGCCGTCTAATTATTGAAATTGAACACACCGCAACACCCTTCTTTTATATCCTTTTTGCATCACTGAGCTTTTGATAATTTTATTTACACGGTTTGTACAATTTAAAAAACAATTTTAACAACATAAACAACATTTTAATGTCTAAAATTTTTCGAAAAGCGTTTGTCTTCATCCTCAGATTTCGATTGTACGATTGAATTGTATAACGGTCTCTGAGAATGAAGACAAAGTGTTTTCGGAAAAATTTTAGAAACTAAAATATTATTTGTGTTATTTTTTAAAACTTTTTATTTATGGATGGGGTTATAAAAATGCTTTGAAAGTTTCGTGACGCAAACTGGAGGTAAACGGCAAGTGTTGTTGTAGGAATAGAATTTAAATCAATAGTTAGCTTTGGTATCTTATGATTATTTTTTTTTTTAACTAAATAGGTTTTATAAAAGTTTGATTTTAGAAATATTTAAGCTTTTATAGAGTTCATTATAATGAGCTTTTAGTTTTTATCAAATAGTCTTTGTTAAATACGTGTTCTTTCATTGAATAATCAGTTGAAAATGAATAGAAATATTTAGCCAAACCAGAGACAGAGTATAACTCAGTTTGAAATGTTCTAGAAAGCATATAAAAGCTTATAAAAGTTTATAATGTCGGTTAAACTGATAACTGCTAAAAGTGGCAGCAATAAAATTCGCTAGTTTTTTGACAGCGTTCCTTATTCTCGTCAATTTTTTGTTCTAATTGCTAATATTGGAGTGTATGAAATAAGTCAAATATAAAGCTTAGTTTTCTAATCGTTTGTAGTTACAACCAAAAATATTTTTGGAAAAAGTTTGATTTTACTAAAATAGCTTTTCAATACTGAAAAAACTGTTAAAAGCTATAGCAGAAAGTAAACGATATTGTCATTTCTAAAGAAATCTGTGTGCAATAATACAGTTATTTGATTGTGTTATGTATCACAAAGCTATTCAAACTAAACTTTAGTTGTGGCTAACATTTTTGTAAACAGAACTTGAGGCTGACAGTTTCAATGAATATGTTTAAGTACTCCGAAAATAAAGTTATTTAAATGATAGGGTTTTAGCTAAGTCTCCAGTTTTTTTTATAAATTTAAAGCTTTACAAAAAAATTGGTTATATATATATATATATATATATATGTATATATATATATAACTTTCAAATCTTGACTTCTTTTTAAATTTAAAGACATTTTTCATTTTGGCAACTATCATCGATAGCATTTAAAAAATAAATATTTAATATCAACATTTTTAATACAATTTAGAGGCAGTTTTACATAGTATTTCATCGACAAATTTCGTTAGTAAACAGAATTGCTTTAGTAAACTTAGATGGTGTGTAAAAAGTTTTTAAATTGGACCTTTATCAGACCGTTAAAATTATCAAAAATATATCGTGGTTAAACTCAATAAGATTTTAAGAGTGAACCACTAACTGTTCAGTCTATTTATTATTTACATAAACGAGAGCTCTCGATATATTTCATTAATTTGTCGTTGATAATGGATATCATAAAAGCTCATAATAAATAATTTAATCGACATCTCTTAAGAACATTTGGTTCTGAATTTAATTGGTTTCTTACAAAAAATCTCACGAAGTAAAATTTGGCAAGCTTATTTAACTTTCAAATCAAGCCAAATTACTAAGCTTGCGTAAGCCTGAAATTTTTGAAAGTAAGCCTAAAGTTTTATATATATATATATATATATATATATATATATATATATATATATATATTTTATATATATATATATATATATATATATATATATATATATATATATATATATATATATATATATATATATATATATATATATATATATATATATATATATATATATATATATATATATATATATATATATATATATATATATATATATATATATATATATATATATATATATATATATATATATATATATATATATATATATATATATATATATATATATATATATATATATATATATATATATATATATATATATATATATATATATATATATATATATATATATATATATATATATATATATATATATATATATATATATATATATATATATATATATATATATATATATATATATATATATATATATATGTATATATATATATATATATATATATATATATATATATATATATATATATATATATATATAATAGGTATATATATATGTATATATATATATATATATATATATATATATATATATATATATATATATATATATATATATATATAGATACCTATATATATATATATATATATATATTTATATATATATATATATATATATATATATATATATATACCTATATATATATATATATATATATATATATATATATATATATATATATATATATATATATATATATATATATATATATATATAATAGGTATATATATATATAATATATATATATATATATATATATATATATATATATATATATATATATATATATATATATATATATATATACATATATATACATATATAAAATTGTAAATTTCGAAAAAATTTAAAAAAAACGTACATATATATTTCTGAAGTTAAAGTCGTCAAACGCCCTTCGAAAGGAAATTTGTTTGGACGGAGCTCGTGCGGAAGTGGCTTCCTTTATTGAAATTATAATTTAAGTTTAAATTTTAAATAGCTGTTAGTCAACCAGTTTAATATTTTGATTTTTATTACATCAGATTTAATTAAAATGGCTTTAAAACTTAAGTTTTACTGTCAAGAAAATTTCTACTAGTCAAGCTAAGCAGAAACATAATTTATATTTAGAAAAACATTTAAATATTCTTCCTTATTTTTTGGTTGTAAGTTCTGTATTTTCCAGCCAAAAAATACTGTCTAATCCAGTGTTTTAAATTTAATTTCAAAAGCTGATAACTAACCGAAATTTTAGTTTGAAAAAATCTAGTTGGAACCAACATTTTGTATTGTTAAATACCATTTTATTATTTATCTATTTGAGCAGAACTAATTCGTTTCCATTTAAAAGAAAAGCTCACGAGAAAATAAAATAAATTGACGTTATCTAGGTAGGCCTTGTAAACCTTGATTGGTTATTAGATATCGTGATTAGATTTTATTGAGAATAAAGAAAGCTATTGCCATAAAGCTCGTTCAATAAAAAATAGATTAATCTGCTTTAGCATCTTACCTTATTTGTTCAACCGAATAATCTTTATTAAAAGTTAAGTGTTAGAAATATTCAAGCTTTTTGAGGGTTTTATATTTTAGTTGGCTTTTAATATTTATGAACAATTTTCATTAAATAAGACTTTTAAATTTTATCGAATTTTTCATTTAGCTGTATAATTTTGCAAATTTTTTGCAGAATTACGCTAATTTGGCAAGCAACTTTCTGGGCCACCTTTCCTTTAGATAACGAGTTGAAATAGAAATCAAAGCAAAGAAATTAGTTTGTAAATCAATATCTGTTAAAAAATCTCTAAACAGGTAATTTAAATTTCCATATTTTGTTAAAAAATTTAAAACTTTTCACAAATTTGGCCACCTTTCAAATTTTAGCTTATTTGTGTATTTAAAGAAATTTTTTCATTATCGGAACTACCATCGACAGCTTGTAATAAAACATATTTAAAGTTCAGATTTTTTAATAATCAAGTTAAATGGACATATTTCGTTAATAATCAGAATTTTAGTAAACATAGTTGCAGTCCAAAAGCTTTCAAAATTAATTGTTTGGTATCTTGTATAAATAAATTGGTTAGTAGTGGCCAAATCGTATTTAATATTATCAGCTATTTAGAAATATTTTACCGCAAAACCGAACAAGGGATACATGTATAAAGCCCTTTAGGACTTAACTCAATGAGCATTTTCAAAAGCAACTTTTTCTTGATTGATTTAAATTATTTTTTATTTAATAATAAAAATAAAAAAATTAAAAAAAATATTTTTTATAATTTAAATTTACATCTAACATCTTTTCTCTCGAAGTTTAAACAGCTTCATACCAAACTCGTGATGCAAACTGGATGTAAACGGCAAGTGTTGTTGTGGGAATAGAATTTAAATAAATAATTAACTTTGGTATCTTATGATAATTTTTTTTTTTAGCTAAATAGGCTTTATAAAAGTTTGATTTTAGAAATATTTAAGCTTTTATAAAGTTTATTATAATGAGCTTTTAGTTTCTATCAAATAGTCTTTGTTAAATACGTGTTTCTTCATTGAATGATCAGTTGAAACTGAATCCATAATATTTAGCCAAATCAGAGCCATCAATAAATCTTATTATTTCTAACTAAGTTTGAATGATTTTTAGAAAGCTTATAAAAGTTTATAAAAGTTCAAGTTCATTCTGATATATGCTAAAAGTGGCAGTAATAAAATTCGCTAGTTTTTTGACAGCGCTCTGTAAAATACAAAAGAGCTTTATTTGCTTTCATGTAGGTTTACTAAGTTTGTGTGCTAAGTTTCACTTACTCTACATGCAATAAATCGGTAAACTCACAAAAATTAAGTAAATTTTTTTTTTTTATTAATATTGAAGTGTATGAAGTAAGCTTCGTTTCCTAATCGTTTGAGGTTGCAACTAAAAACATTTTTGGAAAAAGTTTCTTTTCAATATTAGAAAAACTATTAAAAGCTTTAGCAGAAAGTAAATTATCTTTTCCTAAGAAATCTGTATTCGATAATTTAGTTATTAGTTTGTGTTAGGTATCACAAAGCTCTTCAAACTAAACTTTAGTGAAGGTTAACATTTTGTAAATACATAGAAGTTGAGGCTGACAGTTTTAATGCGTATGTTTAGGTGTTCCAAAAAATCCAGTTATTTAAATGTTAGGGTTTTAGTTAAGTCTCCAGTATTTTTTATAAATTTAAATCATTTTTAAAAAATTGGTCAGCTTTCAAATCTTAACTTCTTTCTAAATTTAAAGACATTTACTACATTTGCATTTAAAAAATAAATATTTAAAATCTAGATTTTTAAACGATAAGGTTTTTTTTACAGATAACTACAATTTAGAGGCATTTTTACACATTTAATCAACAAATTTCGTTTTTGAACAGAATTGCTTCAGTAAACTTAGTTGGTGTCTAAAAAGTTTTCAAAATTCACCTTTATGAGACCGTTAAAATTATCAGAAATGTATCGTGGTTAAACTAAATAAGATTTTAAGAGTGAACCACTAACTGTTTAGTCTATTTATTATTTAAATAAACGAGAGCTCTCAATTTTTTCATTGATTTTTCGTTGATAATGGATATCGTAAAAGCTCATAATAAGTAATTTAATTGGCATCAAAATATAAAAAAACGGAGTTATATATTTCTGAAGTTAAAGCCATGAAACGCTCTTCGAAAAAAGATTTCTCTATAAGTAGCTCGTGCGGAAGTGGCTTCCTTTATTGGAATTGTAACAAAAGTTTAAATTTTAAATAGCTGTTAGTCAACCAGTTTAATATTTTGATTTTTATTACATCAGATCTGATTAAATGGCTTTCAAACTTAAGTTTTACTTTCAAGAAAATTTCTACCAGTCAAGCTAAACAGAAACATAATTTATATTTAGAAAATCATTTAAATATTCCTTCTATTTTTTGGTTCTTAGTTCTGTATTTTCGGGCCAAAAACTATTGTTTATTAATCAAGTGTTTTAATAAAATTCAAAATGTTACAAAACATTAGCAGAAATCTCCTTTCGTGTATTAAATTAAATTTCAACAGCTGATAACTAGCCGAAATTTTAATTTAGAAAAAATCTGGTTGAAACGAACATTTTATATAGTTAAATACCATTTTACTGTTTATCTATTTGAACAGAACTAGCACGTTTCCATTAAACAGAAAAGCTCACGAAAAATTAAAATAAATTGACGTCATCTAACAAGTACCAGCATAGAATTAATAGAAGTAAGACTTGTAAACCTTAATTGGTCCGTTTTCATACGAAATCTATTTTGTAAGTTTATATGAACTATTAAAAAAATGTTTTTAAAATTTGAAAATGCAATTTTGTAAATAATCAAGTTTGTCAATCTTAAGCTTTTATAAATCGTAATTAGATTTTATTGAGAATTAAGAAAGCCATTATCATAAAGCTCTTTAAATAAAAAGTAGGTTAATCTGCTTTGGCATCTTACCTAATTTGTTCAACCAAATAACCTTTATTGAAAGTTCGGTTTTGGAAATATTCAAGCTTTTGGAGAGTTTTAAATTTTAGTTGGTTCTAATATTCTTATTAATTCTGATTTTTTTAATTAGCTATATAATTTTGCAAATATTTTACAGAAATACACTAATTTGTGAAGTAACTTTCTACGCCGCCTTTCCTTTAGATGACGAGTTGAAATAGAAATCATAATAATAAGCTCAATAATCAACACCACATACCGAATATGTCTGAGACATCTACAATTTTTCTTGTTTCTAACCTAGGTTGTATGTTTTTGAGAAAGCCTTCAAAAGCCCATAAATTAGTTGGTAAATCAATATTTGCTAGAAAATCTCAAAATAGTTTATTTAAATTTCCATATTTGGTTACAAATTTAAAGCTTTTCAGAAATTTGATCAGCTTTCAAATCTTAGGTTATTTGTATATTCAAAGAAATTTTTCATATTTAACAAATTTAAAGTTCAGATTTTTTAATAATCAAACCTTAGTTCACACATTTCATTACTAATCAGAACTTTAGAAAACGTAGGGTCCAAAAGCTTTCGAAATTAATTGCTTTGACGGAAATATTAGAAAACTTTTATAAATATTTTTGTTTAGTTAATGTTTATTTTATGAATAAATTGGCGTACTATAAGTTGAAAAAAATAAAGATAACTGGCCACTAGTGGCTAAATCGTAATTAATATTATCAGCTATTTAGAGATATAATAAAACGCAAAACCGAATAAGGGCTACGTATACAGACATATAAAGCCCTTTAGAACAACTCAATGAGCATTTTCAAAATCAAAAAAGCTAATAAAATCTTTTTGTTCTGAAATTAATTAATTTCTTATAAAAATCTCTCAAAGTTTAATCCGCTTTTATACCAAACCTACATATATTTGTTAAGTTTCAATGAGTTAAAATTTTTTAAGGCATCTCAACATTTTTCAATATTTCATATTTTTCGAGAAAACAATTTTATAAATTATTAAGCTTTTTTGTACAAATTAAAGCTGTAGTTTAGAAAATACTTTTCATTATAAGATTATTTCATAAATCAAATCGGAAAAATATTTCTTCGTAAGTTTTTAACCTGTTTTTAAAAGTTCGAGCCAAATTATTTTTTTAGTCTTGGAGCTTTATTAAGCTGTTCGTTAATCAGTTCTTTTTAGTAGCATTATTTCTTGAGCTTTTAATAAACGTTAATTGTTAGTACATAAATAATTAATAAAAATAAATTCCAAAAGCCTAAAGTAAATTTTTTGAAAACATTGAAGGATTTGACGGTATCTATTTTGTTTCTAGTATATTTAAATGCTTCAAAAAAGTTTTTTATTATTACAAATAATTTATATATTGAAATCACAAGTTTACAAAACTCTTGCTATTAAATCCTAAAAGCTCACAAAATCAAATTAAATTGACTTCTATAACATATAATTGGTACATGTAGAACTTGTAGGCTTAGCTTGGTCAGCTTTCATTGACGATTTATTTACTAAGTTTGTATGAGATTATTAAACGATATTTCTAATTTTGAAAAAAAGGATTTACAAAAACTATTAGGTTTGCGTCCAGTACATACTAAAATAAAAGCTTCCAATAAATGTGAAAGTGATTCTCCGCCATAGGTTTGTTGAATTAAAATCAGAAATGAGCTTTGGTGTCATTCCTGATAGTTCTAAATAAAGAAGCTTTATAAAAGTCGTTTTAAAAAAAAAATTAAGCATTTGTAAAGTTCTAAAGTTAATCGTGCGTTTAGCTTTAACTAAAATTTTTTAACTAAATTTAATTTTAAAATTTTTCTAGCCTTAAACATATTACAGAACTACAATAATTTGTTTAACATTTAAAACCCACAAAGCTCGAAGTAAACAAAAGATTTCGTGTTAATATAAGCGAGTAGTTAGGTAAGTAATTAAAAAATACGGTTATTCCGAAGATATCTAATAAATGATAATAGTTTAAGTAACTTAGTTTCTAATTTAGTAGTTATTTTGAAAAAAAGCACTTAAAATCTTAAAATCTGCTAAAAGAAGCTGAGTTTAAAGTTTGATAAAAGTGCTTCCACCAAAATTTTAAAAATTAAATTTTTTGGACCACCTTAATTTTATCGATTTTTATCGTTTTCATTTTTCTTTATACAATTGTATTGAGTTTCTTGTATAAAAGGTTGCATTATAAACTAAAAGCTCATAATCGATTACAATAATTAAGTGTCGTTATTTTAGCTATCAGTTAACATATCGAAAATAAATAATAAAATTTGTACAAAATAAAAACTAAAATCAGTACAATTGTGTACGATGAATTAACGTCTCATTTAAATTCTGTTTGTGAAGAAGCCGCATTTAGCAGAACCAAAAAAATTATTGTAGAAAACGCCTCCATCAACATCAAACATACATAATTAAACCATTTTATTGCACTCACCTTAATTTTTTATATTTTTCTTTGTATTTGATGCCGTCTTGAAGCTCTTGTTGTGTTGTTACTCGTCGCTTGTTTTTTTTTGTATATTTAATTGATTAGTCAATTAAATGTTAATTTTTTTTTTTACTATCGTTTTAATTAAAACTACTTTCTGTTTTAAATTTTATTTTTTGTTTTCTTCTTGTATTTTAATATTTTTAAAAAATATCAAATATTTCGTTGAAATTCACGTAATTTCATCTTACTTGAATTTTTTGTCTGCAAAAGAAAAAACGAAACGGTAAAAAAATATTAAAATTAACATTAAAAAACAATTTAAGGAATTCAGTTTTGTATATTAATAATAAACTATGTATATATATATATGTATATGCTTGTGTTTTAAAGCTAAACGGAAGCTTAATAAAATTATATTCAATTATTTGTACAACAAAAACCAAAATAATAAAAATAAAGTTTTCGAAGAAAATAATAATAAAACGTTAAAAGTTTTAAGCTTTGTTTGTTTGTTGGTAAATAATATATTAATAACGGTAGTAATAGTCGTAATAAGTTTATCACTCTACATGCACGAGTGTACACCAAACACAGAAGGACGTTTAAATAGAAAAGAAAAAAAAATGCGAGGAGAGAGATATGCATGTTAAAATGTCATACATTTTAATTGTTCATATTATTATTTCTAATTTTTTACTTCCGCGTACAACTTTTATGTAATTGTTATTGCGAATTGTTAGGCCATGTATATACACATTTTTGAAAATACTATAAATTGTGTACGATAAGGACAAATTTATTTCGATGCAGTAATTATATAACTAGATTTTGTCTCTCTCCTTATATTATTTGGTAACATGCGGTGCTCATTTTTGGTAAAATTAATTAACACTTTGTGTAATTAACTATTTAAGCTACTACCTCTTTTAATATATATATTTATATTTTATAGTTTACCAGCAAACCATTATTTTATTTATTAAACAACAAAATTTATTATTAATCAAATATCCCCTGCGGTGAGAAAATATCATGTTGTTTCTATTATGGTCAAATTGGTTTTCCGGAAGTGATAACTTAGCAAAAGAAAATTTACACAAAAATGAAATGGTAAAAATAGTATATTTACGTTTTGTGAGGAATATAATAAGACAATAATTATTATTTATATAATAATATAGGTGTACATAAACAAAAATTTAATTAGAAACATAATTAAATCTGTTGTATTTTAGGGTAGTTTTTTCCCCTCAAACGGAAACAATTTTTTTCTGAAACATTTTATTATGTAATAAGCGCAATTCCTAAGGTATTTAGGTCGCCATATTAAACGGTTTACCCGGTAAATATCCATACTACCAAGACATTTTTGGAAGGATGCTCGATCTCTATCTATTTTAATAACATCAATTGTAACTATATAGCATGTTATGCTACCTCATGGAAACGAGCCTCAATTTTCCATCGAATGATCTAACATACATTTATTATATCCATGTTATAAAACATGTTACAAAAGTTTAGAAAAATTTGTTAGATAATATGATGTACAATTAAGGCGCGTTTCCACGAGACATTATAACATGCTTACATATAAAATAATGTTATATAACATGTTACACAAATTACTAAAATTGATTTGAATAATTTGGAATGACCGATTAACGATTCTTATTTTGAATTTAATTTATTTGAAGTTTTGTAATCGACAAATTTCAGAATTTTAGGTTTGTGGAAATGTGAATTTTTCTAAAATTTCTTCGAACTATGAAATGTAGAATTTTGTTTAATTTACTATTGTTAAAATTCTCAAAATTTTCAAACTAAATTTAACATTTAATAAGACTTTTCAGATAATAATTCGAATTTTTTAGCTTAAGGATTAATAGGGAATTTTAAATAATTTGAGACTTTCAGCCAATTGGAAATAAATTTCAAAAATTTTTATTATTTAAATCTTGAAAAAAATTTAAAAGAATATTTGGTTCATTCTGTAATTTTAAATAATTGTAGGTATAAAATTTTAAATGCAACAAAATTCCAAATATTGATGCAATTATGATAGTATGTCAAAATAGGGGTTGGTTTCCTCAAACTCGATAAAAGACTACAATATGAGTTGAAAACTGAGCGTAAAACCTGTTCCAGGAAATTCTTTCAGCTCTCAGTTTTCATACCAATTCATTTTCCTGTTAGTAGTGTACCAAAACAGTGTCAAAAATCGTATAAGCTTAGATTGTATGGACTCGGTATTTGTTTATTTTTATTTTAGGTATTTTAGGTTTTTGAGACATTATGGTTTGAGATTATGTGGAAAGCAGCTAACGTTTGTTCAAAAATATTCGAAATTTATAGGTTAAATTTTTTTTAAGCAAATTGCCACTTTTTACAATTTATTTCAAATACTAAGTTCCATATTTCTTTTTAACCTCTTTTTACTTAAAATTTTACTTTTTTGGATTTCCCGAAATATCACAAAATTTGTAATTTTTCTGAGATTGTTGAATTTAATGTTCAAAATTCTGATGGCATAACTTTGAAAATTTCGGGTAATGGATTGAGCTTACCCTTATCCCGTGACCACATTACGACTTAGACTACCGCGACCTCAAATATTTTAGTGCGGTAAACATAAATTGGAACCGTTCAACTATTTCATTCTTTCCAATAATGACTCATGCCCAAAAATTAATAATCGCTGGAAGAAAGGAAATGATGACCTTTACTGAAAGTTATAATTATTTACAATTAACGGCCCAGAATTTCATGACCTAGTATTTAACGAGATTCCAAGAAATACACACCCATATCACCATATTTAAGAACTGTAATGAAAATGGCACAAGTTAATTAAATTTTAGATCAAGGAAGGAAACCGTTCGATAGGTCGAAAATATAGAAATACCACGTTAAAAATTAATTCGAGGTGATCCTGCACAAACCCGAAAAATATTTAGATACTTACACTTTTATAGACATTTTTATTGATTTTAATGAGAGATGAAATTTAATTGGTGAGCCATAGCCATTCTGAAAATACGGCACACGTATTTACAAGACGTAAGGAAAAGATTTCCCATCGTAAGCATTTCGTTATTTGGGTCAGAGAACTGAGTGACTGAGCCAGCGAATTTACTGTCCTTAAATTTCGAGATTTTATAAAAATCGCACGTGAAATCACATGAATAAACTCTGGAAAGCCGGCAATTAGCTATTTTTCGTAGTCATTTATCAGCGTCCCAGTGCATCACTCTCCACTATTTTAACAAACGAAGTATTAGTTAGAAGTATTTAGTTCTGCTACAATCTTTTGTGCCGTCGTGGTCTTAACACCATAAGATGTTGACTTTAAGTGAATTAATCATATTTTTTTGGTGGGCAAGGAATGCCGAAAAATATCAACATTTAGAATCAAAGGATAAAAACACTTTGTGCATCATACTCCTAATGGTATTCTAACCCGCAATCCTACAAACTCCGTAAATATTATCACCATGTTTCCATGATAGAGTTCAGAATAGGTTCTCTTTGGTTTAAGTAAATGGATAATCATATTTATTATTAGAGTTTTGTTAAATTCAAATAAATAGACATGTTTTGTGGGGTTTACTGATGTTTTGATATTACAACAAAAAATGAATTTGCCTGCCCCTTAGTCTTTTCCGAATACTCGACTAATTTGATTCAGTGGCACGAAAAAACTTTGCTTTGAAATTAATCCAATTTTCAATATGATTTAAATCCACGAAATTTAATTTTTGTAAAATAAAATAATTTCGCATGAATTTAATCCAATTTTAAAGTGAAAAGTCGCGGATTTAATTCACATTGGAAAAATATTAAATTCATGCGGAATAAATTCATATTTATCGGCGAAATTAATTCATTTCAAAATGAATTTAACACCGGCAATAAATTAGAAGGTTGAAATTCAAATATTGTCATCGAAATTGAAAAGAATGTTATGCCTTGAAATCAAGTTGAACTAAAATGTCACACATATATTATATCTTCTCTTTATCTTTATATTCATTATTCTTTAGACAGATTTGATAAATAATTAAAACTAAATTGATTCCCCGCAAAAAACTGAATTAATTTCGCGCGGATTTAATTAAATTATTAAAAAAATTGATGTCGCTGAATTAATTCATAATTGAAAATTAATTAATTTCGTGTCGAAAATCTCGCGAAATTATTTCTTTTTTAGGCGGCGGAATTAATTTCAACGAAACATCTGATAAATCTAAGATAAGAAATTGTTTATAATTAAAATTTTTCAAAAAAAAAAAAAAAAAATTTATTAATTAAATTTCTGTAAAGTTTCTTTGTGAGGATGTTTATGTTTTTGGTAATCATAGGTGTATGTCCATAAAATGCAAATAAGAACAGTTTCATTAAATATTAGAAAAACAAGTATATACGATGACGAAACGAAATATAAAATTTTGAAATTTTGCAAATATGCTTTATAGAAAATTTAAATTTCCGCCAATGTATTGTAAATGTGATATTTTTGTTTGGAAATGAAACAAATTAATTTTAAACTAAATATTAAGTAAATAAAATTATTTATTGTATATATTAATTATAATTTATTGATATATAATTTTAAAATAAACCAACAAAAAAAAAAACCCAAACACACAGCTTATTATGATAACAATGAAAAGCTTTTATATAAACATACAAATAATTTTTTATTTTCGTTTTTTTTTTAAATTTTCCCTATACAGTACCCGAACAACGATGGGTTAAATTAATAATTATTTTTAATTGCAATAAACATTTACTAAAAATTATTTATAATATTTATATTATTTATTTTCGGTAGTAGTGCTACGAAAATAAAACAAATAAAAATATTTTGTTGTTGCTTGTTAAATAAATAACAAAACGTAGTATATATTGCAATTAAATAATAATAAAAACAAAACGAAAAATGCTATTAATTTTTGAAATGTAATTAAATTATCCTTCATGTACGTACGTACTTTTATCTATGGCAATAATATATAGTTGTAAATAGATTTTTATTATTTATAAATGAAATCCTATTATAAATGATTTTTATTTTAATAAAATTAAATGGGAAATTTATAAAAAAATTATTGTGCTGTTATTATTTAATTTTAAATGAAGTTTAAATGAAGCTTGTGTGTGAATTTGGCGTGCTCACAAATTGAATTGAGTTTTTTTTTTGCGATTTATTTTTGGCCTGGGCATTTTTAATTAAATTTATTTTATGCTTTTTTCTTATAGGCCGATCAATAATTAATTATAATGATTTTATTGTAAAGTATGGTAATGCGTAAAGTTTATCTGCACACTCGCAATTTTGAAAATTTATCATGCAATGTTCAATAACTATTTTTAATATCTTAAGTGGCAAATTAAATTAAATGATTTTGATCGATTAAAATTTTTTTCCAAGCCACTTTGACTTTTCTAAACAAAGAAACCGGGCAAGCGATTAAAGGAATTTGGCACGATATTGCCACATCTACTGAAGTATATGCAATCTAATATCTGCGAAGTTAAGATTAGCAGGAAAACCATTTAATTTGTTAGAATTGGAACTAACCTATCAGAGCTAGTGTCTTTTCGTGGACAGATTTGTATTACGTTTTTATAAAGAGTCGAATTTCACGAATATAACAAAGACATTTAATGATGGATTTGGCAGATATAGCAGCATTTTATGCAAATTTGTATTAAAAGCTTTTGGTTTAAACTTCGAGTAGTTTGAAAAGTAAGAAATGTTTTAACTAATTTTTTACAAATAAATCTCCGAGTTTTTACTTTAACATAACATATCTTGGAAAAAACTATATTTTAGAAAGGGTTATCTTGAACATTACAAATTGAAAGCTTTATTTAATTTTATGAAATTTGATTTTATATTCAAATAATTTAATCAAATTTCTTATATTTAGCATTTACCTAGAAAGTTTACATATTTAATTTAATCCAATAACACTTTTGGTAAACTCAAATAACGGTCAAAATATAAATTAATTTTTTTGGAATAGGCTCAGAATGGCTAAAAACCTAAAAAAAATGTTAACTATTGAAAAGCTCTGACATTAAACATTTTTAATTACAATTCTAAATTGTAGAGATGTTTTAATTTTTTAATATTTAAATATTTTATAAGCTTTTAATTTTTCTTAGAGCTTTATAGAGCATCGTTTACTAATACCACTTTTCTTATTCTTAACAAGCTTAATTTGGTATTGAGTAAAAAAAATCCCAATTACTATAAACTAGCTAAAAAAGTTTATTTTTTATGTAATCCAGCTTTTGCAGTAAGTCAAAATTTAAATTTTTAATCAAACTTTTTTAAATGTTTTAATTTGGAAATTGGCATTTTTCGGTTTTCTAAACTATTCCCATAAAGGTTTTTTTGACGTAAATTTCGATGATTGGAAATAATTAGAGCTTTTAAGACTGCAATAAGCTGGCTTTATAATTGTATTTAGAAAAGTTAATTTAAAAAATCATTTGGTTTTGACAAGCTTTCAACATAATAATAAACTTTCTGTTTAAAAACTAGAAAGCTTCAAGCAAATGTAAAAAGTTGAGCTTTATAAGGTAAATTCAAATTTATAATTTGATTTAGATGAAAGCTCTCGTCTTAAATAAATATTATTTTAGGTTCTATACAGGCTCAATTTTAAGCTTGTAGCTAATCTAATTTTGGAGTAAGATTCATAAAGAAGCTTATTCGAAGAAGTCGAATTTTTGATAATATTTTGACATATTGAAGAAAAAGTTGTTTGCAATCACTAGGATAATCTAGTCGGACTTCTAGTCACAATAGATTATCAAAATTAAATATATAAAGCAAACAACAATACGCAACAACATATAAAAGTGGCACAAAATCAAAGCTTTCGTTTATAGATTGCTTAAAAATGTCAATGACGTTTAATGGTGCACAGTCCTAGAAAGCTCAGTTAAATTTTGGAATATGACTAATGGGAATTAGTTCGTAAAATGTTTATTAAACGACAGGTTAAACTCTCAAGCTTTTTAATCCAAGTTAGAGTCAAGCAAAATTGTTTTCGGAAAATCTGGTGAGTAAAACGTTTAAAGAATTGACTACAAAATTAAGTGAACCTTTTTTGGCTAAGAAACATGTGCTTGCTGCTCGATGTCAATTTAATAAAACTTTAATGAAATATAATCAAACCTATTCTGAATGGGTAGCCGATTTAAAAGGCGCTGTTCGAGATTGTTTATTTGTTTGTCAGAAACCTGATTGTAACACTTCGTATGCTGATTTAGAAATTCGTGATATGATAGTCAAGCATACACCAGATGATCATCTACGTATCAGTGCCCTTCAAAAAATAAATTCGACATTAGATGAAGTTCTCGAAATTGCCACCATTTACGAGTCTACTCAGCAATCGTGCAAAGAAGTTAAAAAAGAACCGCCAACGTTCGTAACGGGTGACGTGAATCAAATTAAATCGACGATGAACGAAAAAAATCGTTATCAACAAAGTCGAACACGTCAAGCAAACCGCAACATTCGTGCATCATTATCGCAGCAGCGATATACCGGTAATCAATCATGCCCGGGATGCAATAAGTATCATTTGCGTCGTGACTGTAAGCATATTAAGTCTGTGTGTGATGATTGTGGTAAGCAAGGTCATATTTCACCAGTATGTTTGTCCCGATCATCATCTAGAACAAATTCTAATATTGAAAGTTCAAAAAATAATAACAATTACGGTTATCGTCAACGTGGTAGAAGTCGTAATCGAAATAACTTTAATAACAGACCAGCAAATCAGCAAAAGGAGACAATTAATTCAGTTAGTTTATTCCTTGGTATAAATTCGGTTGAAGTCAATGTCATCTCTTCAAATATGAATGAGTCATCCAGTAAAATCGTCGTGGATCTTCTTGTTAACGGCGCCGAAATGACCTTTCAAGTCGACACGGGTGCTTCGTATTCATTGGTGGGACTGGATGGATATACAAAATTAGGATCGCCACGATGCCAGCCGGCAAACAAATTTTTAACATCATACGGTGGAACTTTTATCGAGCTGAAAAGAGTTACTGATGTCATCATCCTACTAGCCGATAAGTCGTTCAAAGGCAATCTCTTAGTTGTTGATAGTAACAAAGCAACAAACGTTATGGGATTAGACTGGTTTAAGGCACTTAATTTTGATATATTGTATTCAAAAAATTATTCCAGTTCTAACAATTCAATTAATTCTATTTTAGATTCTTCAGACCATAAAAAACTAACCGAACGAGTTAACAATTTGTGTGCCAAACATCCGAATTTATTTTCATTGACATTAGGTCTCTGCAAATCCTTCAAAGCTGAAATTGTTCTGAAGTCGAATGCCCTTCCGAAGTTTCGCAAACCGTACCACATGCCTTTTGCGTACGTCAAACAAGTTCGTGAAGAAATCGACAGGCTGGTCAAGCAAGATATTTTAAAACCAGTAAAATTTAGTAAATGGGCCGCACCGATTGTAGTCGTCCCGAAACCGAGCGGCAAAATTCGAATTTGTGGTGACTTTAAAGTCACTGTAAACCCACAAATTGAAATCGATCGTTATTCGATACCGCGAATCGAGGAACTCTTCCACAAATTGCAAGGCGGTAAATTTTTCACGAAAATTGATTTGACCGACGCGTATCTGCAAATCGAATTATCAGACGAGTCGAAGAAGTTAATGGTAATTAATACACCTTTTGGATTATTTGAATACTAAAGGTTACCTTTCGGCGTGGCCAGCGCACCCGGAATTTTTCAAAGGTTCATGGAAGAAGTCGTCGCGGGTGTACCTAAATGCGCTGTTTACCTCGACGATGTAATTGTTTCTGGAGAAACAAACGAGGAACTTATCTCAAATCTAACCGAAATTTTTAATCGATTTGAAGAATTAGGGTTACGATGTAAACGGGATAAATGTAAGCTATCGGCTGAACATATTGAATATGTGGGTCATGTTATCAATGCAGAGGGTATTTTACCTTCTGAAAAGCGTCTAGATGCTCTCAAACTAATGCCGAGACCAACAAATTTGAAGGAAGTTGAAGCGTTCATCGGTAAAATTAATTATTACAATAAATTTATTCAAAATTTTTCAACGGTGGCCGCACCATTAAACGAACTTCGACACAAAAACGTTCTATTTACTTGGAGTGAACGTCAGGAAGGATCGTTTCAATCATTGAAAAAATCAATTATCAACGCTACGCGACTAGTTCATTATAATGAGGAATATCCTGTAATTTTAGCTACAGATGCTTCAGCGATTGGGATTGGTGCTTTTATTTCTCATCGGTATCCAGATGGCTCAGAGAAACCAATTGCGTTTGCATCTAAAACTCTTGATGCCAATCAACGTTCATATAGCCAAAATCGAGAAAGAAGCTTTGTCAATTGTCTATGGAGTGACTAAATTCCATTAATACTTGTCAGGGCGAAGTTTCGAACTGCTCACCGATCATCAACCATTGACGTCACTTTTCAATCCGAATAAAAAGTTACCTGTCATGACCTTGCATCGCATTCAACGATGGGCTATCCTTCTTCAACGATATACGTATACAATCAAATACAAAAGTACCACACAGCATGCTAACGCTGACGCACTTTCACGATTACCTATGGGCCCGGATAAAAGTTTTGATGATTACGAATCAAAATTATTTAATGTTCATCAGATCAATCAGGACATCATTAAAGATTTTCCAATAAACTCATAAGTGATCGAAAAATATACGTCAGAAGATCGAATTTTATCGAAAATTGTCTATTTTATTCAGAACGGTTGGCCTGAAAAACTCCAAGAAGGAGACAAAACTGATTTAAAACCATATTTTGACCGTAAATTTGCATTTTCATTACAGAGCAATATCGTTTTACTTCAAACAGATTATACCAGAGTTGTCATACCACAAACGCTCCAACGAAACATACTACAAATGTTGCACGAAGGACATTGGGGAGTCGCAAGGATGAAGCAACTTGCTCGACGATATACTGTTGGTTCCCAAACATGGACAAAAATATTGAACAACTAGTAAAAAATTGTCAAATATGCCAAGTTGTCTCCAGTAATCCGAAAAGGGATTTTTGCTAGTTGGCCGATCGCCGAGAAACCTTGGGAAAGGATTCATATAGACTTTGCTGGACCATTTTTCAACAAAATGTGGTTAATTTGTGTTGATTATTTTTCAAAGTATCCGTATACGGTGGAAATGGGTAATACTACGTCAACAACAACCATTTTGGCTTTATAAAAAATCTTTTCAATAGAAGGATTGCCTGAAACCATTGTATCCGACAATGGACCTCAACTCGTATCCAGTTAGTTTGGGAAATTTTGTAAGCTAAACTCAAGCACTCATTTGACAACCACACCGTTCCATCCAGCATCAAACGGACAAGCTGAGCGTTTTGTTAGAACGTTCAAAACGTCATTTACAAAAATAATTTCGGACGGGAAAAACAGTCAATTGGCTTTGCTGAAATTCTTATCAACGTATCGATCCAATATCACAACAATCACCAGCTGAACTGCTTCACGGTAGACAACCTCGAAACCTACTATCGGTTTTGCTACCGAACGAACAACATAAATTCAATAATGATCAGGAAAGCAAGTTTCAACTGAATCAAAACGTTTTAGCAAGAAACTTTTCAAGAGGCGTCAAGTGGGTTCCAGGCCGAATATTCAAAAAGATGGGACTAAAAATGTTTTTGGTCGAGACCGAAATCGGAGTCTGGAGAAGACATCAAAACCAAATTCGTCATAGCTGTCTTAATCAAACCCATTTATCTCATTCTAGCTTGGATCAGCCGAACCTCGATGTATTAGTTGAACTCTCTACTGACCAACAATCATCGTCGAGTAGTCACCAAAAACATACGCCGAGTCAGAGAAGATCTTGTTTTACTAATAGCCAATCTCCAAACAGTAATGGTCAAAAATGAATTGATCAGTTAACGTCAGATGTTGTTAGTCAAGAGCCTGTAGTTGAACCAAGTTCGAGTTGTTCAATACCACCACAAAACATTAACCAACCACAATCGGGTCAAGCCAGGGAAGTTTCTACACCACGAAGATTAGAACGTAAAACAACTAAAACTGTTAGATTCTAAGCTTCCACTGGACGTTGATCATTTAAGAAGGGAGAAATAATAAATGTACTATTTTTATATCAATCTGTATGATTATAATATTAAGTTATTTTTTCTCTCTTGTAAAACAAATATATTTTGTCAATTGTTATTATTACGTTTTCACATTTTTAGATCGTACATGAGTGCGATGATAGAAATTATATTTTTAAATAATAAACAATTTTATAACGTTCCTGAATTATGGTTTTTATTTATATATAAATCGGTGCACGTTGAGTCTAAAACATTAACAGGAGCCATCACTTTTAATGAACAGTTTCCCTACACACATATTTTGTCATTTGTCACATTAATTTTGGTAAAATGGTAGAAAGCTTTAAGCAATAAAAAATATTAGTTTGTATATTTGAAAGCTCAATTTCTTAAAATTTCGAATTTTTTTTAAAGCTTACCAGTCACAATATTAATTTGAAGGTATTTCACTGTATTATAGTGTTTCCTTTAAAATAATCTACATACTAAATTTTTAAGTTGTGCTTAAAGTTTGCTTTTGATAGGAATCTTCCAATATCAGTTATAAAGCCTAGACAAATTTTAGCTTGCGCAATATCATAAAATTTAGCCAAAACTGAAAATTTTTAATGTAATAATTTTTGCAATCAACTTCCCAAATCTGTATTTTTATAATTTTAGGACAACCTATAACATTTGGCAATGTAAATTTCGATACTGTAAATAAAAATAAGCTTTTCAGTTCCGAAAGTAGTAGCATTAGTCCTGGTTGCTAAGCTTTTAGTTTTATTGAAAATAAGCTAATTTCGAATACACACTTATCAAAATAAATTAAAGCTTTTTAGGGTTGTGTTATTTGATTAAAAACTTTTCCAGGTTTAATATATAATTGAGCGTATTATACAGTAATAAACTTTAATTTTGGGATTTGAGACGGAACCTTTCGATCTTAAATGTCTAGAAATTATAGTAATATGACAAACAGCTCATTAAAATTTAAAATGTGACAAAAGAGAAAACTAAAATAAAATCACTTATAATATTTAACTCAAAACCTTATCTAATCTAAGTTAGATCATATCTCACACTAAATTTTCGAGACTAATGTGTAATGAAGCAAATAACAAGGTTGATGACCAACCACCATTCTAGTAACCTTAATCTAGTCAAACTAATTAATCAGCAACACCAATAAAAAACTAATAATTAATGGTAGAATAAAATTCAATCTACTCGCACGAAAAGCTCACCAAAAGAATGAAAAAGTTTATTTAATTTTTTAAAGTTTTTTAAACGTTACAAAGTGTTGTCTACCTCAATACAACAATGGTAGTAACAAATGATAAATTAAAGCGTTTTTAATAAGCTTTTAACAATAAAACAGCTTATTTATTTCAAAGCTTGATTTTTTTAAAAGTGCCTACAACAATTTCCTACCTATAGTGTTTTTTACCAAAATAATCCACAATATAGGCTTAAAGTATTTAAATATTGTACAAGCTTTTCTCATTTTACATTTCAACTCTAATTAGTGTTTAAAATTCCTAAAGTTTATAGATCACAGTAATTTAGGGATATATTGGAGAGACGTTTAGGATTATTGGAAAGGCGTTTGGAGCTTGTTGCTAAATTTCTTTAATGTTTCAAATTGTTTTTAAAACTTTCCTGCGTATTTAAAATAAAGTTTTTTATGAATATTCTCGTTTGCATTACATTATTAAAAACTTTATTGAAGTCGCATAATTTTTAATTTTGATTAAATGCAGCTATGTTTGACCAATTATTGAAAAGTTGTAGAGAAGCTTTGTTTTTTGAAATTTGGGATTTTTTTTAATGAAAAGCGCTTCCGTCATTTAGCATCACAATTTTATTATTTTTTACTTTGCTATAGTGGTTCCACCAATATAATTCCCAGTCTAAACTTTAATTATATAAATATTTAACTGTAACATTTTAGAGAAATTTTTAATCTTTAGTTTTCTACGTAATAATTTTTGTAATTTCTGAACGGAGTATCGCAATTCTTATTATGCTGCTAAAAGCTTTGCAATATAATTTTGTATATTAAAAATACTAATAAGCTTTTTCAGTTCCATAAGTGGTAGAATAAGTCCTAGTTAGCTAAAAGCTCGTCTGTTAGTTTTATTGAAAATTAATTATATGTAAAGCGTTTTTTAGTTTTTTGTTTTTGTTTTTTATTTACCAAATTAGTAGTAATGAAGTTTAAATTTTAGAAGAAAGCTTTCGATATAGGAATCTAGAAATTAAAAGAAAATTAGATTAAAGAAAGCTTATTAAATTTCAAAGTGTGACAAGTGACACAGTAAAAAAAAATCTCAAAACCTTTCATAATCTAACTTAAAACGTATTTTCGAGAATTTTGTATAACGAAGCAAATAACAAGGTTGTCGACCGACCACCAGTCTATCAACTCTAGTCTAGTCAAACTAATTGATCATTATTATGATATTTCTTGAAATCCAACAGTACTACCAAAAAAATAAACAATTAAAGATAGAATAAAATCCAGGTCTACTCGCACGTAGCCTAGGCTAACAACAAAAGAATAAAAATGTTTATTTTTTTTTTGTGGTTTGTTAAATAATATGGTTTTAATGGCAACACAGACGGACGGAGACAAAGAAAATGGAAGTTCACACACATAAAATAACAGCAACAACAACAAAAAAATTTCTATGTGTGTGGCTAACAAAATTTACAAAAGTTAAGCAAAACCATAGTTCATTTTATGGTGTATGTATGTGTTTGTCTCCTGCAATGCTATATAGAGTGCACGAGACCACAGTACAAACCGACATACTACATGTCTAGTCTTTTTTTTTTTTTTTGTTTTGTATAATTAGGTACTTGTTTATTCATAATCTATGTGTTGTGAAAATATTTGGTTATGTGTGACACACAGAAATGAATTTTTTGTATATTCATTCAGCTTTCCGAATTTATTATTTATTTGAAGTGATCTAGTCCCAACATTTTAATTAAAGGTGTTATTAGTTTTTTGTGTAGATCGGTTTTATGGGGCTAAAGGTTTTCCGGTCGTCAAATTTTATATTTTTTTGTCCCAAAATTTTTATTAAAGCTCGTTTACTGCTGTATAAATAGTAATGTATATATCTTTTTATGTTTGTATATATATACATAATATACCCAAAGATATTAACTTTAAATTCACTTTCAATTTTCTTTATTTGCAAAAGTTTTATTTTCTTTATTGTCTGCCAAAAAGCTAGGCTATTCTGTTTGTTAAATTCAATAATTTCTTTTTTTTTGTGTTTTTCTTCATTCAACTTAATCAAAACTTTTTACTTTTCTTGATTTTTATTTTTGTTTTGTTATGTAGCTTTTCTTCCAATGCTGTGTGTGTTGTTTAATTTCGAGTCGAGCAAATAATAAAAGTTCAAATTTTATTATTATTATTATTATTTTCTTTTTGTTTTTTTATTTCGTTTTTCTTGTTGGTGTTTGGAAAAAGTACAACAACAAAACGTACGTATATTTCTTTTATAATTTTATTTATTTCACGAGGAAGTTAATTCAATGGGGGCTTTAATATTTATACAAATAAACACCGTCGCCGACTTGTCGAATAATTCAAGGACTCTGTGTGTTTAAAATTTATTTCTCACATACATTAAATGTAATTTACAAAAAAAAGCTCATTAAATTTTTAATTTATAATATCGTATTGTACAGTAGTTTTTTTTTTAAATGTTAATGTACTTGTTAGACAATTTGACGACAACTTAATTAAACCAAAAAAATTAATTACGCTAATGAATCAATATGACTTTTAATTTTTAATTAATTACTTTTTGGACAGTAAATAAAACCCACGGTAGTTTTTATTTATTTATTTTTTATTTTTTGGTATGCGCCGGTCCATTAAATTTGGTTTGCCTTGAAAACGCATGATTGAATCGATTAACATTTAAACGCGGCAAAATCGTAATTTGGTTTGCATAATCATCTCAAATTCAATGAATATAAATTAAAAAAAAAAAAAAAATTATTTCTCTGTTTTTTTATTAGGTTAATACCGCAATAATAATCATAATAACAATAAAAATAATTTCAACAAAAGGGGCACACTTTTTGCGCACACTGAACATAATTTTTATCATTTCAAGATAATCTCAATTTCATTAATTTGTTATAATATAACGAAGTATTATTATTATTTTTTTTTATTATTCACATTGCTCCAGAATTTATATATATACATATTTGAAATAAATTTATTATGTATTTTGTATGTAATGGAAATATAAAATTAAAATAAAATTATTTTGCTGAATTTAATAATAAAAAAAAAAAAAAAAAACTTTCGCTCTGATAACTTTAATCCTTAATAAAATTCTTTATCGTATTTTTCGTTCCCGAATTTTTATTTTTTTTATTATGCCTTTTCGACTACAGTCGAGCTTTTATTTTTATAACATGACGGGAGTGTTACACAATTACTTAAATAAAATATTTGTTTTGCAGTTGTCTTCCTCATTTTGGGCCCAAATAATTCAATTGAATTTTATTCGACTAGAGTATTGTTTTCGGTTTTGTGAGACAAGAAGAAAATGAAATAAATCTTTATTGTTGTTGTTGGTATTTAACACACACATATATAAGCACGAATAAAATAACAACATTAATTTTCTTCTTTTACAGATTGCCTGTCTGTCGGCTCGGTCGACTCTTTTATGCTATACTTTCGTTGCGTATTTATATTGTGATAAATATGTTTTGTATTTTAAATTTTTGCCTCAAATCAATGCTTTGTCAACGTTAAATTGTCGAAAAGATTTAATAATTTGATGACCAATTAATTATGAAATAATTCAATTTATCTAGTGTACGATGCAAATAGTTAAATAAAAAGCTTTTTCATTTAAATAAACACTATACCAAAATTTTTTATGTTTGTAAGTTTTGTTAGAAAAGTTTTTCTTTGTTCGTTTTTATATTCATTTAAAAGCTTTTTTTGTTGTTGTACACTCTGTTGTTGTACGATTCTGCCTTATGTATCGTAAAATATGCATGTGTGTTTACGAAAAGGTAGAAAAGGAAAAAAAAGCTCCTACAGAACAAAAAATGTTAAATTGGTTTATAACTTATACTCAATAATTGATTGTTATACTCAGGAGATGATGCAATTTTAAATATTTTATAAACCAAACATTATTTTTTTTGTGCTTTATATTTATATACAGTATATTGCATAGACTATGTTTAATTTTTAACATTTTACCTAAAAGTAACTAAAACAGGAAGAATTTGTTAGTTTTCGTAACTAAGCATATTGTAATCCCATATATTCTTTATGTGTGTGTTCATTTTTTGTGTCCTAGGGATTAAAATTATTGTAAGAGAGCCGTTCTCTTGAGATGCATACATTTTATTCGAGTCAAGAAATCATTTACAAAATAATCTGAAACTGTTGTTATAAGTAACAATAAACCAAAAAGTTGTATTTGGCCTTAATCTTAATAAAAACATTTGTTGGATAATCATTAACATTCGTATTTAAAATTAAGCTTTTAACAATTTAATTTCCAACTTTTAATTAAGGTTTAAACTTTTTTAACATTAAAATAATTAATGAGCTCTTCTCAGTTTTATTTTTAAGTGCATACGGCTAAAGCAGTAACAAAATTATTATTTCCTGTTGTTTTGAGTACCGAATACAATAAAATATTAATTTTGCTTTTATTAAATTGAAAGCTTTCGTACAAAAAAAAAATGTGTCCTTAAATTTTTAATGCCAGATATAAAATTATATCCGGTGACTATCCGGTTGCTTATAGTTTTGACCGATATTTTTTAGTTCGATGCTTAGCAAACTCAATAAAGTCGAGCTCTTAACAAATTAAAAGAAACTTAAAATGATTTAAATATAAATCTTAAAGTTGAAATTATCGTTCGATGACATTGTTTGATACATTTTAGGTTTGTAGAACTTTAATAGTTGTGTCAACTTATATTTGGACTACCGAATTCAATGTAAAATTCAATTTTACAGAACAATATTCAACAACACATTTATTAAAAAAAAAAATTTTGAAAAAAATATTTGAGCTTTTAAATATCAAAATAGCTTACATATTAAACTTTTAGTGTAAATCTAAAAAATAAAATCTAACGTACATCAAATTTAATAAAATTTTCAACAGTGGTAATTTCCGATTAGTGATAACCAAAAATCAAGTCAGTACAATAGCTTTTCTGCAAGCTTTTGTTATATATTTTTTTTAAAGCATTTCTAATCTTGTTTTGTTCTAATCTTAAGGTGTACGGAAGAATTGTCTTTGGAAGTTTCGAAAAATGAAAAAAGCTCACAACAATAATATTGATGTTCACAGATTATGGGCAAGCTTTTGATATTATTTTATATTGTTATTGAAATTCATTCGTACCTGATAATTTCTGTTGAACTTTTGTATTACATTTCAAAAATACGCAATTTTTTCTAAATTTATTGAAACTTGCAAGTGTTTGAGTGAAATTTATTATACCATTAGAGTTAGTTGTTACATTAAGTAGAAATATCTAGCTCGTTTTAAATTAATAGCGAGATTTCATGAAATCTTCAAAAATTAATTTTTTGTGATGCTCTTATCGGCATGGTGAAATGTTAAGAAGTCCTACTGAATAAAGCTTTAATGCTTAAAAAAACCAACGAGCTTGTATTCGAGACACGACCTATTAACGTAGGACTACGTACAATTAAGAAAACTTTATTTGTACAGTTTAAGAGAAACCAAAATTTAGAAATTACAAATTTAAAAAAACCGTTAATTGTTTAATGCTGCCATCTTTATGCATTAGGCTGCCTCAGCCTAAATGTTGATTATTCAATACTAAATTTTTTCTCAATTCGTTATGCCACAGTGAAATGCCGTTAAAAAACGGGTGACACTTTTCCAACAAAACGTCGGTTAAAGATCACCAAACCAACCAGTTATATTTTAATAACATTTTCTGTTATTTTCGGCAGGTATTTTCCTAAATTTTGAGACTTCTTTCCCAATAACAAAATTGGTGATGACTATGCGCATCCAATACCGGTATACCGGAAACCGAAATACCGGTATACCGGACCTTTTTTCAGTACTGGTATTGAGAGATCAATACCGGTATTTCGGGATTTACATTTTTATTGATTATTCGCCAAATATTCATTGAATTGTAATTAAAGTCAAAATTCTTATAGGAATCGAATAAAGTCAAATTTTTTTGTAAACTCTTGAAAATTTATAAACAAAGCAAAGTTCAAAGAGAGTAATGTTAATTTTTATTTTGTGAGTGTTGGAACAATCTATCCGTATAGCTCAAAGACAGCAAAAAGGACGTTCCAATAATTTTTCTCCATTAATAAATAAAATTAGAAAGATTGGAAAGTTGTTTCGACGATCACCGACGAAAAATTTTAGTCTAAAATCTTACGTTAAACTGAATTCGGCAAAGAACCATCTGTAATCTTAGAACCAAAAACAAGATGAAATAGCTTACTTTTTATGTTGGAGCGGTTTTATTAATTTAGAAATTGCATCTTAAAAGCTCCGATCGAAGTCAAATCAACTATCAGCTTTACCGAAACGAGCGTTTCTAGAGTATAGAATTAACGCTTTCTAACTATGATTTTACCAGTCAAGTGGCAGTAGAAGTGTTGTGTAAGAGGAATCTCACCCTTCTGTCTGTTGATGCTACCCTGGCATTCATGGTTTAACCTTTGGGAGAAGGATCATTAGCTGACCAAATGAAAACCTCTTTTGTCCATAGAATCATAAAAATACGAACTTATCTTGCCTTTTGCAATATTTGCATAGATGTAAACAAGTCAAAAGCATTTTTGTCTCGGACGTCAATTTTAAACGACTAACTAGTAAAGAAATAGTTAATATAACTGATTATCTTATAAAGCGGTTTTCTTCAAACCCAGCTCCAGATAAAGGCTTCATACTAAACATCAGAAAGTGATGTTGATAGTGAAACCACAGAATACAACCAGAAGAGACATAACGCTGTTTTTGTATGGAAAAATTTGGACTCATTTTTTTTTACCTTGATTTGCCGAAGGTAAGAGAAAGTTGGGTTATGTATTCTTTGGTTTACTGGTTTTGATTTGAAATAATAAAAGTAGAGAATCCTCAACAGTGTAGTTAGTGAAATTGATTACAGTGTAGTTAGTGAAATTTGACAAGTTTTGTTTTGACTGCATAATTTGTATTAACTACTATAATATTCAAAAATAATTATACTTCAATGTCCAAAAAACACTTTTTCAGTTTCACAGTACTGACAAAATTATTATAGTATACTGACATTTTTATAGTATACTGACAAAATTTACTGAAAAATATATGAAGCGAAGTATATTTTGTCAGTACTGGAAAAATATTTCGATTTTTCAATGCAATTTTTCAAAAAAAAATAAAAACAAAGAATGATCTGTGTCAATTCAATGAAATTTGCGATGTTTACGTTTTTATTCAGTAAAAAGTACTGTCAATAAAAGTTTCATAATGGAAATCAGGCTTAAAGCGACGGTTTTATTGAAAGCTAAATAAGACAAAATTTTTATTTTAAAAATTAAGAATATATTTGCTTAAATTTAAAACCTTTGATTTTTATTTTTATTAATTTTTATTATTTTTAATATTGACAATAAATTAAATTAGTCATTAATTAAAATCGCTTATTTAGCAAAAGCTTTTAATAATAACCGTAGTATTTTAATCTTTTGGCTTTGAACTGTTCTATGTGGGTTAAATCTTATCACACAAACTAAACCAAGTTAAGAAAAATTTTCAATGTATAAACTTAAAATATTGAAAAGCTTTGAAACCAACTTGTTTAGTAAAGTTTTAAATTAAAGTATATTTTAAAATGTTTTTCACGGTCAATAAAACCTCCCCACTGAACTCCTTATGATAAAGAGACTAATTCATTTACGCTTGAAAAATATTTTGTGTCAACCTTTCGGTATTCGTAAATAATTAAGAAATAAATAAATTGTAAGTATTTATAGGTTTTTACTTGCTGATTAAAAGTTTTAATGTCATTGAGTTTTCAATTTGTTTCTTTCAAAAATAAATTACTGAATGATTTAAATAATTTAAATGTACACAATTATATAAGTTTCGTAAGCTTTTAATAGTGGTTATTTCATTCGGAAACTTTTAAAATATAACTAAAGTTTTAAATTTTGAGCTTATCTGCAAAAATTTTGGTTGTACTTTAGATATTTTGCCCATTAGGTAAATTTTCGACTCAATCCCAATCTTCAAGATGATATTTAATATTTTGCAGTAACTTTAATAAATAATGATTAAATAAAGATGTTATTGTTTTCTTACAAATATTTTTATTCAATATCATCGAAACCAACAATATTTTGAATGGTATAATAACTATCTTTAATCAGAAGAACCGACATTTTTAGTTTAAAAACGTAGAATGTATTTGATTAAACTGGAAAGTTTTGAATGACATTGTCAATAATTTGAATAACCCCTAGTTTAAATATTGAAAAGGTCATCTACATTTAAAAGATTTGATAAATACTATGGATAATAATTCAATATTTTCGGTACCTAAATTCGCTTATTTGAAAAGAGCTTTTAATAATAAAATTTGATTGTTAAGCTTTGTAATTAATATTTCTCTATTCTAGCACGCATATTTGGTAAACTTCAGAAAATCTTGCAATATATAAATTAAGCTTTTAAATTTTAAAAAGCTTTCAAATTAACTCATTGAGTAAAATTTTAATTCACATTTTCATCTCAAAAGTCATGAAAATCTCAAGCTTTCTTACATTTGAATGCATTTATTGCCAATCTTTTGGGATTCGAAAATAATTGAAAATGGGTATTTTGTGAATTGTATCAAGGTTTTGCTGGTGTTTTAAGGTTTATGATAATATTGTGATTTAAATTTGGTTTTTTCAACGTTAAATAACTTTATCAAATTTCTTTGTTTTACGGGATATTTTCATTCGCATACTTCCAACCAGGTATTCTTTTCCTTTAACTTTCTAATAATGGAACACATCCACCTTAAAAATTGGATAAATATTAAGAATTCAACATGATCGAAAATCACCTGTTAGTGGTTTAAAATGGTTAATTTGGGCAATGTCGCAATAATAGAATTGTCTGACAGGCACAAAGTTGTTTCTGGTTTGTTGGCAGAACATAAAAGTGCGACCAAACCTTTCATTGAAAAATCAGCTTTTTGCATCCTAGGCTAGTTAAAAAAGTTCATGAAATGTAACACGATGTAGCGATTTCTTAAAAAAGAAGCCCTGGAACTTCCGAGATGGTCCTTTTATGAGCATATTCCAAGTTCTTTATCAAAGAAAACATTAATTTAGAATACGTCAATTGTTTTTTGCGCGAATTTGAATTTTGTAGTAATCATCGATTAGAATTTTTAAATTTATGCAAAACACCAATTAGGATATTTCAAAACAACTTAGTTCCGAAAATTTCTAAATCTTTTTAAATGCCAATTTCAATGAGGTAATGATTTAACGATTCTGTTATTTTTGGTTTAAATCAAATGTAAGAACTAAACTTTCTAAAAATGTGTAAGAACATCAAACAACTGAAATTCAACCAAACTCAAATAGTGTAAATTGCCAGAAATTGAGGGGTTCTACCATTTAATAATTGAACTTCAAATTGGTTGACAATATTAAGTTAAATATAGTTAAATTTCAGAAGCAAAATTATAGAAATGTTTTATGGGCTCATTAGCCCGAGTTTTTGATTTACTAACGCCCAAAATTTTAACCAGCTCTAAAGTTAAAGTATTTTTGAAGCATTTTTGTTGTATTGGTTAAATTTAGAGAATTTCTCGAACAGAAAATTCTGAACAATAAAATCTCAAAAGTCACGAATCTCGAATTACTACTTGTAAGTTTTTTGGATTTCTACCTTATCTATGAAAATATATTACAGACACACAAAATCCCTAAAAAAAACTAGAAACCTAAGCTCCAGAAACAGAATTACCACAGGTAATTTTGCGGCCCAATTTAAAATTAAAATTTTTTAAAATTTAATTTCTCAAGAGTTCTTATTATTTATGATAATGGGAATTACTTCGCTAACCTTTCAGACAGATCATCAGAATAATTGTATCACCTATATCGCTTCTATTGATAGTAATAACATAAATGTTTCAGGTTGGGTGGTTGGCTTATTTTGTTGGGTTGGTATAGAATCGATGAACGTATTTGAGCGAATTATGAATTGCTGCTGACAGTTCTACCACAAATAATTCAAGTCCATCAAGATACCAAGTTTTTAGTTTAAACTTAAAGAATAAACTCTAACTTATACAACATTTAATAAAAGCTTCAAAATTTCCAGTATTAATTTTGGAAAGTTGTTAAACAAAACTAAAAATGGTGTTGTAACAATTTCGGTGCACAGATAATGAACAAAAGGATAGAAGGTAAAACAAAAGTCCCATATAAAATCATAAAAAAAACTGACGCCATTTTCGTTTGTTTTTTGTCTTTCTTTATTTACCAACGCCATATTGGTTAGAAAATTGGTTTCATTTGAGGTTTTAGTTTTTTAAAGTTTACAAGGAAAATCTTTAATGAAAAAGAAAAGTGTTTTAGCTAAAAATAAATTTATTTGTCAAAAACATGTATAGTGTTGTATGTACAAGTGCAAAAATACCCGATCTAAAGCAAAAATTGAGAAAAAATGGTTTACATTTCACCAGTAAGTAAATTTTTATTTGTTTACAAAAATTTACATCACTTGTTTACACTTATTTTGGACACATCAGCAAATTCACTATGTTTTATAATGTTCTAAACACACACAAAAAAAAAAATTATTTCATTAAATTGTAACTAAAGTTCAAATTTCAATTTTCATTCGTACAAAAATCTCTCTCTCATATGAATCGTCATTGCAACATGACGAAAGCAAAGAAAAAGACCATAGTCGTCTCATTATATTTTAGGGGAGTTTAATAAACGAGAAAAACATATGAGAAAATGTTAATACAAGTTTTAAAAGTTTTATACGTACACAACACACATAAGTATCATTATCATAATTATGTACACTTATCACAATATTTTTTTTTTATAATAATTATACTCCTTTAAATGTATTACCCTACATTATTTATGTATAACTGATAAAAACATTTTTATTTATTTGGAGATAGATGTTTTATAATATAAATATAAACCACATCAAAAAAAATATGCAACGCCACTGGAAAAAAGAAAACAAAATAATTTGTCGGCCATCATGGTTTTGTCGAAAACGATGATTTTAACGGCCATCTTGGTTTTTAAATTGCTTCACTATTTTAGTTTAGTTTCTGTTCTCTTTGTAATTTTTCTATGTTTCGGTGACACAAACCAATTAAAAACTACCATATGTCCATATGTAATCTTCTGAATTTTTTTTTTAATACAATTTTTTTTTTTTTTTTGAACCCGTTTAGTCTCAAATACATAACCTTAACAAAAAATAATAAAAAAATTCCCGTTTTCAACTTTTTAAATCCCGCCTTGAAGAATGACGATTCCTATTGGTATGTAAAAAATAATAATGGAAAATGGTGTCGTAACATTTTCGGTGATACCAGCCAATTAAAAACTACCAATTGTGGTCTCTGAATTCATTTTTAATTTTAATTTTTTTTTTTTTTTGACCCGATGAATGTCGTTTAGTCTCAAATACATAACCATAACAAAAGAAAATCCGTTTTCCATTTTAAATTCTGACCTGGGGGCCTATTCTCGAATTCCACATCCATTTTCCATATGTGGACATCTGTCAAAGTTCACACAAAAACGTTCGAAAAATGTAATTCACATGCGGCATGGTCATTTTCCTATATGGGGAATTTTTTCCACCTGCTTATACCCATTCGGAAATATTCCCTTAGTACCGAAAAAATTTAATTTTTATGAATTTTGACAGATGTCCACATGTGGAAAATGGATGTGGAATTCGAGAATAGGCCCCCTGATAAATGATGATTCCGATTGGTATGTAAAATATTTGAATGCAAAATGGCGTTGCAACAATTTAGGTGACACCAACCAATTAAAAACTACCAAGTGTGGTCTTTGAATTTTTTTTTTCATTTTAATTTTGTTTTTTTTACCCGATGAATGTCGTTTAGTCTCAAATACATAACCATACCAACAAAATTTCTGTTTTAAACATTTTAAGTGCCGCCTTGAAGATTGATGATTCCGATTGTTATGTAAATTAATATAATGCAAAATGGCATGGTCTCTGAATTTCGATAAATGTCGTGTAGTCTCCACATAACCATACCAACAAAATTTCTGTTTTCAACTTTTTAAATTCCGCCTTGAAGAATGATGATTCCGATTAGAATGTAAAATATTTTAACGCAAAATGGAGTTGCAGCAATTTAGGTGACACCAACCAATTGAAAACTACCAAATGTGGTCTCTGAATTTTTTTCATTTTAATTTTGGTTTTTTTGAGCCGACGAATGTCGTTTAGTTTTAAATACATAACCATAACCAAAAATAATAAAAAAATTTCCGTTTTCAACTTTTTAAATCCCGCCTTGAAAAATGATGATTCCTATTGGTATACATAAGTAAAATATGTTAATGCGAAAGGGTGTTGCAACAATTTCGGTGACACTAACCAATTAAAAACTATCCAATGCGGTGTCTGCATTTTTCTCATTTTAATTTTGTTTTTTTTTTGACCCTATTAATGTCGTTTAGTCGCAAATACATAGTCATAACAGCAAAATTATCCGTTTACAACTTTTAAAATCCCACCCTGAAAAATAATGATTCCGATTGGTTTGTAAAAAATTTTAATGCAAAATGGCGTTGCAACAATTTAGGTGACATCAACCAATTGAAAACAACCAAATGTGATCTCTGAATTTTTTTTCATTTTAATTTTGTTTGTTTTACCCGATGAATGTCGTTTGATCTCAAATACATAACCATACTAACAAAATGTCGGTTTTCAACATTTTAAGTCCCGCCTTGAAGATTGATGATTCCGATTGGTATGTAAATTATTATAATGCAAAATGACGTGGTCTCTGCATTTCGATGAATGTCTTGTAGTCTCAAATAGATAACCATAACAAAAAAAATCCGTTTTCCTTTTTAAGTCCCGCCCGAAGAATGATGATTTCGATTGGAATGTAAAATATTTTAATGCAAAATGACGTTACAACAATTTAGGTGACACCAACCAATTAAAAACTACCAAATGTGGTCTCTGAATTTTTTTTCATTTTCATTTTGTTTTTTTTGACCCGATGAATGTCGTTTGATCTCAAATACATAACCATACCAACAAAATTTCTGTTTTCAAAATTTTAAATCCCGCCTTGAAGCCGATTGGTATTTAAATTATTATAATGCAGAATGGCGTTGTAGCAATTTCGGAAACACCAACCAATTAAAAACTGCAAAATGTGGTCTCTGAATTGTTTTCATTTTAATTTTGATTTTTTTTTTTACCCTATTAATGTCGTTTAGTCTCAAATACATAACCATAACCAAAAATAATAAAAAAATTTCCTTTTTCAATATTTTGAATCCCGCCTTGGAGAATGATGATTCCGTCTTTATACTGTGACTGAATTTAACAGTACAGATTAGTCGGTAATGTCGTTTAGAAGATAATTTGAACTTCAAACATTTGAAACAAACATTTAAAAATACATTAATTATCATTGAAAGCTCTTTAATTATTTAAGATTGAAGAACAAAGATGTTATTGTTTCCCTATAAATATTTATAGTCAATATTATCGAAAGCAACAATATTTTGAATGGTACAGCCATATTTTAATCATAATGACAAATTTTCATTTTAAAATCTTCGAGTATATTTGATTTAGTTTGAAAGCTAAATTTAAAGCTTTCAAATCAAATCAAAATATCATTTTCATTAATTTGGTAACTTTTGTCTCAAATAATATTGATAATAATTGACATTTTCTTTACTTAAAGCCACTTATTCGAAAAGAATTGTTAGTAATAAATTTTGTATCTTAAGCTTTGAACTTTCAACTGATTTAAAATATGTAACATGCAAACTAGGCAAACTAAGAAAATTTTTTAATTCATAAACTTAACTAAAGCTTTGGAATATTTAAATCTTTCCAAAATAACGTATTTAGTAAAAATTTAATTAAATCCTTGTGAACAAGAAACAGCTTTCGCTATTCGTAAGTATTCGACAAATATGTCATTAAGTTTTAAATTGGTTTCTTTCAAATTAAGAGAGTTAGCTTTTAGAATTTCAATCAAAAAGACAATGTATACTTTGTATATATTCTATGTCGTGTGACTCTAACACCAATATGGATTAAGAACGACTATTTCGTTCGGAAGCTTTAAAATTCGTACCAAATGATAAATGTTAGCTTAATTTTAAATTGAAGGATTTTGACAAAAAAAAAGTTTAACATTGCAAGCTTTATAATCTGCTTATGTGGAAAATATATTAATCATTATTCAAAGCTTACTGATTGTTTAAGCTTGTAGAACCAACAATTTTTAGAGTTTTGCTTGTATTTTCTTTCTTTCTTAATTTTTTTTTTAAATATTGAAAGTATCATCGAAATACGAAAGATTTCACAAATAATATTCACAATAAATATTTTCAGTATCTAAAATGTGATTGTTAAGCATTGAACTTTGAACAGCTCTATATGAATTAAAAGTTCTTTCATGAAACTGGTTATTTCGACTGGAAACTTTTAAAAACCCACAAAAATTTACAACTTTAGGCTTATTTGAAAAACTCGAGGTGTACTTTATGATTTTGGTTATTTTTCCATTAGGGTGAAACTAAATATTTCTAGTGTCCAATAGGCTTTAAATTTTTTCAAAGTTTTGAAGAAGTCAGTGACAACTGAAGTGCTGAAAAAACATTAAATTTTTATTTTATTTTAAATGAAAGTTTGTAAGGTTTCAACATTGTTTTACAAATCTAATTTAATTTTACTGAACGAATTCAGAGTAGTAGTTGAATGGCGTCGTCTTAAATTTTGGAAAATAGTTGAAGTTCTTTTAATGAAAATTAAATTAAAATTAGGTTAGAATTGAAATAGGCCTGCCATAACCATGAAGTGTAAATTATTCAATAATAAAAGTTTTGAAATAAATAAATAGATAAATTAATTAAAGTGGCTCATATCATATTTTTGATCTTTACAGTAGGATTGTGTCAATCATTATGTATGAAAAAAAAAATTAAATTTGATTTCTTTTCAAATTTAGATAAGCAAATATGATATTCCTAGTTTGTTTGAGTTTCTTTCGCTGCAGAATTAAAAATTGCTTATTTTAAAGCTTTCTTTAAAAAAAATTATGAAAATAAATTTTTTGAAAGCTTCCGATTTCTAATAATGATGTTGGTTTTGTAACGATATATCAAAATTGCGTCCTTCACTATTTTTAATTTCGAAAAATGCCATACATTGTAAATTTTATTTTAAAGTTCTAACGAACTAAAACGCTTTTTAACAAAAATTAACTAATTGTATTGTGAAAGTTTTCACAAATTTATGGCAATTACTGAAAATAAGAATTTTGTGGTGTATCACCAAACAAAAATGAAATTTTAACTTTTAATGTTTAAAATAAATTTCTGGAAAAAAAATATTTTATAAGTATGATTTTTGAAAGCATTCAGTCTTGTAGAAAACTTAAATCTAATAAATAATCAAAAAGAATAGCGTAATATTTATTTTATTGAAGTTCTGGTATTTCCTTACTCTGTGAGTTTGGCAAAGTTTACTATTAGATGACAAGCTTTTAACGTAACACATGAAATTCCAACTTTCCTGATTTGTGTGCGAGACTAGATTTTAGTTATAAGTAATAATCTTCATTGGCTTCCTTCTGTATAAATTCTAGTTTGAAAAATTTTTTGGAGGCTTCAAAATTTTGAATTCTTCTATAAATGAAGTTGTTACTTTAATCTTAAATTTTAAATAAATGCTTTTATGGTATCAACACAATATTATAAAATATTCTAATTGAATCCAGAAAATTGTAACTTAATGGCTTTTTGTTACAATTATGACAAACATTATGTAATTGGGATATGAAAGCTTGCAAACACTTCTTTAATGTTAGTAAGCTGAATTGTTGGCTGAAAATTGCAAAATGTATGTTTTCATCGTTAATATCTTTCGTGATAAATACCAGTATATTGTGGTTAAAACAGAATTAAAATAAAGCTTCAGTCGTTTTGAGTCAAGTAATAGAGATAAAATCGGCGACTACAATTTTTGATGTTATGAACTTTTAAAACTTTGCATTGGAAAAGTTTTTAAATTTTGTATTGTTTTACTGTTCAATGTTTAAAGGAGACAGTTGGATTTTAGTAGATAATAATTTTGAAAGCTTTTACGCGAAAACAACAACATATTATTAAGAAAAGCTTGGATAATAGAATTTATTACACTTTTATAATTTTCGTAAGCTTATATTTTTTTAAAAGCTCCAAAGCTCATACTAGTAAAAAAGAATTAGAAAGTATATTTTTGACTTGTTGTAAGAATATAATAATTTTTGTCATATAGATTTATACAAGCTTTAAAGTTACTTGTCGAATAGGCCATAGTATTAAAAGGTAAATTTTAGCCTAAAGGCGTTTTAATTTGAACGAGTTTTAACCAACAAAACTGGCAGATCGATCAAAAACCGAATGCTTTCTTTTTCCGTTCACTTTTTCCGAAAAAGCTTTCATGGCAGAAACTTTCAGTGTGTATAAGGTTCTTCAACACAGAAAATTTAGGTTATAAAGCTTTGCCGGAATAATTGGTTCCCATTCCTTTCATTTGAATAATTTTGTCATCTCCAACTGTTTTAAATTAATGACTAATTAAATTACACTTTATTTTAATTAGAGAAAAATACTCCAACCCTACTCTTACACAAAAAAAAAAACAGATCAAAACATTCTGAAGTGTTTGTCTTGTACAAATTTCTTTATTTTATTTTTTTTTTATTTTAATTAAAATTTTACAATTTATTAAACTAATTAGTTTCATTTTATTTTTGTTTTTTTTTTTTTTTTTTAATAATAATAAAGACAACTGAATTATGATTATCATTTTGTGAGGAAAGCGCACACAAACGAATTTTATTGAAGTTCTCCTAGATTACTTTATTATATCTTTTTAACGCATACTGTAAAAATTCTATTGTTTTTTATATATATTTTTTTAAAACAAAAGTAATTTAAACTTTTATAATTTTTTTAAATTTTATCATCAAATTTCTTCTAATTAGATATTTAATTAATTTCAGTACGAAAAAGTTGATTTCTATTTTGTTTTATTTTCATCATTGTCCAATCATAATTAAAATAGACGATACAGAAATGTTCTCACCTAATTAGTAATTTTTTAATTGAAATTTGATAATTGTACAAATTATTTGTTCATCGTTATTTATTTATTTTATCACGTGCTTGTGTGCTTGGTACAAATGAAATTGGAAATGTGTTGGACACCAACAAGCTGAACAAAAAAAGATGTACCGGAAAAAAAAAACTTTTAGGATTTAAGTTTAATTGCAGAAGGAATATACAGCGCACAGACAGAAGACAAAATGAAAACTTGTGTACGTATTATACCGTTGTTGTTACAAAATTCTATTTAACACCAAAAGCGATTATTCTGTAATTTTATTTCTCACAAAAAGCTTATACACCAAAAGCATAAAAAAAACTTTTCTTTGCCTTGTGTACAAAATCGCGTATTTTCTGTGCTTTTACTTTATTTTATTTTTAATTTTTTTTTTTTTTTTTTCATGATACAACAAAACGAAAACTTTATTTTTATTTTGTGTGTCTGTATGTATGTCTGTTTTATTCTGATCTTTATGTTATCTTAACGTTTTGAGTAAAATGTAAATTTTGTGTCGTGAAACAGTTGTGTGATTAGACGGTATGGTTATGTTATGTTTTTTGCGAGCACATATTTTTCACGTTGAACGTCGTCGAAAGTTTATTTTACTTTAAGACAATATTTAAGTTTGCATAATATTATAACAAAATTATAGTTACGTACCTCTCATTCATTGTGAACAATTTTTGGATAGTCTGCAATGATAAGAAAATAAAATAAAATATGATTAATGATTTAATTAATTTTTGTAATCAATAGTATAAAATAAAATAACTGAATTTTCTGTCTATGCGACATTAAGATTTGAAAAGCATCGCAAATATCAAAAACCAACAACAACTCTGTATGTGTTTATACAAAATATGAAAACATAACCGCCTTCCTAATCAAAATTGAAACGTGAGGAAAATTTAAAAAAAAAAAAAAAATGATTCGATTCAGTAATTTTGATTTTCTTGTAGTTTTTTTTATACCAACTTTTAAAGCTTTTTGATTATTTCTTTTTTTTTGTGTTCTAGCAAAAAACAAAACGAATAATAATATAATTAATTTATCAAAAATACATACAACAAAAGCAACGGAAAAATTTGAACGAATTTTTTTTCGTTTTAGTGTTGCGTGTGAAAGTGATAATCGTTGGCAAGTAAAATATAATTTTTTATACTTTGTGCTTTATTGTTGCTTTTTTTTATTTATTTGGTATTTTTCCCTAACAATAAATCAAATAATTTTCAATATTTATTTATTTTGTTTTCATTTCAGAATTTTCTTTTCAGAAAACCGAATAAATACTCGTGTATGTATGCATAGTAGTATGAACAAGAAAAAAAATGAAATAAATAAATGATTTAAATTCCAAAATCGTTTTAGAAATCATAAATCTTTATCTTTTTTGGATCAAAAATACAAAAATCTTTTCGATTTTAGATGGAAAATATTTGTGCGTGTGTGTGTTTGCGAATAATAAAATTCTACGCGATTTTGTCCGGGATATACAGCAGTAATGATTTTTAATTAATAATTCAGAGCAATGCGCTGCTCCCCCTTGTATATTTTCTTTATTATAACATTTTTTTTTTGGCGTTTCGGGATTTTATTAATGGTGGATGTCAAAATTTTGTCGTTTGCGGTAACTGTTTTTGTTGTTGTTGCTTTTGTTATTGTTTCAAATAGTTAACGACAATCAGTCAAATTTTGTTGAACAAAGCTTTTTGTTTTTTTTTTTGGTAAAATGCTTGAGGCTGGAAACATATTGCTGTTAATTGGGGAGTACTTTAATTAAATAATTATTTATTATCCACGTTACTTCACAACAATTTTGGGAGAAGTTTATTCAAAATAAAAATTATTGGTTGCTGTCGTGATCGAATGTCATATGTCAGTCCTTTGGGACTAGCTATGGACTACCCGGATATATCCGAATAATTTAAAATTGTTTATTTTTAGAATTTGTGCAGTAGCTCAATTTACCCCAGCTCGTATGGCTGGGCTCATATTTTAATTTAACTTGTTTACCAACAAAATTAACCAATTAGAAAATTTAAACAATCACAAGCTATGTTTGGAAATTTTCATTTCAATTATCTTTATGTAAAAATCACGAAATTTCTGAGTGAAAGAAAATTTTAAAAGTTAACTTTTTTAAATTGTGGGATTTTAGCCGAATCTACCAACAAATGAGTGATTAGAAACATTTTTAGGATTATGATTATTTGATTAGAAAATTTGTAAGAAATTATTACGTAGAGTAGGACTTACAATTTTATACAGAGTGTTTAGAGATTAGACGAATTTTTGATTTAGACCAATTTTTTATATAATCTAAAACCTCTGCAGAATTTATTAATTTAAATGCAGTCTGTAATATTCTTCAGCAACTAATTAGAGAATACCCGCTTTCCGGTCCCGTAATATGCTGTTTTAAAAATGATGGCTGGTTACCAACAAATAAAAAGATTCTGGCAGTAATAAGACTGTCTCTAATTCAACTTTGCTCTGTTGGTATAACCTTTAGATTTATTATTCCACTTTAAGGCAGAATAAAATTGAAAACGTTTTTGTAGAAAACCTAGCAATAACTATTCCGGCGGTTTGTTACTTGATATGTGGTATAAAATATAGAACGGAGCTTTATTTTTTATGAAATGGTTAGAACGACAGATCAGTCACACAATTAAGGGGCATTAACCAGTCTGTTACTTTAATTAATTATGCACTACAATTTACTTAAATCAAACGCAAAAATTCTGGCCGGAAGAAATTAATCAGCTAAATAATTTCTCCTTGGAAGAAAACTACTTATGATGTGAAGAATTTTCTAAAAAAAAAGTAAAGCAATGATCTCGCTGATGGGAATATCCAGTTGTACCGACGATCTTTTGTGGTTCGACAATCGGAGATGCCAAGCTTATTTAATCTCTTTTGAACGAGCTTGCGCTAATTAGGATTTGAGCTAAGAAAGCGGTGCTCAGATTTTAAAATAATTGTTCCAAATAACGATTCATTTCAAGATTTAATTTTTTCAAATGGAATTCTAATCAAGTCAACATTCTCATCACTTTTGGTTAGCTTAAATTCGGTAACAATTATGAGCTTCCGAAACCAATCTGTTCAACATGGATCAGTTTTCGCAACGCGTCCAAGCGCAATGGTTGCTATAATCATATTAGAACGACCGATCAGAATAATTTCCATACTTCGAGATTGATTTGTGTAAAATCTAAAGTTGCTTCATTATAAAAGCTATCGGTATCCAAGCTCAAGCCTTGTGCTTCACTATTGTTAAAACAGTTTTACAACAATCTCGAGGCATAATGCCTTCTATATTAAAATCATCGGACTATAATCAATGGCCGGAACAGTTAAAATTAGTTTCGGTGTCAGATGTATCGTGCTGGTATATTTATCGTGCTGGTATATTTTGCAGCAAACTCCGGCCATTTGAAATTAGTCCAGGATCTTTAAACTGTTTCTTTATATCAGCATTACGGCATTTTGTTTAGTGAAGACGCTGCATAAATCCATATTTGTCAGCGACAACGCCATCAATTTTATTGGTGGTAGCATCTCCTTAATACTGAATTGCCTCAAAGATGAAGACACTTAGCGACAGATCATACCACTTTGTTCTCTCCATTTAAGGGGAATCTGCTTTGACAACCGCTCACTTTCTGATTTACGATTCCATTACTGGGCTGATTTAACCATTTTTATCTTGTTTGAGTTCTAATCAATTAGCTCACTGGCAAATGATTCAATACATTAGGCAACCATTTTGTCAAAGATGGTGTTGTATTCCTAGATGAGCTCCAACCGAAACAAAAGTGATAGATACCATAAGCAAATATCAAAGTTGAGTCATTAGTTTCGAATAACACCCCCGGCATACCCCGGTTACATGGATTTACCCATTGCCACTTTATAGTTTTCTCTTTTGTCATTTGAACATGCAATTCCGTATAATATTCCGACTTAGTGTTCGGTTTGGTCAATGTGATAAAAAAATATCATGATATTTTGTGTCTGTTTCTAACATAAAACGCCCTCATTTATCCGAAAAAAAAATCAATTTTTTTTACGATTTAGATGTTAACATTTCTTAGGATTTAGCTGTCAATTCAAAATATATTTTGATTGCAACAGTCGATTCTTCTCGTACATAAATATTAAATCTGGATAAGAGTTAATTAAAATATAAATAATTCAGGTATTGTTAAAAAAGCTTTAACTAGAGTTTGACGTCTAAGCCCAATTCATCACTTCAGAGTACCACATCGTGATGTTGATGATAGTGATTGTGTTGGTGATAATGGTGAACGTAATGGTGATATTGATTATGATAATGGTGATAGTGACGATGATTTTCATTATAATGGTGACAGTGATGATGAAGGTGATATTAATAGTGATGGTGAGTGTGATGTTAATAGAAACGAAATTAACAAAAAATTAGGAATTCTGGAAAAGGGAAAATTTAATTTTAAAACGGAAACAAATGCAATTTATAAATTATGGCAAGAAAGAATTAAATTCACGTTGGAAAGCAGATTTCGTTGCTGTATTTACAATTACAACAACCGACCATAATAATGTGCTCGAGATTGATCTATGTAAAATCTAAAGTTGCTCCATTATAAAAGCTACCAGCACCCTTGAGCTTTGTGCTTCACTATTGTTAACATAATGCCTTCTCTTATGTATCGGCCCAAGCTTTTGAACATTCAAAACCCGGAACAGTTATAATTGTTTTTCGTGTTAGATGACAGTGAATATCGAACATCTGAAAAATCGCTCAATGTTGCAATTGAAGAAAATTATTTAATTGAAAAATATTCCGATTATTCAAAATTGCTTCATATCAGTGCTCGTTGTCTACGTTTTATAAATAATATATTGCTTTAGGTAAGCGTAATAAAGCTCGATCAATTTTACAAATTAGATATACAAAATTGGTTATCAAACTGTATACTTAACTGAAACAGAGCAATTAAACAATTAAATACTTTTAATGATAAAACTGGTATGCTTCGCGTAGTTGGCCGATTGGAGAACCCCAATTACTGCTACCCGGTAATGATGATTTGGCAGAGCGTAATGAGCTAGATCAATGCTACCGTAGTCCTAAAGCAGGTCCTTCTGGCATGCTATAAATTCAAACAAATTCGACAATAAAGATACTTAGCTTTGCTGACAGGTTTTGCGGCAAACGCTGTCCATTTGAAAGTAGCCCAGGATCTGCCAACTCATTTACTTATAGTATATCAGCATTAGGCCATTTGGTTTCCAGGAGGAGCCGCACAAATCTAGATCCAGTAATAACGCAATCAATTTTGATGGTACTTAGTCAGAGTTAAGCTAATAATTTAAAGCATTTTTATATATTGAATTGCATCAATACCACACCCTTACGTCCTCCACGTTTCGGGGCTTGTAGGAGGCGGCTTTATATAATGGATAATTGGTACTTCAAAATTGACCCTACAAAATTTTAATAAATTTGTCGTGTAGTTTAAGGCCTTCTGAAACTTCAGACCTCGGACACAAATGTTAGAGGAACCATCTATTTTATTAAATTTTCAATCGATTATCTCACTGGTAAAGATTCAATACTTTGTGGCATTTTGTCAAAAATGGGGAAATGAAAAAAAGGAATTTAATTTTAAAAAGAAAATAACAACCAAATTTTGGTTTCTGGAAAATGAGCAATTTAATTTTAAAAATAAATTAACAAAAACTTATAAATTGGGGAATTTAAATTTAAAATGAGAAAGACAAAAAAATTATATATTCTGGCGGAGGTAAATTTAGTTTTAAAATTTAAATAATTAAATGTAAAAATTTTGGAAATCGAGGAATTTAATTTTAGAAATTCTGGAACCGAGTAATTTAATTTTAAATCCAAATAATGAAAAATTATCAATTCGTATTAAAACGAAATTAACAAAAATTGTAAATTCTACGGAAAGGGGAATTTAATTTCAAAAAGAAATTAACAACATAACGACAAATAAACTCTAAACACTTTCAAACTGAAAGTAAATGAATTTAATTTCAAAATGCAAATGTTTAATTTTAAAACGAAAAATTTTGGAAGAATGGAAATTTAGTTTCAGATTTAAATAATGAAAAACTGTAAACTCGAGGGAAAGGGGAAATTTAATTTTTTAAAAGTTAACCAACAATTATAAATTCTGGAATAAGGAGAACTAAATTTTGGTGCCAAAATAACAAAATATTTTTTAGACAAGGTCAATTTAATTTTAAAGTAAAAATAAATAAAAATTAAAATTTCTGGAAATGCTTGAACTTAATTTTAAACAGTAATTAACAACAAATTATTATTTTTGGTAAATGGGAAATTAACTTTAAAATGAGAATAATAAAAAATTATAAATTCTGGAAAAGGAGGAATTTAATTTTAAAAAGCAATTAACAACAAAATTATATATTCAGGAAAAGAGGGAATTTAATTTTTAAAGATGGTAACAAACAAATACAAATTCTGGAGAGGGGAGAATTTAATTTAAGAATCAAAAATAACAAAAAAAAAAAAAATTGTGGGCATTTAATTTTAAAGTAAAAATAAATAAAAATTAACATTTCAAGGGAAGGGGGAACTTAATTTAAAGTTAAAATTAACATAAAAATTATAAATTCAGGGGAAAGAGAAATTTAATTTCAAAAATAAATTAATAACAAAACGACAAATTATAAATTCTGAATGAGAATGAATTTAATTTTAAAACGAAAAATTCTAGAAAAAAGGAAATTTAATATTAAATCTAAACAATAAAAAACTGTAAATTCCGGGAAAAGTGGAATTTTTGTTTTTTAAAGTTAACCAACAATTATAAATTCTGATGAATTTAAATTTAAAGTAAAAATAAATAAAAATTAAAATTTCTGGAAATGATTAAATTTAATTTTAAAGAGGAATTCACATTAAAATATGTAAATCCCTGAAAATGGAAAATTTAATTTTAAAAAGTTATTAACAAAAAATGTATACCTCCTGGAAAACGGGGAATTTAATTTTAAAAAGAAAATCACAACAAAATTAAAAATTTTGGAAAAGGAGGTATTTAAATTTAAAAATGAAAATAACAGCAAAATTTTAACTTTTGGTAAAGGCGTACTTTAACTTTAAAAAGAAATTAACAAGAAATTATAATTTCTGGTAAAAAAGAAATTTAATTGAGAAAAAAACAAAAATGATTAAATAATAAAAAAGAGCAGTTGAATTTTAAAAGAAGTAAAAAAAATATTATTTCTGGTATAGAGGGAAATTAATTAAAAAAATAAAATAAAAGTTATATATTTTGGTAAAGGGGAAATTATTTTTAAAACGAAAACTAGCAAATAATTATAAATCCTTAAATGCAAGGAATTTATAACAACTAAATTATAAATTACGGAAGAGGAACAATCAAATTTTAAAAAGAAATTAATAAATAATTATAAATTCTGGTAAAGGATGATTTAATTTTAAAAGAAATTAATGAAAAGTTATAAGTTGGGGAATTTAATTTTAAATAGAAAATAACAAAAAATAATTAATTCGGAAAGAGAGGAATTTAATTTTAAAATGAAATTAAAAACAAATTAGAATTTCTGGTAAAGGAAAATTTAAATTGTAAATGAAAATAACCACAAAATATGGTTTCTGGAAAAGAGCAATTTAAATTTAAAATTAAATTAACAAACAATTAAAAATTGGGGAGTTTAAATTTAAAATGAGAATAACAAAAAATTTATATATTCTGGAAGAGGTAAAATTAATTTTAAAATTTAAATAATTAAAATGTAAAAACTCTGGAAATCGAGGAATTTAATTTTAAAACTTTTGGAACCGGGTAATTAAATTTTGAATCCAAATAATGAAAAATTATCAATTCTGAAAAAGATAGAATTTAATTTTTAAAGAAGCTAACAAACAAATATAAATTCTGGAGAGGGGAGAATTTCATTTTGGAATCAAAAATAACAAAACAAGTTGTGGGAAAGTGGGAATTAAAAGTAAAAGTAAATCAAAATTAAAATTTCAAGAAAATTAGGAACTTAATTTTAAAAAGAAACAAAAATTATAAATTATAAGGAAAGGGGAATATAATTTCAAAAGAGAGAATGAATTTAATATTTAGAAGCAAATGATTAAAATTTATAAATTTAAGAAATAGGGATTTAATTTTTAAACGAAAAATTCTGGAGTAAAGGAAAACTACTTTTAGATCTAAATAATAAAAAAAAACTGTAAATTATGGAAAAGGGGGAATTTAATTTTAAAATCAAGTTAACCAAACATTATAAATTCTGGAATAAGGAAACTTAATTTTGTAACCAAAAATAGCAATAAAATTCTTAGACCAGGGGAATCTAATTTTAAAGTATAACTAAATGAAACTTAATTTTAAAAAGGAATTAACAATAAAATATTTAAATCCTAGAAAAGTAGAAATTTAATTTTAAAAAGAAATTACCAACAAATTATTATTTTGGTAAATGGGAAAATTAATTTTACAACAAAAATAATAAAAAATTCTAAATTTTGGAAAAGGAGGAGTTCAAATTTAAAATGAAAATAACAACAAAATTTTAAATTATGGAAAAGGAGTAATTTAATTTGAAAAAGAAATTAACAAGAAATTTCTGGTAAAAGAGAAATTAATTAAAAAAAAAACACAACGAATTGTAATTTCTGAAAAGGAGCGATGGAATTCTAAAAGAATTAACAAATTATATTAATTCTAGTATAGGTGGAAATTAATTTAAAAAAGGAAATGATAGCAAAATTCTATATTTGGGTAAAGGGGAATTTTAATTTTTGGACGAAGACTAACAGAAAATTATAAATTCTTGAAAGCGAGGAATTTAGTTTTAAAATGAAAATAACAACAAAATTATATAATAGGGAAAAGGAATAATTAAATTTTAAAAATAATAAATAATTATAAATTCTGGTAAATGAGAATTTAATTTTAAAAGAAAGTTATAAGTTGGGAAATTTAATTTAAAATCGCAAATAACAAAAACTAATTAATTCTGAAACAGGGGAATAATTACTGGTAAAGAGAAAATTTAATTTAAAATTTTTTTTCTTGAAGAGGCGCAATTTAATTTAATTTTAAAATGTAATTAAAAACAAATTATTATTTTTGGTAAAGGGGAAATTTAATTAAAACAAATAACATAAAATTTTAAAGTCTGGTAAAGCAGGAATAAATTTTAAAAGAAATTAATGAACAGTTATATAAGTTAAGGAATTTAATTTTAAATCGAAATAACAAAAAATAATTAATTCTGAAAGAAGGGAATTTAATTAAAAAACGAAATTAACAACAAAATTATGAATTTTGGAGAAGGGAGAATTTAATTTCGAAGAGAAAGTAAGAAAAAATAGTAACTTAAAAACAAATTATTATTTCTGGTAAAGGGGAAATTTAATTTACAAATATAACAAAAAAATTTAAATTTTGGAAAAGGAGTCATTTAATTTTAAAAAGAAATTAACAAGAAATTTTAATTTCTGCTAAAAGGGAAATTTAATTTAAAAAAAGCAGCAATTATAAATTCTGGAAAGGGGAAATTGAATTTTAAAAGAAATAAAAAAAAATATTAATTATGGTATAGGGGGAATTTAATTTAAAAAAGAAAATGATAAAAAAATTTTATATTTGGGTAAAGGGGAAATTTAATTTTAGAACTAAAACTAACAAAAAATTATAAATTCTTGAAAGTGAGGAATTTATAACAACTAAATTATGAATTACTAAAAAGGAACAATTAAATTTTAAAAATAAAATAATAAATAATTATAAATTCTGGTTAACGATAATTCAATTTTAAAAGAAACTAATGAAAAGTTATAGGTTGGGGAATTTAATTTTAAATAGAAAATAACAAAAAAAAAATAATTGGGAAAGAGAGGAATTTAATTTTAAAATGAAATTAAAAACCAATTAGAATTTCTGGTAAAGGGAAATTTAATTTTAAAATGAAAATAACCACAAAATTATAGATCACTGAAAAGGACAAAAATATATATTAAATAATTATAAATAATAAATTCTCTAATTAATTACATATTCTGGTCAAGGATGATTCAATTTAAAAATAAATTAATAAAAAGTTATAAGTTGGGGAATTGAATTTTATGTCGAAAATAACAAAAAAATAATTAATTCTGAAACACGGGGATTTAATTTTAAAAAGAAATTAGCAACTAATTAGAATTTCTGGTGACAGGGAAATTTAATTTTAAAATCAAAGTAACAAGAAAAAAGTAATTTGATTTTTACGTCTACCATTCGTGTTTTTTTTGATCGTTCGAAGGAAATTTAATTTTTTCTATTAAAAATATAAAAAAAATAATAAACAAAGATAAGTTTTCAATATATCTATTAAAATTGAATGTTTTGATAACTTAGTAATTGATTTTGACTTTGATAAGTCTTCTCTAGTCCGTGCCGATAATATTTTGCAATAAGATTTGGGGTTTGAAAAATATTTGCTAAATTTAATCATTTTATTATCTGCAGTGATTTTAACTATCACATGAATATTACCAATAGAACTTCGGAATTTTTACTTTCTTCTATATAGTTTATATTTATCTACGACTAATGAGTTATTGATCCTAACTTAATTAAATTGCATGTGTTCATCTTTAAATGGTATAAAAATTGGCAATGCCGGATATATATTACCAATGCCGGATATATATTTAAATTCTGTCCATAATAGCAAGTCGTAGTTTGATGGTGCTGATATTACTAGAGCAATCTAAACAATTAGCTCTAATGCAATGGAGGACGTAAAAAACTTAAAACTTCACAAGAGTATTTTCTCTACAGAATTGACAATTTACTTAGTTAAATCTCTTATAATTCCCCATATAAATTATTACGAAATAATTTACTCGAACTATGATGTCAGAACTAAGCATATCTTGTACAAGCTTAAATCCCTTTATTCTTTAAATAAATAACAAAAAATTAAACAAAACAATTATCAATTTCTGGAAAAGAGGGAATCTAATTTTTAAAAGAAATTAAAAAACAATTATAAATTCTGGATTAAGAGGGAATTTAAGTTTCTATTTAAAAAAGAAAAATCTCCAAAATACCGAAAGTTCTACTGAAAATGAGAGATACAAGATAGAGAAAATAGGGTGAATCAATACCAGTTCGAGCTTAAATAATATGAAAGATTCCGCCAAAATAATCAAAATCGAAATATTTCTATAACTTGCGCAATATTTTCCATTCCTACTGCAATTAAATCTTGGCAGACAAAGTATTATTTCATCAATTTTATCAAAATTCCAAAAACAAATCTTGACAACATTTCACCAATTTTAATTTTTTTTTTTTTTTTAAGTTTTATGCAGGTGTCGAGAATTTGCCGCATACTATATTACAGCATCATATAAAGCATAAAGAATTAATTTTAGTTTCTTGACAGTAATTACCAAAGATTTTAAACTTAATAAAATAACAAAAAAAAATTGTTTTATTACGAAATTTATTCGGTATTTTTACCCTATACTATCCATCCACACCAAACGTCATAAATTAACTATCAAAACAAAATTTAATACTCAAAATTTAATTAAACATTTTTTTTTTGCCAACAACAAATAATATTTTTATGGTTCTGATAAGCTCTACACTTTTTTTTATATAAAGATTCGTAAATACACATAAACACACACACACACACACAAACATACCGAACGTAAAAGTTGAAAGCTTTAAAATAAAAATAAACTTTCGTAATACGATTTACGTTATGTTGTAGGTGTATACGAAAAATATTAAGACAATCAAAAACAATATGGTGTACTAATTGAAATGAAATCAACGGTGTAATCAGTCTACATAGAGGTGTGTGTATATACATTAGGTAAAAAATCCCTACATACCTAACTATTTTCTGACTGTATAAATATATAAAATAAACTTTCTGCAAATATTTCTGTTTAATTTAATTAGTTAAATAATTTTTTTTGTTTTTGTATAAGTTTGAGGAAAATTAAATAAATTACATTAAAAATAACAAAGACAACAAAAAAAAAAAAAATGTTTCTTTATCTTTTCGTTTTATCTCTCTGCATTTGGTGTTAGTACAAAATTACAATGGGAAACGTGTCTTTAATTTGTCAAATATTTTTATACAAAAAAAAAACAAAAAATTAAATTAAAAATTGGTGTTGAAATGTAAATAATTTTCACATACATGTGGAAAATTAAAATTTTTGTTTTTCGTTTATATTAATTTTACCACTGTGCGAAAATTTTTGTAAATATGAATGTGTTTTTGAAGGGTTCAGTACAAGGCATTGAATACGGTACTTTCTTATTTAAAATTAATATATAATTCCTGGGAAATCGGTAATCCAAAAGCACGATGTGATAAGAGTGTATATATTGGCTGCAAAATTAATGATTTTTTGTTAAACAATCTTAATCACCCTTTTACTTGTACCAAAAAAAAAAAAAAAAAAAAAAATCCTTATCTCCATATACCTTTTACCACTACTATATACGTATAAGTAGAACACAAAAATTCTGGTAATATTCTCAGGAAGATTAAAAAAAAAATCATGTCTTAGTATTTAGCAGGTTGTAAAAAGATTTTTCCATTAAAGATTAATTAACTGTACTGTTAAATTTTTTTTTTTTTTTTTTGGAATAGCAGAACACAAAAATAATACAAAAAAACAACCGAAAATTCAATGCATTCCCTTCCCGTTCCTTTTATTTATTATTTTATTGCTGGCATTCGTTCAATATAATTTACAATGGATTAAGCTTTCACAATAAACATAAAAGATTATAACAAGACGTCGACTACGACAAAAATAAATACAAGAGTAAAAGCAATTTGACATTAAATCCTCGCACAAATACATATTCCATTCACTATTGAAATCTTTAAGATGTCGACGACGATCGAAAAAAAAAAAACGATTAATCTTGTGTCCCAAAAAAAAAAAATGTATACGCACACACGTTTACATACACATGCACGCACAAAAAGATAAAAATTATTGTCAAGCTTAAATTAATATAAATTACGCAAGAAAACAGAGTATCACGTTACTGTCCCCTTTCTCGCCCCAAACCGCACTCAAACACGTCATGACCGAACATTCGTGTGATGGAAACTATCTTAAATAACCAAAAATATAAAAAGATAATATGACTTCAGAGAAAGACAAAAGGGTTCATCACACAAAAAAAAAGCAAAACGTTTTATTATAAATTTGTCACTTACACAAAAAAAAAAAAATCTTATCATTAACTCTTCTCATTAGCCATACTAATTTCCTGATGTTTATCATTCCGTTTTGTACACAGCAATATAATACTTGTACAGTAAACGAGTATCTTGTTATAGCAGCAGCAACAAAAAAAAATTAAATTCACTTTACAACAACAAAATTAAACTCTGCAAAAAAATGTTATTGATTTTAATTCCATTTAATCATGCATTTTTTGATGCAAAAGCAAATCCTTCTTGTCTACTATACTTAGACTCTATATGCACTCAGAACAACAGAATATCAAAATTCAATGAGAACAAAATAATGAATCTTGAATAAATTTAAATGAATTTGATATGAATTAATTTTTGTCTAGCTGCATCCTTCGTATCCTCTACAGTATCCATTTCAATGGAGAAAATAACTTTTTATTCGATTGGATTCCGCTCACAGTTTATGTACATACATACAAATCACTATTCTCAATATTTATTAATTTTCGGGCTTGATTTATTTCACTTCGTTTAAAGCTATTAAATTTGTACCGGGTGAAGATTTTCACATAAAGCTACACAATATCCACATAAAGTGTAAACAACAAAAAAAGTGTTGTCGTACATAAAACAAGCTACGAATTATTCTTTATTCTCTAAATATCCGTTGCCATCGAATGCTCAAAATTTGGAGTTAGAAGCCCCTGACGACCCGTAAAAATAAAGGAAGTATTTTTTGATATTGGGGTAGCTTCTAGTTACTTCATGAAGTGTCAAATTGTCAAAGCTTATAGAATCAGATCCACAGAATTCTTTGTTTAACCAATTTTTGTTTAGCACGATATGGTACCAAATGGAGTTATAATCCCCTGACGATCCGTAAAAATAATGGAAGTATTATTTGATATTGGGATAGCTTCTCGTTGCTTCATAAAGTATGTGGCCAATTGGCAAAATCTCTAAGCCTTTAGGATTAGATCCACAGAATTTTTTGTTTAAAGAATTTTTGTTTAGAACGATATGGTATCAAATGGAGTTGGAAGCCCCTGACGATCCGCAAAAATAAGGGAGGTATTTTTTGATATTGGGATAGCTTCTAGTTACTTCAATATTTATGTGGCCAATTAGCAAAATCTTTAGGATCAGATACACAGAATTTTTTGTTTAACCAATTTTTGTTTAGAACGATATGATACTAATGGAGTTATAAGCCCCTGATGATCCACAAAAATATGGGATGTAGTTTTTGTTATTGGGATAACTACTGTTTATTACATTTTATGCATTGCGACATGTAAAATTTCTTAAATAAACTGTTGAGATAATAATTTTCGTCTTACACAGGTTACTTCATTAATCTATTTACAATAAAAAATGTTTTGTAAATTCATTAATAAAATTTTCTAGTCGCCCAACCGCATCTTGAAGTTTTTGCGAAATGTTCTGCTAAATATTTTAGTAAGAAAATAAGTAAGCACTTCTCGAACCTTCAAGATAAGGTTTTATTAGATAGTGGTAGTTGTCTAATTTTATTTCTTCAATTTTTTTTAATAAATTTGAGTTTATAAAAACCCAAACAAATAAATCAGTTTAAGTTTCCGGCCTTAACAATGAAAAATTAGATGATCCAAATTCAATTTGTTTATATGGCATATCACCCCATCTTAAAACATATCATTAAATGACGTTATGTTAGTGGGTCCAACTTAGCTGAAAACAGCATACGGCAATATATTAACACACACATCATCAAATAAGCTTTGGTGTAATGGCGCGGAAATTTCAGATAACAATAGTGGAAGCTTTTTGGTTCCAAATATGCAATTTAATCCAAATTTACTTGAATTAAAACCAACAGAAAGTTCATATCTCGCATAGAGCATCTTAAACCTGAAATTTCCAATATAGCTAATTAGTACCAAAAAAGTTTCCTATAAAATCTTATCCAAAAGTTAACCCCATTTTAGACAAAAACTGTTGTGTATGTGATGACGTTAACAACGAGTAAAATGAAGTGTATGAACCAACGTTTTCTAGTTTTGTACCTTTACATATCGTGAATTTGATCGAAGTAAGGGAAGTTTCGGTGATTAGGTCGCTTAAATAGAACAACATTTCAAAGGAAATAATGTGACACATGACGAAAAAAAAAGATTCCAATTTAAGTGGATCGATACCGTTACATTTAATGATTTGCAAAAACTATACAATGATGGCGACAAAATAGAACCGAAGAATTTACCGTAATCATCGACAAATTGAAGAAGTTTTTCCGATCGAAAATGCACGTGTCGGCGGCAAGGTGTAAATATTCCGAGTGGATTGGGAGATTACGAGAAGCTACGCGCGAATGTGAATTTGAGTGTAAAAAAAATACAGAAGAATCCTATGTCGATTGGGCGATACGTGATACGATTGTGATCTATACACACCATGAAGTCGTGCGAGCGCCTTGTTTACAGAAGTCGAATCCGTCGCTTAAGAACAATGATTGCTACGTCAGATGAATCAACCCAGAGCTCGATTCAAATCATGACCGGAGAAAGTTCTAAAAGTGCACAGGAGATGAAAGTTCATTACTGTCGTTCAAATAGGGTCGATCGCGTTACAGTTTTAACCGTTCAAGGTAACAATGAACAGCGTTCAAGTAGTCGTGCTAATTCAAAGCCTTTTCGTTCTTGTCCTGGATGTGGCACTAACCATGTTAGAGAGGATTAGGACACATCAAAACAGTATGTATCTTTTCTCGAAATAATCAATCCAATCGTTCTAAATCACCTCAGCGGACCAATAAAGGACAAACCAACGAGACATGCACAGTGGATGAATGCGTAACAAAAAAACTAATCGAAAAGTCAACCTGATTATCACACGAGTCGATGTCAATCGAGCCAGAAGCAGTCGAGAAGTAAAATTATACTATGGATAATCCATTCTACAGAGTTGGTCGGAAAATGTTTATTTCAATAATTGACAATGAAGTACCAGTAGATTTCCAGTTTGATACTGGTGCAACAGCCTAGGTACTAACTTATAAAACACAAGTTGACAGCGTACGATGGAAGTCCAGTCCAGCTAAAAGGCGTTTCAAGTGTAGTTGTCTAATTGCGATACCAAATTCGCGAATTGCCTTTACTGATCACGAATAGTCAAGAAGGAAAAAACTTATTCGGAATAGACTGAGTCGATGCATTCGTTTTATGAGTCCGACTACTACAGTCAGAAAAATTGGATGTCAAATAGTTGAAGATCGAAAAAACCATTTCAGATGTAGTCCAGCAAAAGCATTTAAATAAATTGGTGTCAGGTATGTGTCGTTCCTTTAAGCAAATATTCGAAAATAAACGGGGGTGTTGTAGTAACTTCAGATCCCAGTTAGTAATGAAAGAGAATGCGATTCCTAAATTTTTTAAGAGTCGCACCGTTAATTTTTCTCAAATGGCGGCAGTAAAAAATAAAATCGATCTCCAACAGTGGCCTTGACGAAACTGGATACGTCTGTTCGACTTTGCGGGGACTTTAAAGTTACAGTAAATCCGCAATTGAAGATACAACAATATCGAATTCCTAGGTCTGAAGAGGTATTTCATCGTCTCCGAAATGGTAAATTGTTTTCAAAATTAGATTTGGCAGAAGCGTATCTGCAAATCCAAATCGATCACGCATCAAAAGAGTTGTTAGTAATAAACACACCAGTGGGACTTTATCAGTTTGAAGGATGAATTTTGGTATAGCTAGCGCCCCGCTATATTTCAAAATTACATGGATCAATTTTTGGTGGGTCTACCAAACACAGCTACTATCTAGATGATATCGTGGTTTCGGGTCAGTCAATATCGGATCATCTGAAGTCTTTAGAGCTGCTAATTAAACAGTTGGATGAAGCTGGTTTAAAATGCAACCTTATAGGAAATGTCAATTTCTGACGAATAATATGTTGGTCATATCATTTCACAAAAAGGAATACATACAACCATCACAGGAGGGAGTAGCTGCTATTAATAATTTGCCCCGGCCTAAAAATTTGAAAGAATTCGAATGGCGATTTACCGATCGTACTAGCTTTACAGACGCATGAGACTACGGAATAGGGACTGTAATATCTCACCGATACGATAATGGTGAGATAAAAACAATCGCTTTTGCATCAAAGAGGCCAAACGAATTCTAGCGCAAATATTCACAGATCGAGGAGGAAGCATTATCAATTATTTTTGGATGCACGAAATTTCATCAATATCAATACGGACATCCTTTCGAACTGCGAACTGATCACAAACCGTTGGTCAGTCTTTTTCATCCTGAGAAGAAACTGCCAGTTATGACTATCCAGAGACTAAAGCGTTGGGCTGTCACGCTGATGGGTATAACTACACTATCCGATACCCACCGACAGCAAAACATTCAGCAGATGCGTTGTCTCGTTTATCAAGTGGACAAGATACCGATTTTGATAAGTTTGGGACGTATCTACAAATAGAAAAGCAGTATGAGAATGAAATGGTCGATTTTCCGATTGACTTCGAAACTATTCGCCCCGAGGCGGGCATGGATCGATAGTTGAGTAGAGTGTTTCAGCTAATTCAAGAGGGACGGCCTGAAGTTCTTTCAATAGACTGGGAGTGACTTGCACCTTATCAGGTGAGAATTCTTTAAATACTCACCGTGATGTTATCTTATTACACCATGAATCGATCCAAATTATGATTCCGGAAAAACTTAGAGAGAAGGTGCTTTCGATGTTACATGAGGAACATTGGGGGATCGTCTGAACCAAACAACTGGCGAGACGTCATTGTTGGTGGCCTGGGATAGATCTCGTTCTGTCAAAACTGTCAAGAGGTTTCATCGAGTCTTCTCAGGAATTTTTCGGTTAGCCCGCGCCACAACATCCATGGGAGAGAATTCATGTAAATTTTGCGGGGCTATTCCGAAATTCCGTGTAGCTATTATGCGTAGATGCGCTCTCTAAATATCCGTACGTTGCCCGGATGAGTTCAATTAATAGTTCAAGCACTATCAAGGCATTACAAGCTATATTTGCTACAGATGGGTTGCCCCACGTGAGAGTAAGCGATAATGAAACGTCATTCGTATCAGAAGAATTTTAAACATTCTGTACCAGGCACGGAATTGAGCATATGCCGTCATCCCCATTCCACCCTTCATCTAATGGGCGAAGCCGAGCGATGCGTGCGCACCTTCAAGACATCAATGAAGAAGTTATTTTTGAAGGCTTACTCAACCGACGAAGCTCTACTTAAATTTATATCAACTTACCATTACACTCCTGGTGTTGAGGAAAAATCACCAGCCGAGGAATTACATGGGAGACAGCCTAAAATAGCTTATCGCTGATGAGTCCTCCTAATGAACACCGGAAGCAGAACAAAGTATCTAAATTTGGCAGAAAGGGAAAGTGGTGGCCAGGGAAGATAGTCGCAAACCTGGGTCGAATGATGTACGAAGTGCAAACACATCTTGGATTATGAGGTGAGTGAGATATTAACGAAGCCCAAATCCGATGTACAGTGTACATTTACACCAAAAGAGCCTATAACCATCGTGGATACCGAAGCTCGTAGCTCACCTAAAATTCATGGAACCCCTCCGCTCGCGACATTGCCAAGTCTACCAATTGGGATGATTTTCCGACCACGGGTCTTAGAACCCGATGTGGGCAATGGGAGGATCCGGCGACTTAAAGAGTTCATAAACCAGTTGTTCGATTTGACGATGCGTTTTATTAGGGAAAGATGAATGTTATGTATGTGATAACGTTAACAACGAGTAAAATGAAATAGGTTGTAAACTAGCACTAACCACAAAACATCTATCACGTTACCACCGGAATCGACAATATTTCAAATATCACAAAATCGACTATCAAATTGTGAACGTGTGGCACAATTGTTTCAAGATTTTTGGAAAAGATGTTCAACAGAATATCTTCACACGCTATAACAGAAACAGAAATGAAAATCCTATTTACCAAACATTCAATTATACGATGTTGTTCTGTTGTCAGACAATAGTTTGCCTTTCACGAAATAGTTGTTGGGATCGTTGTTAAAATAAATCCAACGGCAAAGAAGAATAAAATTCGGGATGTCGATGTTAAGACTAAATCAGGTGTATTCAAACGAGCAGTATCTAATTTGTCGAAATTGCCAATGTCAAATGAATATTGCAACAAAATATAATTGTTAAGGCCAAAAGGCCGAATGTCGAAAAACTGAGTTTCGAATGGATCGAATTGGTAGAAAGGTCGAAAGTTGAATGGCCGAAAAGGTCGATAGTCCGAATATCGTAAAGTAGATTTTCGAAAGGCCGAATTGTGCCGAAAGACCAAATGTCGAAAGGCCGAACCGAAGTGAAGGGAATTAAGAAAATGTTGTAACACAGAGGATTAAAATGATTAAGTGAAGGAGAATTTTTTTAAATCAAGAAAAATTCGTGTAGGTGAAGGAAAATTCTATGAATTGAATAAAATTCAGTTAAGAAATACCCAAGTTCCACATAAATTGTGAATTGAATTTAATCATTCTCGGTTAAGAAATAGTCAAGTCTTAAAATGTACGGTCTTGTCCATATGCCGTATTGAAATATGCCGTAGTGTAGCAATTGCCGAATGGAAATATGCCGTAGTGTATATTGCCGTACACCCTTACACGAACACAAACTCATTTTTGTAAAAATAGGAGAAATCAGGCGATTTCCTCTATTTTCACGCAAATGCAATTGTTTGGAATCTTTGATTTGAAATTCTGTATTTGGGAATTTTGGTTTTTGGAATTCTTGGTTTTGAATTCTGGTTTTGAAATATTGGGTTTTGGTAATATTTATCCAACCCAAATCTAGAAACCTGATCCCCTAAAAATTATAAAAATCTGAAAATCTAAAAGTCTTTAAACCAAAAAAACTTTAAACCTAGAAACCTAATATTCTGAGCCCCTAAAAAATTAATAAAAAATTAAAAGCCCCAAATTCTAAAAATTCAGAATTCTGAAAATTTGCAAAAAGATGTAACCGAAAACAAAATTTCAAAAACATAAAAGCCCAAAACCCATGTAAACATTTATATAACTAAAATTATAAAAATCGACACCTGAGAATCTCTTAAATCCCAAAAATATAAAATATTTGAAACCCTAAAAACTTTAAAACGTTAAAAATACAAAATCTTGAAGGTTGATTACCCATACAGCAAAAAGCAAAAATTCTAAACACCTACAAAAATTCAAAGTCAAGAAACGAAAAAAGAAATTCTAAAATTCCAAAAACAATAAAATCGAAAATTTCAAAAATCTGAAATTCTGAACAATTCAGGAATAATTTATAAACCTGAATAAATAAAAATACACTTGATCCGTTCAGATACGTTTGTTTGTTTCGATTCTAAGTCTTAAAATTCTGTAGCACCTTAGTATAGCCTCAAGAATACAAAGTCAACGATCGGCATGACGAATTTCAAAATAATATTCAAAAACTTGAAATTATAAATCTCGAATTTTTTATTTTAAATTTTGAGACTAAAAATTTGGTATGCTCTCCAAATTCCGAATTAAGACCAATTTTTAAAAGTACGCAATTCAAAATAATTCAAATTCTGAAAATTTTATGCTGAAACTCTCTGAATTTTAAACTAAAATTTAAATAAATTAAATTATGAAATTTTTAATTTCAACAGTGAAATTTGAAAAGTAAAAATATTTTATTAAATTATAAATTATTAATAATTTACAAGATTCTGAAAATTTTTAATTTCAGCTAAATTTGGGCTAAGCAGTTTTAGGATTGGGAATTAAGCTTGAATTTTATTTGAATATTTTGAAACATTAATTTCTTTATAGATCTGCGAATATTTTGGATTACTTTCGAAATTTTAAAATATTTTATTTTAATTACATTTCGATTTTACAAAATTTGAAAATTTTATAGATTTTGCAAAATTCAAATTTAGGTCTGTGGCAGTATTGCCTTTATGAACGAAGATTTTCTTAACACAGGCGGCAGACCAAATGTAAATATCAATTAAATTTGAAATTTAATTGAAAATTTTAAACAAAATTAGTTCGTGCAAAATGGTAATGATTTATTTTGGGTTAATTGTTTTTGTTGTGTTCTTTAAAAAAAAAAATTTACGGTTTGAAGACAAATTTTTCAGACAAGATTTTTGAAATACCAAAAAAAAAAAAAATAAAAGAGATATGGTAGATTAAATAACGGAAGAAATGCCAGAATATCCCACTGTTGAATTTAGGATTTTTTTACCTTTAGATTGATAACAATATCCGTATCATCGTTAACTGTCTTAGGCTACATTCGTCTTGATAGATCGAAATTACCTTGCAAAGTATAAAATCCATAAAAATTACAAGACACATTTAACGTAATTTTGAGATAAAGCAAAACGGAAATAAATTATTATTAAAAATGTTACTCCATTGATTTTTATCCAATTTTCGTGACAAGACAATTTCGTGTTTTGAAAGTCTTATTTCCGTGATTTTATTTTAACAGGTATTCACGAAATTTCAAGATAATTATCCTTTTTGTATTATACACAATATACATTTATAAACATAAAACCTAATAATATTTCCTGTCGATCGAAATGGATTTCAAACCAAACCGAACCAAAAAAAAAATAAAAAAATATCTTAAGGTGTTTTCAACTATAACCTGTCATTATCTGCCATTCATCTCCATTAAAATGTACTATACGTATAAACTTTTATCTATCCTATATAGCTCCACTATACTAATAATATTATTTTTATTGTCTCTAATATTATTATTATTACTGTGCTAGAACATAAGATAGATAAAAGTATATAATAGAAGCAAGACATTTTTTTTTTCCTTCGGCAGACTAAAACAACAATCATCATTACAAAGTAGAAAATAAAATTGACATAAAAACCAACAAAAATATAACAAACCTGAAAATGATATAATCAAATGTTTATATACTTGGGTCTGTATATATATACGGGTATATAAGATAAACGATAAAAATCTATCGTCTTCTGATGAAAGAAATTTTCAAGATATCATACACTAGTAATCTTAAGACAAAACAAAAAAAAATAAAAATTTTCTTCTGTGAAACACTGACAAAATTATTAATCTCTGTTCTACGCATATACAAATCAATCTACACACACACAAATCTATGTGTACATACATAATAATATGTAATATATAGAACTGTTATAGCAACCAAAATCAAGACATAAAATGCCGTATATATACACACACTGTAAGACGAACACGAAAAATTTATTATTTTACGAGGAGGAAAAATGAAAATTCATTTCCATTTTATTTCTTAACTTAATTTAAAGGTGAAAAACGAAATAAAAATTATTGGAAAAAACGAAAAAATTCTAAAAGCGTAATACATGCAAATCAAATTGGGATGTTATGTTTCATGTTCGCTCGTCTCTGAAAAAAAATTTTTGTTAATAAAATATGCGGCGAATAGGAATAGTATATAGGTGGTGGAAGGAACACACAAGCACACAAATTTTTGCCAGAAAAAAATAAAAAAACATAAAAATCGTTATTCTGCGTCTTTTGATATTATATATAGAAGGTTGATAATTTTTTTTTTTTTGCACATTAAATCATGATTTACATAATTGGCACGTTTTTATGAGTTTTGAAATTTATATAAAGTTTAAGCTTATTTAATTATGATTAAGTTTATTTTATTTTTTTATATTTGGTATAATCATTTTTCTGCAAAACCTAGAATATTTCTCTAGACAGAATTCATTGGAATTCATTTTTGCTGTTACAATTTATTTTAAACATTATCAATGCTGTTATATTTATGGTGTTTTCGATTTATTTTTTTTTTAAGTGTATGGTTTCTTAAGTCTATGTGGGAGAATTAATGTTTTGACATTCTTGTACTTTATAGAAAATTTTAATCTGGGAAAAATTCTCAGAAAATTCTAAATAAGTAACAAAGGAATTGTATGAATAAGTACGAGCCCTATATTAAGACATACGTGGCTATGATTTTGGTTAAGTTATCCAATCAGCAAACAGATTAAACCATAATGTGTAAATAATCGTAAAATCCTGGCATGAATGCTGCTATTCGGTACCTCAAAATGTCACTGGGCTCAATGTATTTTTAGGAAAAATTAAAGTTTGTTGGAAGTTAATCGGGACGATACATTTATTGAATGCAAGATGGAGCTGAGCCAAACCTTAAATTCATTATCATCTAGAGCAAAACGCCTTAATCAGCAAATTTTCAGCCAAAACAATCCAAAATCTGCAATTATGCTCCGATTGCAGTTCATACCCCTAAGGATAGGTTTCGAGACCTATAATTCTCGAGAAAATTCGATTTTTTAAAATCACTTTACAAATCAGCAAATTCTGAGCCAAAAAAATCGCAATTCTGTAATTTTACAGTTATAGTTAATTATTCGCTAGAACATTGACCCAAACTGGTTTACATATATGAAATCACCTTACAATAACGTTCAATAACACTGATAAATTGTAAAAAACAGTTCGCGCAACTTTTGGTTTGCGCTATGGCCCATTAAGCGTAAGATTGGCGTATTACAGTCGATAAACATTTTAATAACTGGTTCTCAGAAATATTGAGCTCTGGAAATAAAATCTTGGCGAAAATGGCGAATATAATTTTTAATTTCAGGTATCGGTCAAAATATCATTGGCATCCTAAATTTACGACATAAAATTTTATTAAAACCCATCCACAAACCTGCTACTTCCATTTAGAGTTGGAAACGTATAGTAAACTGTCTGGATTGGTTGTTCATGACGCTAGATGATGTGACTCCAGAAATTCTTCGTAGCGTAAATAATTCTAGTGGCTTAGTACCTTAGATACAAAGCTGGGTGTTCCATTTGATGCCGGAAATGTAGTAACAGCCTCGATTTGTTTTTATATTTTATCTTTTTTTTTTTTATTTATGTATTTAGAAAACCAAAGTATAGCAGTGTCCCACAATATTATAAATCAGATTACACCGCAAAACTATTTTGTAAGTAGTAGATTTTATATTGCAAAGCTCTTAATTGGTATAGATACATAACATACTTCGAAATTTAATAACTGTGCTACACTATGCTGCTGTCAAAATTTTATTGTACCGTCTATTCATTAAGAGTTTTAGTAAATCTAACCTTTAACGATTTTTAATTAATTTTAATTATCAATCACAATTATGTATTCGGATTTTAGGAATTTAAAAATTGCTTTTTTTAAAGTTTAGAGCAAGAAATTTCATTTATTTATTAAAACAGTTCGTATGGCCAATATTTTGTAATTCACTACCTATAAGCAATGATTAATGTGTAAAGTCATTCGTCGGGCTAAGTAGAGTCTCCGTAAATATTATTGAATTTGACCACTTGAAATATGTGATAAAGACTTTTGATTTAAGAAATTTGTTTAAGAATTTTAAAAATAAATTTTTAGAAATATTTTGAATTTCCATATTTTAAATTTAAGTTTGGGTTGTATTAATTTAGAAAAGTGTTAGAACTTAGATCTAACAGAGGTTTTTAAAATCTTTAAAATTTCTTTAGTTCATTTGAAAGGAAGAAATACTCTAAGCTTGAACCAATTCATAAATTTCAGAAAGCTTAAATTAATTATAAGCCACTCACGGTCTTTCGGCCCTTGAGAATCATCAATTAAAATCTGGATCAGCTAGAATAGTCATACTAACAATCATACTAACTCTGCAAATCAGCAGAAAGACGAAAACGCTGAACTCTGTCGAAAACTCAGTGAAGTAGAGGTACTTTTAACCCAATTAAGAAGCGAAATTGAAAAGCTGAAAAAAGAAAATGAAGAATTTGAAGAAGCCCAAACCAATGGAGATTTCTGAAAACACGCTAACTTGCTATAATGAAACAAGTACTCACGCTAGTTATAACAATGAGTTCCATACTGATGAAGAGGATCTCATGAGAGAAACAGATTGGGTTCTGAAAAGGAAGAAAAGACCTACCAAAAAACGAAAAGCAGAATTCTCGCCTGAAGTTGGAGATCATTCGCAAGCTAATGTATTAGTAACTGGTGATACTAATAACAAACCAACTCACCAGCAACAGCAACAAAAGGTTGTACCGAAAGAAAAGGCTCCTCCGCCAATTAATGTAATCGGCATAACAGAATTTGCAAGTATACAATCTATAATGAAATCAGTGACAGCTAAGGAATATAGAGTAGTGTCACTAAACAATAACGTGTGGAAAATCAATACACCAGATTCCGACACATATAGAGCTCTAGCAACAAAGCTCAATGCGGAAGGTAAAGAATGGTTCACATACGAAGATAAAAACGAACGCGCAATTAAGGTTATGGCCAGAGGCCTTCATCCAACGTGTATGAAGGAGGACATAATTGAGGACCTAAAGGCAAGAGATCTGCAAATAGAAGATGCAGTAAACATCCTAAAACGAGAGAGAGGTGAGAACAATCAAGTCAAAAAAAGGGGGCTTCCACTCTTCATGCTTACGTTTAACAAAAAGGAGAAAGTTGAAAACATCTTCAACATCAAAGCAATTCTCAATATGAGGGTTAAAATAGAACCGCTTAAGAAAAACACGAGGCTAATACCTCAATGAAAAAAATGCCAAGGTTTCAATCACACGCAAAAATATTGCAGACGGGAGCCAAAATGCGTAAAATGTGCTGGAAAACACAACGCGAAAGAGTGTACAGAAAGTAGAAACACCCCTGCAAAATGTATAAACTGGAAAGGGCATCATCCTGCAAATTATAGAGGCTGTGAAGTAGCCAAAGAACTTCAAAGACTAAGAAACAAAACGCATCAGTTTCCTCAAAACCCTAGGGTTACCAGAGAAGAGAAACCAACTAAAACCCAAGCGGAGCCAAAACCACCAGGTATTGGTACAGAGCGGAAAAGTTATTCACAAATTGTACAGCAATCATCTAATGCTACGAATGATAATCCCCTTGAAAGGATTTGTCGAAGCATAGAAGCCATAATTATAAGGCTAGCAAAGCAAGAACGTGGTCTAGAAGCTTTATATAAGCGTCTAGATATGCATCAAACCTTGAACGAGGCAACAGCCCTCATATACTAAAATGAGCAGATCATTAAGAATTGTCACCTGGAACGCGAACGGACTAGCGCAACATGTTCCAGAGCTAGAAATTTTTCTAAATTTAGAAAAAATAGATATCTGCCTTATATCGGAGAGCCATTTGACAAAAACATCATTTATTAAAAGACGTGATTATGAATGTTACCATGCTGTTTACCCAGGAGGAAAACCCAGAGGAGGATCAACAGTAATAGTGAAAAAGAGTCTCAAACACTATGAAGAACCTAGTATAGAAGAGGAAAGTATGCAAGTTAAAACCATAAAAGTTGAAACTAACAATAATAATGAATACAGTATTTCCTCTATCTACTACCCTCCACGCTATAATCTAAACAAAGAAGATTATAATAGACTCTTTAGATCACTAGGATCCAATTTTATTATTGGTGGTGACTTTAATGCAAAAAACACCTATTGGGGATCAAGACTTACAACCCATAAAGGAAAAGAGCTATTCGAAGCCGGACGAATAAATAACTGCGAGTTCCACTCTGGAGGTAAACCAACATACTGGCCTGCTGATATAAATAAAATACCAGATCTCATTGATTTTTATGTAACGAAAGGGATCTTCGAGGATTACATGTGCATCGAAAACAGCGAAGGGATATATTCCGATCATACACCTGTTATCATGACACTCAGCACAATGATAATTAATAAGGATAACCTGCCTAAATTAACAAATAATAGAACTAACTGGGACCTATTCCAAGAACTAATTGAAATGCAAACAAATCTACGAGTGCCGATTAAAACACCGGTACAGTTGGAAGACGAACTAGAGGTATTTAACAGTACTATTCAACAAGCAGCATGAGAAAGTTCTCCTGCTAGTCACACCGAATCCCGTAGGAATCAAAATTATCCTATTGAGGTCAGGGAGTTAGTTAGAGAGAAACGGAAGGCAAGAAAAACCTGGCAAAGGACACGCGCCCCGGAAAACAAAAAAATCCTCAATTTTCTATGCAATAAACTAAAACAACTTATAAAAGAAATTAAGAATGAAACTATTAACAAGTACTTAAATGGTCTCACCGAACATAAAGATACTGATTACTCTCTTTGGAAAGCAACAAAGGGATTTAAAAGAACTAAAATGCATGTGCCACCTATTAAAAATGGGGAAGGAACCTGGGCCAAAAGCGACAAGCAAAAAGCTATTTTATTTGCAGCTCACTTGGAAGACACCTTTCAACCGTTACCTAGGCAAACAGCAGATGAAAACATAATAAAAATTAGCAAAATTGATGAAAATAATATTCGATGTGTAACATTACAGGAATTAAAAAATGAGATCAAGTGTAATTTGAACGCAAAAAAAGCTCCAGGATATGATTTAATTACTGGACAAGTCGTAAAAGCCATTCCCGAGAAGGGACTACGAAAATTGGTTCAAATTATCAATGCTGTCTTCAGACTAAAATATGTCCCACGGCAATGGAAGGTTGCTGAAGTAATTATGATCCCCAAACCAGGCAAACCAGCGAACGATAAAAAGTCGTACAGACCGATTTCACTACTTCCTGTAATTTCAAAATTATTTGAAAAATTACTGCTCAAGAGACTCAAGCCAATAATAGAAGAGAGAAAATTGATTCCACTACACCAATTTGGATTTAGAGAAAATCACTCTACGATAGAACAAGTTCACAGAATAACGGATATAATCGAAGACTCACTTGAGAATAAGAAGATATGCTCCAGCATCTTCTTAGATGTAGCACAAGCTTTCGACAAAGTTTGGCACCAAGGACTTGAATTTAAATTGCATCGAGATTTACCTAAGCAATTTTATCAAATTCTTAAATCTTATATCGCAGACTGACATTTCCGTGTAAAATATAACCAAGAGTACTCTGAACTAAAGAGAATAACAGCAGGCATACCACAGGGTAGCGTACTGGGTCCTATATTGTACATCCTGTACACCAGAGATATGCCAAATACAGAAGGTGCCACCATAGCAACATTTGCAGACGATACAGCTATTCTGGCGACTGGAAAGTGTATATCAGAAGCAACGACCAAACTTCAAAAAGCAACCGACACAGTGAGTAGTTGGACAAAGAAATGGCGCATTAGCCTAAACGAAGCAAAGTCGGTTCACGTAAACTTCACAAACCAGAAAGTTAACTGGATTCCAGTGAAACTTAATTCAAGGCCGGTTTCAAATGCAAATACAGCCAAATACCTCGGCATGACTCTCGATTGCAAGCTTAGATGGAAAGAGCATGTTAAAAAGAAAAAAGAAGAATTGAACATTAAATATAGGAAAATGTATTGGCTAATAGGTAGAAACTCTGAGCTTACAATACATAACAAATTGCTATTATATCAGCAAATACTTAAACCAATATGGACCTACGGTATTCAACTTTGGGGTTGTACCAAGAAGACAAATGTACAAATGATTCAATGTTTTCAAAACAAAGTGCTGCGTGGCATTGTAAACGCACCATGGTACATTAGAAATGATAACCTCCATAGGGACTTAAATATGGAATATGTAAGTGAAGAAATACAAAATCATGCGAAGAAACACATTCAGCGGATATCTCGGCACCAAAATGCAGACATACGAAGTTTGTTGGATACCACCAATGCAGTAAGAAGACTTCAAAGGCAGAAACCTTTGGAATTGGGCAGTTGTATTTAATTCGGATAGAGAAAAATAATTACAATGTAAATTCAAACGGGAGTAACCATTGGGCTACTGCCCGTCAAATGTGAATCTTCATTTAAGAAAGATAAATTACTAAATGATTTGTAAATAAGTTGTAATATTAAATAAAGGGAAAAAAAAAAAAAAAAAAAAAGCTAGAATAGTCGGCGTCTACCGTTTGATGTTGAATAGGTCGAATGTCGAAAGGCTGAATTGAAAGGGTGACAGCCGAAATGCCGAATAGGTAGGCAGGCCGAATGTCGAAGGGCCGTATGCGTCTAATGGTCGAATGGGTGCTGAAAAGGGAAACAACTTTAAAAATATTCTTTTCATTTTCCAACAATTACACGAATTACTAATGAAGAGAAAGAGGTTTGGGAATTTATCGGAACGTTTTAAAAACCCTCAATTTAGCAAATACATTTTGTTTATCTTCCAAGAAAGATTTTATCCCGTTTCCTAGCATTGTAGCTGATTTAAAGAGTGGCATTTCTGAATTAGTATAGAGACGATCGGTATCAGCAACAGACTTGTAAACATTTTGACCAATTTTAACTTTAACAATAACGGGACTAATAAATCTTGCACTGAGATAATATTCCACGTATAAATCTCACATAGTTGAACGAATTCTATGTATACCAATCCCGATGTGTACATGTTGAAGACTGACAGTTTTTATGGTGATTTTCTGCATATTCTCGTCAGTGATTCTGATTTGGTAAAAATTTTCAGCGGAAAAATAAGCGGAATTCTTAATTTATGCAAATATCTAACGTGAGCAAAAAGGTTGAAACTATCAAGGCATGGAAAGTTATAAAATCGATAAATGAGGAGCAGGGTTGCTCTGGGATCAGTCAAGTTTTTATTAATGAAGTTTCAATGCGGTTGAGTATAGACATTTTCTTGAAGTTACGTGAAATTAACAATCGGGGATTGCTTACTTTTGTATGGCACACCAGCCGAATTAAAAATTGTTCGTAATTTTTTAACTTTAAGCGTAGATTTTTTTTTTTAAATTTATAATTTTAAAGTAAAAAGTAGTATAAACCTCAACAGATAGATAATAACAGCAACTCTTGATTCAGCTTGGCATAATTAAGCCACAACCTGTTCATATCAGATCATTCATTTAGGCTAGAGATCAACAAATTATGGCTTTTTTGCTCAGTAATGGAATTGATTGCGAATGTAAAATCAATTCAGTGTAGTCGGATTTCAGCAAACACGCATTTAAACTAAAAATATCTTCATTTATATTTTAGCTCTCTATTTTGAAAAATTAGCTCGAGTATATTGAGAAAATGGACTTGCTCTTATTAAACAAAAACAGATACATCGAGATAAGGAAATTTGGTATCTCGTCATATCAAACAAATTTAACAAATCTGTTACTAAGAACCTATCTGGTCTTCCTAAAATACATAAGGACAGCAATCCATTGAGATCAATTATTATAGGTGTGTTGGATCAGCATTATATAAGTGGTCTCAATTTTTGCTAAACCTACTTTCTGTTTTAGTTATGTGGACGGTATTATTCCGGGTATAGCAAATCCTGAAATTTTAACATTTTTCTTGGGGTTGGTAAAAAAATGGACTAACCGATAGTTATCGTCGACATTTGCGAGTAACAATCCCAAAATATGCGTAGACCCACAACACTGCCCACGCATGATAATTTTAGAATTCGAGAAAACGATTAAATCTGCCGCTTATAAATTTTTTTCAAAAACAGAATTTCGTGGATGCCTGTTTCATTTCAGCCAAATAATTTGGAGAAAAGTACAAAAGGTACGACTCGCATCAAAATACCGAACGTCGGAATTATTCAGATTGCAAATACGAATGTTAAAATGTTTAGCATTTCTAGAGTGTTAAAAGTGCAAAAGGATCAAAAAATAAACCACACTATGAACCTAAATTCTGGTCGGTGGCCGATGCTGTTGCTAACAATTTCCCCCGTAGTCAAAATTTAGTTGAGGCATGGCATCGGCGCTTAAACACAGTAAAAGGAACGAAAAATGCTGGTGTTTTTCAAAATAATTAACGATCTTTCAAAATATAAAACTAATATAGATCGAATGAAAATGGTGCAATGAAGCGATTAAATAAGAAAAGTTTGATAAGACATAAACAAATTGAAAGAATTTGTAAGAAGATGTTGAGATCGTTCTTAGTCGTGCATTGTTTATTTAGTCTCAAAATTTAAAATAAAATTTTCACAAATCAAGCTTACTGCAAGTTCCTTGCAGTTAACACAAATTTAAATTATTCACAATTGCTGGCATTGAGAGAGCCTCTAATTGTGTATTAACGCTTTTTATTCTCAAAATTTAAAATAATTATTTAAAATTCGAGATAAATATAATTTCAAGTTTTTCAATATTATATTGAAATTCGTCATGTCGATCGTCGATTATATATTTTCGAGGCTATACTAAGGTACTACAGAGTTTTTAGGCTTTTGGAATTTTTTGAGATTTTTTAAGAATTTTTAAAAGAATAATAAGAACAAACAAACATATCTGAAAGTTATCAACTGTATTTTTATTTATTCAGGTTTACAAATTACGAGTATTTCTAAATTATTCAGAATTTCAGGTTTTTGGAATTTTAGAGCTTCTTTTTTCGTTTCTTGACTTTGAATTTTTGTAGGTGTTTAGAATTTTGGCTTTTTGCTGTTTGGGTAACCAACCTTTAAGATTTTGTATTTTACGTTTTAAAATTTTGAGGGTTTTAATTGTTTTATATTTGTGGGAATTAAGAGTTTCTCAGGTGTCGATTTTTATAATTTTAGATTTTACATTTTAAGGGTTTTGGGTTTTTCGGTTCTCGCAATTTTGTTTCTGATTCACAACTATTTTCATATTTTCAGATTTCCGAATTTTTAGAATTTTGAACTTTTAATTTTTTAGGGACTTAGATTTTTGGGTTTCTACGTTTGAAGTTTTTTTTTGGTTTTAAAACTATTAGATTTTGAGATTTTTATAATTTTTAGGGTATCAGGTTTCTAGATTTGGGTTGAAAAAACCAAAATTCCCAAATCAAAAATTTTAAATCAAGTATTCCAAACATTTACATTTCAATTTATTTTCACGAAAATGCGTTGGTGTTCGTGTTTCAAACAAACAGTCCATAGTGCTAATATATATATATATATATATATATATATATATATATATATATATATATATATATATATATATATATATATATATATATATATATATATATATATATATATATATATAGATAGTATGTATATACATAATATATATATATATAGTATGTATGTATATTAGTATGTATATACATAATAGGATAGTATGTATATACATAATATATATATATATATATATATATATATATATATATATATATATATATATATATATATATATATATATATATATATATATATAGATAGTATGTATATACATATATATATATATGAAATTTAATTATTTGCTATGCAATTATTTGAACTTGTTTTCTTATCATTATAATACGGTCCAGCACTGTATAAAGATCTTTACAGAAAAACAAAAGTATTTGAGTTAGCTTCTATTTTTAGATAGAATTTTATCAGACAGGGAGTTCAAATATTACATTATAATAGAATTAGATAAATATCAAAAACTAAACAATTTAAAAAAAAAATTTAAATGAACTCGGTAAGTATATTGATGCTTATATAAATTATATTAGTTAATTAAAGAAATCAATTTGCAAATATATACATTTTCTTGTTTTAGCAATAGAAATTGTTTAATCAGCAAACAAAGGTAATCGTTATTTATACATAGAATATACGTAGACGGATATCAGTATTATTTAAATTACAAATAAACAATAAATGTTTTTTCGTGGAGATGCGCTGGTAGGATTTCCTTTGGATGCAAAGGTATCGTGAAAACAAAACTTAATTCGGATGCAAGAAATTATATATATATATATATATATATATATATATATATATATATATATATATATATATATATATATATATATATATATGTATATATATAAATATATATATTATATCTTCAACCATCACATCAAGTGCATGACCCTCAATCATCATTAACTCATATCTCGAGAGATTTCAAAATTGCACGTTTTTTACAATTTTTCTTAAAATAATGGACATTTTTCACAAATTTCGAAATTCACTGAAGCCTGGACTATTGCTGGAAGCCAAGAAAAAAAAATCAAAATTTTCTTAAATACAATGAATGCCTTCTAAATTCAAGGCTTTAAATTAAGGTTGAGAAACTTTTCAAAATTTAGCCATACTTTTAAAATTATCTGTAATTCCAATAATCTTTCTAAAATTTAATTTTAATTCTTATATACAATTTACAGTTTTAAATTATTTAATCATTTATAAATTCTAAATTTTCGATAAATTTGCAAAAACTTTGGAATTTTCCAAAGTCAATGCTTTGTTAAACATTTGTTAAGTTCGAATAAATGGTATAATAGTATAATAAATCTTTCAATATGGTTCTTTCGGCTTTTTATAGACAAAATATATTAAAAATAATGGCATTCACAACATTTTCAAATCTTATTGATCTGTGAGTCATATTGATTTTAATACAGACAAACTTTCTCTTTCTATTATTTGTGTGGGCATAAAACACAGGGTTTTGGTTTAATTGAGTTTTTTTGATTTGGTGAATTATATAATTCGCTAAGTCAGTGTTCTAACCACATACTTAATGTATGAAGTTAAAGTTATATTTTTGTAGTTTGGATGTAGCTACCTGTTGAGTAGACTGAACTTTTTGTTCGTACGAGCTTGTCAGTAAGAAACCAAAATACCACAGAGAAAGGTCAAGGAAAGTTTTTATTTTTTGGAGTCGATACAGTTTGAATTGACCTCGGGTTAAGGCACGAGGGGATTTTGATATTTTTACTTTTTTTGGTAGATATATTTATAAATGATTGGCCTCAGTGCTGTCGTTTTGAAAACTTTAAGCGGAGTACTTTTCAAATTTTCAAAGAAGTATTTCTAAGCAGAAGAAAATACATACAGAATACAATAGTTATTATACCTAGGCATAAATAGTTGTTGGTATTTTGTGTTAAAAAAAATCATAATCCAGCAAATTACACTAAAATTGTTTTTAGTCTTTGACCCAAATTTGAATATTAAAAGAAACTGTATTATTTATTGGTTTAGAGATCTTTACTGTTTTCTCGAGCTAAACTGTTTTTTTAACACCACCACAATTCTCCACAAAGCCACAGAAATTTATAGATTATCGTTTTGAGATTTTTAAGTTTTTCTCGTAGAGAAGAGTGCCAATCAGCGAAACCGTAAGCGAAATTTTTAATGTTTAGCTATTTTGACCTAAATGTTACGTGGTAAACGGAAAATTTATCTTAAAGCAACTCTAGCTTCGAACTCCTTTTATTTTCGAAAGCACAATTTTGGCAGATAGGTGAATTCATACATGTTAAATATGCGAACATGTTCGTAATTTTCACAAAGCTGATTTTCCAGAATTGGAAGTTATTTTGGTGCAATTTAAAGAAATGTCATTGCCAGACGATACCACAGTAGGTACCAGATCAAAAATGACTAAACCAAAAAATCGCCTTAAAAACCGGTCTCATAAAATTGCTACATAAAATTGGTTTGGTGTGGGGTTGACTGGTCACAAAACATGCACGTGGTTCTAGAAAAGTTCTAAGCCCGCTAACTTGATTCATATTCGTTTACGTCAGATAATTTATTTCAGTAGAATTTATGATAATCACAGCAGTTCCATTTGGGGGCAGGGATGAGTTTCTTTAATAAACCATGGCCAGCATTCAACAAATATCAGTATCCTCAATAAGAAACCATAATGCAAGGTAAAACTTGTTGTTTATGTTCATAACTACTATAGGCCTTTACTACATTTCCCAAAGCCAGCACCAAATGGAGTACGTTTGTCATGGGATTTTGTGAAATTTTATTTTTGAGTAGTTCCTATTTCCTCATATTAAACCGAATTATTGACGCTCTGAAAATTTCTTAAACAGATTTCTTAATTAAACCATGGTTCAAGGTCATGATATTTTTGGATTGAAACTGTAATGCACAAATGATATTTGCCAAATTTATTTGTCTATACTTAGCTAATTCAGACTATCTTCTCAGTCTCCAGCATCAAATGTCTAAATATTTTGTTACTATTAAAAACCTATTATTTCATGGCCTGAAGAAGATTTCTGCCATAAGGTAGGGCTGGGATCAGCATTTTTTAAATAAAACATGACCGAACGGCAAGAAACATTTTTTGGAATACATTTCGTACTAATGGTTCTATCATCGGGACAATAACTCAAAAATTAGATTTGTCAGTTTTTGTTTTCCACACACAGCCAACCCAGATAATTTTGTTCGACTCCAGCGTCGAATGGAACACAAACATTTATCGATGTATTTTAGAGAAATTTTATTTCGGAGATATAAAGCCGATTCCATATAAAGAGTTCCTTACCTTAAACATCTTAAATCACGTCCTGAAGAATTTATTGGGAAAGTCATTTGCGCTGGAATTCGAATTAAATTTTGTCTGTTTTATTATTTTTCTAATCGCTCCTGAATTTTGCATTGCCGCTAATAAATTTAGGAATATGAACGAATATCATCTAAATACCAGGACAATGTAAGATATTTTTCTGAATATCCGCAGAAGTTTGAAAAATCAGAACAGTTACAGAATAACCTTGACGTCTGGTCACCCTATTCCTACCTAGATCCTACCAAGGCGAGAAGGAGAATGTCAAAATAAACCTGAAAGACAATTTCGGCTTTCAACATTTAACCTTGCCAGACAACCTTGCCTGGGAGTCTGGATTTTATTTAAATGATAACAAAGGATTTGAGAATATTGATGTTCAGGCGTATTGAATAAATGAAATTTTCCATATCATAATGTATAAATTAAGACTTCCATACAACTTTCTTGTCTGGAGAGGTTAAATACACTGCAGAAATTATCTTACAGTATTATTTTTATATAGAGGTCCTAGTCCAAGCTTAAGAAAGAGTTTTAGAGTGTTGTAAATCCAGATTTCCATACATCGTTTTTGTACGATAAGGCTAAATTACGATGATGTTATTTTTTTTAATCAGGTGATCCTAATCTAAATATTTAACCAAAGCAGATTCAAGTTTTTTGTTAAAATGAGGTACTCTTTGTCATAATTGAGTTTATATGATGCCCTGATGCTTTTATAAGTTGACTGCCTTATAGTTTTGATAGATACTACAAATGTTTGGTTAGCCTTAACTGGAATTGTTTGTTAAATTTCTAAATTTTGTACAACGCTCTGAAATTCAATAGAATAGGTCCAGGCAGCCAGAAAACTAAAAATGTATTGTAACAAATGCAATATTACCCTAATTTTCACAACGACGTTGTAAAATTTATTAAAATTTGGAATAAATTGTTATACGAGTATTTTAGCTTGAGCTTAATTCTTGTACTACTAGAAAGCTATACTTGAATATTATTTAAAAGTATAAATTTGACAATGTTATGCATACCCCGCTCGATTAAGTTCTGATCAATCTTCGGTTAAATTTGTTAGGTTGGTGAAATTAAATGTGAATCCCAGACAGACACTAATAAATTTTAATTAAATCATTGATTCTCTAATTTTTATATAATGAGCAAAAAAATAAATCAAGTTATCGCATATGTGTGTATATATTACCTTATATTCAAATTTTCCTAATATATTGTTATCACCGAACCGTACATAATATCTTTGTTTTCTTATCACATATTATTAAGAAATTTGTGTACCTACATATAGAAATTTTGTTTCACATAATCTACGAAAATAATAAAGTAACGTAAAATAACGAAACGTACGAGTATTTGCCGTACAGCGCAATATTATATTAACTTGTTTATACATTATGTATGTATAAACCTATCGTATATATAAGAACATGCGGTTTCGAAAAAAAAATAAAACTGGGTGTCTTTAAGCCTAATACACAATTTTTGTTTATCTTTTTTATCTTAAAAAAATTTATTCATACGGATATATACACACTGTGTATACATATTTAGCGGAGAGAGTAAAATTCATTAAATTGAAAATCATTTTTTTTTGTACTTGCTTGCTCCAGCATCTTATTTATAATAATTTATTTTCCTCCGGTACGTACATAAATATTTCAATTTCATTATGACATTCAATCAGTGATCATTTAATATCCGTTTATAATTTTTTTTGTTTTTGTAAATTTTCTTTACGTTTGGAAAATTCATTATTTATTAAATCAAATATTTTAATGTAATGGAAAAATAATTTATATATTGTAATAGGTAGTAGGTACTATATTAGTAATAAGGATGTTTATTAATAATACGCATAAATACATTTTATTTATTTAGACATTTAAATTTAATGTTATGCGCGCGATTACGTGGTACCTACGTTCGGAAAAAATATATTTTTTGCAATTTAATAAAAATAAATTTATTTATTTATTTTCGTATTGAATTGAAAATTAAAATTAATTGAAATGTGCGCGATAACGACGAGTTAAAGAAATATTTTTATGCGGATGGTTATTTTTGGAGTTGCTTAAATGTTGTTTAAGTTAATCCGGTATTTATGGTTTCATATTTAAATTGTTTTGCAATACGTACAGCTCATAACTTCTGCTGATTCTAAGAGATTTATTGCATCTGTATCTGTATAAAATTTAGTGCCATTACATTTTTTCGTGTCTCTGGTGGCCTTTTTTACTAAATTTTTTTTTACAAAAAGTTATTCCCAAAATGGTACATCATCAGAATGAAACTATTAGCACCATGTATATATGTGCTGGTAGCCAAAATTGGATGGTGAATAGGAAGTAGTAAGGCATCGTCCATGATACGCTTTTCATGCTTGTTTCTTTCATTTTGTAGGAGCAATGGGTTAGCTCAACAAAGGAAGTGCTGATATAACCTCTAACTAATTTTTTTATTAAAAGAGAAATCTTACATTTAGTAAGGGTAGTAAAGGCTGCATCAGATGTCAATAGATTTAACACACCATTTCTTTCGCATAATTATTCTTGCACGATTATTTCCTAGGAACAAAACTTAAATTCTAAATATTAAATTAATAACTATTTCCATTCTAATTTTAATTTAAACCTCCCTTTCTAGAATATTTTTAAATTAAACCTTCATTTTCCAGAAATTACATTCCGTTTGGAAATGTCTATCTCTATTTTAGATGAAACTGTACGCTAAAAGTTGTGCATGAAGAATTATGTGGAAAGAATCACCCTGGACCCGATTGTAACAGTATTTTATGCTGCTATGTAAGTACCAGCTTCGGGCTAGATTTAAAAAATCCAGAGCAAACAATTAACACTTCAGTAACTTCAGTAATACAGATTCTTTACAAAAGGGACCCCCCCGTCCGCGATACAAATTTGAATTGGAATAAACTTACGGTATGGAACGTTGAGAAAATCATTCCGGAGTTTTATTGAAAATTCCAAGAAATAATAAACAACAATTCTGTCACCAGATGGTTACCATTGAAAAACCAGAAAACTACCATTGAAACACCGTAATAAACTAACGTTAAGAACACGAGAACACCAATCTTCATGATTTGATATTACATAAAAAAACTAAAAATTTGATTGTGTTTGTAGAAAAATTCTCATTTCAACGTCATAAAGCTCTGCTTGCAAATCAGTGGTGGCTTCTGACTGAAATTAGATCGCAAGTAATACATGGATTTTTTAAAATTAATTTTAACAAATTTACATCTTGATTTGGAATGCTTTAATATAATCTGATATTAACCGAGTTTTACCGAATATACAATTACAAAAGACAGCATTTGTAAAGTGCCTTGTTGTAGCAATTTCGATGAAACGCTTTGTCGAAATTTCGAAAAAAAAAAATCAAAATCAAAACTCGTGTAATGCTTACATAATCGACCAAAGGTGTGTCTATTTGACAGGTTTATAAGCTTATATTTGAAAATGGCAGGATATTATAGAATTGAATGAAATTACAGAATTAAAGACAGAGAAGATGTTATCGAAGATCTAGATTTCTAGATTTAAGTAGCTTTGGGTAGCTTTAGCTTAACATGGAAGTTATTCGAACTAATCGTCATTGTCAAACTTTGGTGTGATATTACGCAGATTATTTGATTTTTTTTAGTGATTTATTTCTGAATATCGAAATCATTCTAAATTACTAGGTTTACACGAGCTTTTCGAGATTGTACGTGTTTTTCGATATTCCTTGAAATTTATCGACATTTTGATTTTGTGCTCTCCGCGATTTGCAGGAACAGTAAAGTTAAGTTTGTGAAATGTTGACCACATAGATGACTTTTTGTAGGTTATTTCGGTTTTTCCATATTTTCAAATAATTTATATTGCGAATTGGAACGACATTTGGCTGCTAGGTGTATTCGTTGATGTTATTCGATACTGTTACAGTTTATTCAAAATAGTTGAAGATGTTCATAGATTCTTCGAGATTTTTATTTTATTTTTTTTGCACTTGACCACAAAAGAAAGCTTATATACCTGAGCTTATGTGTTATAGTCTAACTTGCATGTCCAATTGAAATCTCTTACAATCAAAAAATCTTTTTAAAAATTTTGCTTGACGTTTTAGTGGTTATGTAGGACGTACAAAAGCTAAGAAATTTGTCTATTCCAGTCATGTACCATTTGACTCTATTCTTGAAATAAAACATAAGGGAGAGTGTAAAACTTATAATGTAATTTTGAGTCACAGAAAACAGTTTAAAGCTCACTATTTTCAGGTTGTAAAAGCGACAACTTTATAACTGGAGGGCATTGATTATTCCATTAATTCCTAATCGGGGAGCTTTTATCTTAAAGCGTTGCCTGGGAAGAATTTGTAATTACAAAGGGCACAAAATTATCCTGCGGTGTCAACTAAACTTTATTCCGGAAGCGAGCTAAATTTAGGTTTACAAATTTAAGTTTACAATTTTTTTCAGTTCGGTCAACTTCACCCAAATACAAGTTTTGAGTTTCAAAATTCATCTAAACTTAGCACAGAATTACTCGAAATGTTTATACTTATCACAGCAAAAATTTGAGAATTTTATTGCAACTTCTAGATGAGGTTACGAAAAAACTATTGGAGCTTTTGAAAATCCTATGTTAAGGATCAAGTTTTGGGACGGTTAACTTTCATTAAGTTTCTAGTAATATAATGTTGAGTCACAGAAAAAGTTTAAAGCTCACTAGAATAACTATAAATTTTAAGGTTGTAAAAGCGACAACATTATAACTGGAGGTCATTGATTAATCCATAAATTCTTAATCGGAGAGCTTTTATCTTAAAGCATTGCCTGGGAAGAATTTGTAATTACAAAGGGCACAAAATTATCCTGCGGTGTCAACTAAACTTTATTCCGGAAGCGAGCTAAATTTAGGTTTACAAATTTAATTTTACAATTTTTTTCGATTCGGTCAACTTTACCTACCCATCTAAAATTTAAATAAATATAAAGCATCATAAACAATTATTTAAATTAGTGTGCTTTTATATGCATAAAAAAAAAGGCCACAATGACACCGGTTTTACCGGTTAAAATTTGTCTCATACAAACAGTAGCTTACGCCTAAAGGCTATTCACCAAGAATGTAAATTAAGAAGAAAAAAAAATCATATTTTAAGATATTACAAATTCTTGGAATTTCTAATACCTTTTTTAGAGTCACAATTCGAGTTTTGGAACTTTTCACCATTTTCACCAAAAATTTCTCCAGAGTCGCTAGATTGCCGGAAGTGCTTCATTTTTGATTCTATATTTAATTTAAGACACCGTTTGGCGAGTAAATTACACTGTGTAATTTACACAGTTTTTTTACACATAAAAACGCGCAATTTACATAAGGCCATTATAGACGGTTTGTATGTATAAAACGTAAAAATCAAAAATTTAACATTTTAACAACGCCATCTTATATCAAATTTATTTACTATACTCAGTGGCGGATACTGATTTAAATTTCCACGCATGCAAGAAATAATTGTTTAAACAATTTTAACGGATATCTTGTTCGCATTCTCATAATTCAGAATCGTGGCTTTGCAAAAACGATTCTACAATGTTTGTTCACGTGTGGTGCTTAGTGTGAAAAACAACTTACAGATTTAACATTCCACATCCTCCCATGTAAAAAAAATGAATAAATCTATTCGGCATAAACAAAAAAATGATGTTTTAATATGAAACCATACTACACTAAACTATGAAGGTATTCACATGATCGTATTTAAAAATCAACTCCGTTCTAATTTCTTCAGTGTTCACATGGTATTTGTTATTGTAAACCATGAAAATTTCAATTTCATCTGCTGCGATTACTTCTGGGTATAGGTTTTGTGTCTTTTATATTTTGAGTTATGAAGGTGCGAACATGGTACAATTCTGGTGAAAAATGTACACCACGAAGTGTTAGCTGTATGAGTTAAATTATTTCCAACTAGAACAAAAAAATTGGACAGAATTCACCTAACATAACGTAACCAAAATGGTTCACAGGACAAAAATTTAACCCACCGGGTTACAACCCTACATGTACACACCTTAAGTGTCGAGAACTCGTAATAATAAAGTCGTAATTGCAAGAAAATGCATTTATGTAAGTATTACGAGAACTCGAAATTTCTAACATATTATCCAAAATATTTAGAGTCATACAATGCTTACAAAATCGGCCACTAGGCGTCCTGATGTTAGGTTTTGATGGCTTTATATATTATTTTGAAAATAAAGCTTTATTATGATTATTTCGAACTATTCCAGTTTCTCGAATTTGGACGTTTAGTTGTGCCATTTGTTACCCAGGTATCTACATCGAGATTTTCTATATTTTATGTGATTTTCCGAGATTTTAATCGCATTCGTGGTTTGATTGGGATGAGTGTTATTTTATAAGAATATTGAAATTATGCAATATTTTGCGACCTTATTTTAGGTTTTCGATATTATTAGGGTTTTATTTAGGGATATTATTCGGGAAAAGTTTCGAAATCCGAGATGTTTGGATTAATGTAGATTTTATTGAAAATTTTTGACTATACCGTGTTCTTGCTTTTGAACCACATTTAGAATATCGAGAAATTCTAGAATTCAAAGATGATTCGAGAGATCTTTAGAGCCTATTAGAATTTCTGAGTATTACCAGACCCTCCTGTTAATGCAATTATACAAAAGATCACTAAGACAATTCCCTAAATTTGTTATGTGCTATAGATGTGATATGCAATAGTAATATCTCCAGATCTTCGATATTTTACAGGGTTTCTCCTCTCGTGTTGAGTATTATGAACAGTAGGACAATTGTTTGAGATTTTATAATTTTTTGAGATTATTACAGGATTTCGATATAATCGAGTTTAGCTTGGAGTTGGATTAAGTATAAGTTACTTGATCTTACAGAGATGAGATTTTCGAAATATGAGATTTTGCGATTTTTGGAATAAACATTAAAAAATTTAATCCTATACGAAAACATTTACTCGAAGTTTTTCGAATATATTCGAAATTTGTTGTGAATAATCATGTTTTTCAATAATAGTCGAAATTTGCACAGGTGAGATGCATGATGCTATAATAGAATTAGTGTTTCATCGATATTTAGTTTATTGTGCATTTTGTGCATCGAATCTAAAATATTGACTTGATCATCAACTTTCATCTTGATCAACCCTAGATTTCCCCAAAAGCAATCTCGTAAAATGTAAAATAGAGGTATTTACAGAAATGTCCCCAACTGTGATTCAAGGTGATTATGATCGAATTGACTCTAATTGTCTTCTCGTAATTCAAGGGTGGTGTAAAACTGTTATAAACTTGGTAATTTTTTGACATGGCTAAGATTTTTTTATTCAATGCAACAAGCTTATAACTTAATATGTAAATAGCTTATCGACCTATCAACTTACCACGTGATTTAAAAATAAATCAAAGTCGTGTATTATTTAGCAAGTTAAACCAATTGTTTGATGCAACATACATACATACAACTAAACAAAAAAAAAAATTCTTTGCAGTCTTCGAAAATCAATATCCCAACCGACTAGAAAATGTTGTACATTTTCTCTAACTAAATTATTCAAATACTTCACCTTTAACCTCTATGCCGGTGTATAAGAACACCTATAGAAATAAAATAATCATTTGAACAGTAGCAACACAACAAAACATAAAAATGTATATCAATACTTTTCGAAAATAAATAAAAAAAAAAAAAAAAATTAATTAAATTTTCATTAAACATTTTTGTGTTAAGAATAACAAAATATTTAATCAATAATAATTATAAAATAAAAATGAATTGTAATAACAGTTTTATTTAATTTTGTATTTTTCGCGTCATCTTGTTGTATCATTAAACCGAGTACAAAAAAAAAAACAAAAAACCGCCACACGAACCACCTATTTTACAAACGATAAGTCTCGCATTATTTGCCTTTACTTGTGTTGCTTGCTTGATTTGGTTTCCGTTCCAATCAACCCCCATCCCCATGTACATGTACCGAGCCATACACAAAAAAAAGTTGATTCATCGTTTTATTTTTTGTATTCAAAAAGTATTTAATTTTTTGCTAGAGTAAAACTTTTCATTTTACTCAGAAGATTTTCATTTAAAAAATAAAAAAATAAAAAAAAAACATAAGATTCAAAATATTTAATCGAAGCAGCGAGTGGTATAAAGCTTAAAGCTTAATATTTTGTTTTGGTTCTTATATATAAATTATATTAAACAAACACACACACTCAAAATGAAAAATCAAATATTTTTTTTTCATTAATTTAAAAATTTTGTACTCTCGGAAAAAAAATGAAAACAAAAACTTGTATTTTATATCGATTAAATTTGTATAGGAATTGTGTAAACAATTATAAAGCTTTGAAATATTTGAAAAAAAAAAAATAAAAAATAAATTGGCTGTTTTATATAAAACTTTATGGTAAAATAGATTCGATTAAGGTACTATCGATTTTGCGTTTTTTTTATTTGAATGTGAGAAGAGAATTTATAATGATGATAGTACGATGCTGCGGTTAGGGTAAATATATCATTGTATGACTTGTGCTATATTATGTTAATTTTCTGGAATACGAGCTATAATTTTACCTGGTTCGTAAAATATTGAATTTTTTTTTTTTTTTGTTTGTGGTCTATGCTTAATAGTTCGTGATTATTTATTTATTTAGATTAATATTTTTTTAAGTATGATTGAATTTTGTTCAGCGCTGGACAAACTTACTATGGTGAACTACTAATGAGTGCGGCGGTAGAGTAATATCAAATCGTAAAATAAGTTTTTTTTAGCCAGCACTTAACGTATACACGTCAAGTTATATTATATCTTACAAATTTTTTTGGAATAACAGAAAACTTAATAATCAGGCACCTTAACTTTAAAAATCGCTTGAAAGGAAATTAGCTATTGGTTTACGTTTTTATTCTTTGAATTTCTGAAATTTAATTACATTTGTAATCATTTTTGAAAGTCAGGCCTGACAATCAACCATCAGCTTTCAATCAACCATCAGCTTTCAATCAACCATCAGCTTTCATACAATATGTACAGTCGTGTTTTTAAAATTTCGGCTCTATTTACTTTTATCAATTTATTGCATAGTTGTTATTGTAATTACCGAGGTTTATAATAATTTTTGCAATCGTGATCGTGTATCATTACATTTACATTAATGCGTAGTGTACATAAACTGTTGTGATTGTGCTAATTTGTGTATGGCAACTTTCAGTGCCGTAATTTGATCATTAGTAAATCAAATTTTAACTTTTATTTGATTGTTCCAAGTTCTAACGGTGTATGTAAAAAAAAAATATATTCATCATTTGCTGCTTATTTAACGGAGATTTTAAGGCTGCGTGTAGTGTCATTAATTTTATAACAAATAAATTAATAACAATATAACAACAACAACAACTTAAATTCATTTGCAACGTCATTCATTATCATAATGACCTCTGAATCGTGTGGAAAGTGTTCCCGTTGATCGTTCAACTTTCAAATGTTTGGTGGTTGTGTAATAATTGTATGGTGGTGTTGGCGAGTATTACAAAAAAAGGAGATGCGGTTGTACAAAATTGTATTGCTCAACATTTTTTACGGTTGGAACAAGAAATAGCTTCTAATCGTAAAATTATTCAGGATTTTCTCCATGATATTGGTCAACGTGTATGTGTGGCACCTCTTCCAACTCAACCTTTGGATTCAACTTTAACAAATTATAATTATAATGATTCAACGGTTACAATTAATAATGGCCAAGATCCGCCACCCGAACCTTTCAATGGCCCGCTATCTGGATCCGTTGAGTCTGAAGTTGTAATTGGAACTGCTGCTGCCGACCCTGATTCTTTAAAAACTATATATGCTGTGATTCCTAAGAAATGGTTGTTTGTATTCAGAATCTCATCTTCGACTACTGATGAACAATTTAAAAACTTTGTGAAACGGAAATTTCAAATCTCCGGTTCCAACTGTCAAAGGATTGAACCGAGACGCCTCTATATTGGAAAGTTTGCTTTTACCGTCATCGTGGCCACTAAATATTCTTGTCGTGGAAATTTTCGTCAACGAAACCTAGTCCGATTTCGGAATTAACTACTTGCACCACCTCGACTTCAACACCTCGAGGAGATAAAACGCTAACTATTTATTATCATAATGTTGGTGGCATGTCATCTAAATCATCTAAATTTTTTAATTACGTTATTAGTATATGTACACAATTACGGAAACCAAATTTCATAAATCAATTATTGGTACTGAATTTTTTTCTTCAAATTTTATTGTGCATCGCTGCGACCGTTCATCTGTCAATAGTCTAAAATCATCAGAAGGAGGCGTTTAGGATTACTAGCCAAATGTTACGAACTCCACCATCATTAGAATATGTTGGGGTACAGTTGGATATGCTCGTCCAAACTATTGTGGTCGTAACAATTTATATACACCGTATGCTACTCTGGAGGTTTATACGTTTTTTATTGAGTTTATTTCTAATTTAATGAGTGAATTTTATAATCATAGAACAAGCTTTATTATTAATGGTGATTTTAACCTACCAAATATTCACTGGGTTCCTGATAATGAGTATGGTTTTTTATTACCAACGAACGTAACTTCAGTGGTTGATCAATATTTTGTGGACCCTGTGTCTATTTGTGGGTTTAATCAAATTAATGGTATACCAAATGATAAAAATAGGTATCTGGATTTAGTTTTTTCAAATTATCAAAACGGAGTGTTGTATACCATTTGTGGATAATAGTGTTGATCATAAAGCAATAGAGATTTCATTTAAAAGTTATTCTGTTTCTGATACTCGTATATCTGAAGAAATTTCCTGTTATGATTTTAGAAATGGCAATGCTTCCGGTTTGAGTGAATTCTTAGCAAACCTGGATTGGTCTTTGATTTTCAATGATGTAGATGTTAATATAAATGTTTATAAATTTTATGAAATTTTGTTCGCAGGTTTAAATGAATTTATTCCTAAAAAAACATAAAGTCAGTGGCGAATTATCCACCTCATTTCACCAAATAATTGATTAAGTTACGCAATCGTTAAAATAAATGTCGAGTAAAATTTATGAGAAATCCTTCTTTGTATTCGAAACGGAATTCGTCTGAGTTGCCGATGACTATATATTTTGAGCAAGACAACAGTTCTGATCCCAACAAAATTGTTGAGTATTTTAGGAAATTTTTTCAGAGTACATATAGATTCGTAAATTGTTGCAACATTAGCTCAGGTTAAAATGAAGAATTAGTTAATCCTCTGGTTCTATTTGACGTTTTGAAGGTTTAAGAGACTGATAGTATGGATCAACTGGATGCCTTTAAAAATGGCTGTGGTCCGGATGGTATATTTTCCTCAATTTTGAAATTATTTAAGTTTGAACTTTGTTATCCTTTGAAATTATTATTTGAGAAATCTTTAAATTCTGCAGTTTTTCCGGTGAGATGGAAAACATTCTCAATAACTCCCATCTATAAATCAGTTGATCGTTCTAATGTAGCCAATTACAGAGGCAATTTAATTTTGTCAGCAATTCCTAAGCTCTTTGAGGTGATTTTGTCCAAATACATGTTTTTTAACGTCAAGAATAGATTATCAATAAGTCAACATGGTTTTTTTAAAGGCAGATCAACTATGTTGGATGTTGTCTATACTGACTTCACAAAAGCGTTTGACTCAGTTCAGCATCAAATCATCTTAAAAAAACTAAATAATTTTGGATTTTCTCGAAAATTCGTTGCTTGAGTGGAATCGTATTTAACTGGCCGTACCCAATATGTTAATTTGAAGGGTATCAAGTCGAATTTAATAAACGTTCTTTCGGGAGTGCCTCAAGGCTCACACCTGGGTCCTCAATTATTTTTAATATTTGTAAACGATGTGCTGGACATTTGTATGCCGACGATCTTAAACTATTCCGTCAAATTTCTGATGCTTCTGATTGCCTTGATCCATTATTTAATTGGTGTTGTCTGAATCATTTAGATTTGAATATTAAAAAATGTGCAGTTATGTCTTTCTCCAATAAAAAATCGCAAATAATGAAATATTGAATCAGGTTACCCAAAATTAAGACGTGAGAGTGACATTTGACTCTAAATTGAGTTGTTTTGGCAGATGAATAAGATAATCGTAAAGTCGTCTTCTTTGTTGGGGTTAATACAACGTCTTTCTAAAGAGTTTAAGGATCAGAAGACTCTTCAGATTTTATATTCATCATTAGTTCGTTCTAAATTAGAATATGCCATAGTTGAATATGACTCCTTACTATTCGACGCACATTGAACGAATAGAAAAAATTCAAAAAAAGTTCACACGGCTAATGTTTTTTAAATTTAATCTTTTTAATATTAATAGAAGGCTTATGTATTGGGAAAACTTAATTAATATGCCAAGTTACAATTTAAGATGTATTGTTATGAAGCTTGGGTCCTTGGCGACCAGGCGTTGTTTTGCTGTAGCTTTATTTACAGCTGATGTTTCAAATGCTAGAATTGATAGCCCTTTTATACTTTCGCGTTTATATCTGTATGTTCCTGTAAGACAACTTAGAACTAGATCTTTATTGTTTTCTGATTTCCGACGTTCTAACTATTCCGTTAACGAGTAAATTAATTTTATGATTGTAAACTTTAATCATTTCGAAAATATCTTTGATTTCTGAATGACGAAGGAGAGGTATAAAAATAATTTGAGAAATTAGTTAAATGATATGCATTTAATTCTAAGATACTTATTTCCATTATTTTGTAAATCTATTAAAGCCTTTTGTTTCGTCAATTTTATTATATACATATTTGTAATTGTAAATGTTCATAGCCATTAGGCAACAAATCCTATAGATTATTATTATTGTAAATAAATAAATAACAATGCTAGATATAGTCACCTGTTCTTGATAGACGGCCCTAACAATCACCAGTTTTTTTTTTGGGTCTTAAAAACTGAATTTTCGCAGAATTTTCATCCAGTTACATTCTGAAACGATTTCCTAAATTTAAAATTAATTTATAAAACTTAATTTAATAAAACTGAAAATTTGTAAAGAATGTTGAGAATATAAAATATTTTATGATACTCTAGTAGTAATATTCTAAAGTAAATATAATGTCTGAAATTCGACGAATTTTCAAAAGTTTTCTACAAATTTTCAATTTTAATAAAAGTTTTAAGTTTAACTTTAAACAAAACATTAAGAAATCTATTCAAAACGTAACGCAGACTCAATAATATCAGACTCAAGAAACCTTGAAAATTCAGCTTAATTTCTTAACATTTTGAAAGTTTCCCTAGAAATTCTAATTCGATTAAAATTTTAAAAAAATTGGCTGCAATTTACATAGGGGTAAAGTTGCATTTCATAATTTTAGTAAATTTCCAGAAATTTGGCCGTTTTGCTTAAGTACGTTGTATTTCAGAAAATATTTGAGATTTTAAAAATTATACAATACATTATGAAAAATGCCTCTGATTTTAAAAAAATTCAACGTATTGAGAAATAAGAAATTAAGGTTAATATTTTAATTTGGAAATCCATTTTTTGTGAAATTCAGGCTTATTAGAAATAACTAATTTTAGTTGGATTATAAGGATTTTATAAATTAAATTTGAAAATTTATCTGAAATTTTTAAAATTTCCTCGAGTAAAAAAGATTTTAGAATTGCTTTTAATATACAATTTTTATTAAAGTATATTTATGTAAAATTCTATATTGTAGCTTATTTCAGTTGTTGAAAAATTTTGAACTTTAAAAAGTGGTTTCAATTAAAGAAAAATGTCCATTGAACACATTTTGAAAATAAGCCGAGTTTTAGAACGTGTTTTGAGGGTCTTAATAAAATTCTGAAAATTTACCGAAACTAGACAGTAGGTCTTTTACCTTGATCACCACTACCATTGTTACATTTTGGTATAATTTTATTTTGAAAAATTGTTAATAGAAATTGTTAATAGAATCCAATTTTAAAAATTTGTCAAATTTTAGAATTTTTGTTAATTGTACAGTATGGGCTTTCAGTTCGTCAGCCCGTGTCCAGCAATTAAATGAAATCCTAAAATTTGATGAATTTTGAAATTTAGAAATTCTTTACAAATGGTTTAAAAATGAATTTAATGAAAATCGATTGAAATTTAAGAAAGGTGCAAAACCTTTGCAAAACTGGTTGTGTAAGTCTAGGTGTAAAACTTCAATAATGTCAAGAAAAAAATTTGTAACTTAATTTAATTTCCTAATATTCCAGAAAACCTCTAAAGTAATCTCAGATAACTTAGAACCTTCGAAAATATGCAGAAACGGTGAAAAAATGGAAGCACCAAGTGTATGAATATTAATCTAGGTTAACTCCAAATAAAGCCTTTTTCATAAAGGTGGAACAATTAATACTAACGTTTGGACTTATTTCCTATAATTTCGATTAATTTCAAAAATCAGAATTATTTGTAGACTACTACTACTACAGAAGTTTTGAGTTATTTAAAAATTCCAATTAATTTATGAAACGTTTAGTGAAATTCAGATATTTCGTTAATATTAAAAAATTTGCAGCAATTTGCTTCGTCTGAAGTTTTAACACCAAAATCATTTGGAGCTTACTGGAATTTAATGCGACGTTTAAAAAATTCTCAATATATCGGAAAGGCATCGTTAATACGATTAAGATTTATGCAATAAAATATCTTAGGGAGCTTCAAATTAAAACTCTGTATTTTAAGAACATGTTAAATAAAATTGAGAATGTTTACTAAATTATAAAATATATCTTTAATTTTAAATGGTTTTACTAGTTTTCATCTACCTACTCATTTTATTTTTCAGAAATTCAGGTCGATAGAAATTTATAAATAGAATTTCAAAAATTTGGTGAAACTTTGAAAATTTTCATAAATTTGGAAATTCATCGGATAAATTTAAAAAAAAAATCGTTTCAATTTTAAGAAAATTATTTAAACAAGCCTGACTTCAATTTTTGAAAATATGCTGAATATTATAAGATTTTTCTAAAGTTCTAAAGAAATTCTTATATTTTCGATAATTTAGCGAAACTAGATTTGGTCGGTCACTTTGATTATCCGGTTTCGAAAAATTGGAAATCTAATTCAATTTTGAAAAATCATCGAATTCAAATCATCGGAATTTGTTTAATTGTCAATATCAATACTTGTTTGTCAGTCGCTTGTAAATAATTCACCTCGAGAATATATAACTTGGCTAACTACAATTTCTGTGTGGCCTGGAATTCATGTGGTCTGCCAATTATGAGACTATCCAATGCTGAACTATTTCTAATTCTGCAGTAGGAAGATAAAGATTTGTCCTCTCCAATCGGTGCTTTTAATTAAAGAGTATTAAATTATAATACCTTGTTCCGTTTTTCTTAGATAGTTTTAAAGACTATCACTTTGTTATTCAATGGCTTTTACAGCTCGATAAATATTTCAAGGCTGAGTGCTGTTAGGCCTGTTTCTTTAGTCAACATGATTTAAAAACTTTCTAATGCATCTACATTTTCTGATGCGTGTAATATTTGTGACGTGCCTATCAGCGTATCAGAGAGGTTTAGTTTCGGAAACTTTGTTATTCGAAATTGATGATTTAAATTAACATGTAAACTAAAAATATTTTTTCACATTCACAATAAACAAATTTTACTGCAAATGGTTAGATTTAGCATATGGCTCGTATTCAGTTTATATCAAAAGCAAATTTCCAAATTTAATATTTAATTTCTAGAAAATGATCCCCTAAAAATGAATTTAATAAACAATTTCAGACTAAATATAAGCTTCCCGATTTGGTAAACAAGAAGCTTAAACATATTGGATACATGGGAACTCGCCGCTTTCTTTTTTCACTTAAAGGTTCATTGTTCGTTTATTGAAAGCTTTTATGACAAACTCTTTGTGCTTATTATGTTAAGCTTTTGTTTTTAAATAAAGTTTTTAGATTGTGTTATGAGGTAATATTGATGATATTATTTAATATAGCGGATAACGATTTTTAAAATCAGAAAGTTTAGTTTATTTTAAGAGGATGTTATTCCAATGTTTTTTGATCAAGCCTAACCCTACATTACAAATAAAGCTTTGATAAATGTAAGTATTGCCGCTAAAATTATTTTGAAAAAAAGATGGAAAGCTTTATCATTTAAGAATAGAAGTGTATATTAACTGTTGCGTGGTGTTCAAGGAGATCTGTCTGATAATTTCTAAGTAATCACAAAATTTGGGCAATAACATCAAAAATTGAGTTTTTTATTAAATTGTTTGTTGGTTAAACAAATACAAAGCATAAGTAGTGTTTTTAAAGTAGGGCACTTAGTGTTTTTGAAGTACGGTGCTTTTAATTTTTTATAATAACAGGCAAGAGTAGAAAGGTTTACAATAGTACCTTAAGCATACTAAAAGTTGCTAGAGAAGTTTATTTTCATAAATTCTTCGCTTAATGTTAAATCAAGGTTAAATCTTTATTCGTTAGTTCAATGAGGATTTATTTTAAATTTATGCTAGTAACGCTATAACTTTAATTAATAAACCCTTTATAAATTCAATTACCTAAATAATATCTTTCTAACATAGTAAAGCTTTTGTGAACTTTAATCAAAATTCTCAACTGTATGAATATTTATTTGAAGCTGTTGTGAACAGCTCCACCAGCTTTTATTTAGTGAGCTTTTGATTATACTTTAATACAATTTACTAGTTTTTTAAGCTTTTATATAAGAATAAGTTCTGCTTTCAATGGTAAATCAACTGCCTTCAAATTTGTTTAAAGCTTAATTTCTGAATCAAATTAATCTGCTTTGTAAATCTAAATTTATCCAACAGAAAAGCTTCACTAATTAAATCAGCGTAGCATAGTTTTCCTAGGCTTTTACCCAACAGTGAGCTTTTTATTTAATGTCCAGCAAGTCGGTTCTATATACAAATAATAAATGCTCGCTGGCGAATTTTTTTTTTTAAAGTTCTGAAATGAATGAAAAAAGAATGTCTGTCCCAACCAGCTTAAAGCTTCATTTTTTAATCCAATGAGAACCTTCGCTAAATTTCATCAAATTAATTTAAATATTAAAATCTTTTTAATTCATAAGAATACTTAGCTAAGTAAACTTGTACAGTAAAGCTGTTGTGAGCTTTTAAGTAAACAACTTTAAGTAAATGAATCACTCGACATAACTTTTATTAGATGAGCTTTTAGTTGTATTTACAAGAATTAAAACCTCACTGGAAGTTAATTAAACTTCTCAACTTATTTAAAGGTTCATTTCTCAAATCAACGAAATAAATTTAATTAACAAAATCTTCTTTAGTCAATCATAATAAAACGGTTCCTAAGCTTTTGTGACATTTATAAGCTGTTATAAGCAACGTGACATAGCTTATACTTAGTGAGCTTTTGATTACATTTCCATCAAGTTTACTAATTTTTTAAGATTTGAAATATTAATAATAAATGCTCGATGGAGTAGTGATCTTTTCATAAGTTCTGCTCTCATTAGTAAATCAAGTTTTTTCTAATTATTCGTTTAAGCTTCATTTTTTAATTAAATTAGTACGTTTGTACATTTAAACCTCAACAATTTAATTATTAAAACCATTTTAATTCATCCAGATAGTAGAGATTGCCTAGCTAATGTTGATTAACAAAACTTTTCTAAGATTTTACCCAAAAGTGAGCATTTCAATATATTTCCATCAAGTTCACTAGTCTTCTAAGCTTTTAGATAAGAATACCTAAAGCTCAAAGTATCAGGTGCTACCAATTCGACGCTGCTTTTATAAGTTGAGCTTTTGTTTATATTTCAATCAAATTAGTCAGTTTTCAAACTTTTAACAGTGAATAATAAAAGCTCGCTGGACTAGTTCGGTTTTCATATTTTTGGATTCAATGGTAAAATGCTGTTTGTTATTAACTTGTTATTCTGATGGTAAAGGATTTGTGAGCTTTTATCGAAAAACGTAGAATAATCGAAAGAATCTTTACATTATTAGCCGTATGAACGTTTTCTAGAGCTTTTATGACCTTTATTTAAGCCTTAACGTAAATCATGCAATTCAACTATAGCTGGTGGTCATATTAATAGCTAGAGCATTAAGGATATCAAAACGATACAGGAACTCGAGAACGATTATTTAAAATAAATTTGCCTTATCGAATTTGTAAAGCTAATAACTTTTAAATAAAGTGATCTTTACTATAATTTTGAAAATTCAGAAAATTTATAAAATTCGCTTTATTCTTAAAATACATTTCTTAATATTCAAATATATACACAAATTGTTTAATGTGTTAAAGTTTAAATCTTCTTTTAAGTGATGGCATCGCACTCCATTGTTTCCAAATGGTCATTAAAAGTGATGTGCCCTGCTATATAATAAGTAAAAGGTTAAAGATTCATTATTTATAAGATTTATTGACCACAATCCCAATTTTAAGTCTGGCTGATTATTCAAAGCCATTTGTCTAACAGACTATTGCAAGTAACTAAAGTAAGCAAGTCGATTGCTTGCTCCTGCGGAGCAAAATTACAACACAATACGTTTTGTTGATATACAATTTTGAGTCAAAAGTCGAATAGGAAGGCTCTAAGATGCATCATCACGTATTCACATAATTTTCTAGACCAGCTGATTATTCAAAGCCATTTGTCTAACAGACTATTGCAAGTAACTAGAGTACGAAAGTCGATTGCTTGCTCCTGCGGAGCAAAATTACAACACAATACTTTTGTTGATTTACAATTTTGAGTCAAAAGTCGAATAGGAAGGCTCTAAGATGCATCATCACGTATTCACATAATTTTCTAGACCAGCTGATTATTCAAAGCCATTTGTCTAACAGACTATTGCAAGTAACTAGAGTACGCAAGTCGATTGCTTGCTCCTGCGGAGCAAAATTACAACACAATACGTTTTGTTGATATACAATTTTGAGTCAAAAATCGAATAGGAAGGCTCTAAGATGCATCATCCTGTATTCACATAATTTTCTATACCAGCTGATTATTCAAAGCCATTTGTCTAACAGACTATTGCAAAGTAACTAGAGTAAGCAAGTCGATTGCTTGCTCCTGAGGAGCAAAATACAACACAATACGTTTTATTGATATACAATTTTGAGTCAAAAGTCGAATAGGAAGGCTCTAAGATGCATCATCACGTACATATTTACATAATTTTCCACACTAAAGTTCTGATACGGTCGTAAAGTGTTAAATCTTTATATTTTACGTTTAAAATTTTTGAAATAAAAAAAAAACAAGGTACAGTGTAACTCCAAAGTGAGCTTCGGAAGTTTTATTGGATTTTTTTGTTTTGGGTAAAGATCCTGAAAACACGCCTTAACAATATATATTTTTTGTATTATCACCACATAAAATGTTGCGAAATATTTTAAATTTCGCGTCCAACGTACGACGTATCAGCGATAAAAAAATAAAAATAATTATTTTAACAATCACGTATAATTACAATAAATATAGGAGTTTGAAATAATACACCCATCAGATTAAAATGATTAATGCGCTAATAATATAAAAAACTCTTTTAGTCATTTATTAATATATTTTTTTTCGATTTTGTTTTATACACTCATCAATTGATTGCAAGTGATGTAATATAATTAAAGTAATTAATAAATTTGCTGTTGTTGTTGTTGTGCGGTTTGAAGTACACGTTCTCCGCCCCAGTTATGTATGTATCTGCTTTTAATTATCAAAGGCATATACAATATAAAATGTATGCTTACACTTAAATGTGGAAAATATCTTGATATCATGTAACATAATAATCTCAGTGTATTGTGTTTAGACACAATTAATCAATCATTAAAAATCCAAAAAAAAAAGCGATTATTGATTATTCATCTCAAATCAATTTCAAATCATGAATCTTGAATAATTGAAATCAATTATTAATTTTTTATATGCTTCCCCTCGTCTATGTACACAAAAAAGAGGAAAATGAGTAACAAATGGAAAAGAGGCCGATACAATTATTTTCCATTTTTCTTGTGTAACCTCCTTTGAACATAGTACAGTATTTTTTATTTTTTTTTATTATTATTTAAGGTTATTTATTTTATCATAAATAATATGAAATATATATTTAAGAAAATAAAAACATATTTACTTGACAAACTGATTAATGTATTATGCTTTTTGTTATTATTGAATTATTTATAACAATTTTCCTTTGTTTTCATCCCATTTCTCTTCTTTTTCTTGTCTTGGAAACGTGAACACAATATATAATGCGGTTTGCCAAGGAAATGAAAAAAAATAAAGAGATAATGGTTGGTAGCTATATAAAATACTTTGTGTTGGGGTTCTGTGATTGATGAATTAAAAATTATGGCATCTATCTCTCCATATTCAACAGATATATAATAACGCGGACATCTTTATTACACAGACTGCAATGAAATCGATATAATAAATTGGTTTGAACTTTTTATTTACTTTTTTTTTTCTAAATAGGACGGCGCACAACTATCTTCACAAAAATATTCAATTGAGCAAAAATTTACGAGGTTAGAGTTTTTTGTGGAACGTAAAATCCCATTGAGTATTTTCCAGACTATAACCTATATAAAGTCTCGAAAATCGATGTGACATTATTTTTTTCATTTTAATGTGTGCTTTTAAAGTAAAGTTAAATTCAATTCCCGATGCAGATGTCATCTTATTATATTTTGTGTTCGTTTATTTTTATTTTTGTAAAATAGATAAATTTTTCATGTTGTACTGTTTTATATCGATTTTATTAAGAAATATTTTTTTTTTTTTTTTTTTGGAAACAATTTCACACCTTACACTAAACTACATACTTTATAAAAATTATTGGGTCGAATTAATTTACGAGATGCGAGAAAGATTAATTTCCGCACGCGCGCGTTACTTAATATTTAGATATGCAGACAGACAAATTAGTATACGAAAAAAAAAAAATGTAAAATAAAAGGTGCTCGTTGAAATGTGTTGTGTATTTGTTAACTGACCTAATTCAAATAAATAAATAAAATTCAAAAAAAAAAAAAAAAATTAAAATTAAGAATTTGTGTTGTTAAATTGTATATTTGTGAAGGAAACACAAATTACATATTTAGATTGTAAATTAAAATTAATTCGGAGAAATTTTAATTTTTTTTTTTTTGGTTGTTGTTGGTGTTGTGCTATCGACTAAACAATATAAAATACGGTTTATACACCAAGTCTCTCTCTTGAAATTCGTTAATTTTAAAATTTCCAAGTGAAACAAAAAAAAAATAAAAATAAAAATGGGAATAAATTAAAAAAAAAACGGTTAAATTGAAAGGAATGAGAGTCTAGATGAATATGTATATATACAAAGCCTCGGTGCTTTGGAAGGAGCTTTATATTTTTTCTTTTTGTTATTTAAAATAAAATGAAAGCGAAATTAAAATTAAAAGGGTTTTTATAATTTTGTGTTGTTGAACAAAAAAAAAAAAAAATTTTTTTTCGGGTTGTAATTGTAGCACAAAAAAAATAAATAAATAAAATGTAATAATAATAATAAAAATGTTGTGCTTTTGTTGTAAAAATTAAATAAAAATTTTCATCCTACAGAACATAGAATAAAAGAAATTTTTTATTTGCTGTACTTTTGTTGTTTTTCGCCATATCAAGGATACTTTATGGTGTAATTACATTCTAATTATATATGATAATTGCCGTAGCCATTTATTATATATAAAAGAAATTAAAAATAATAAATAAATATAAAAAATAGTATATATATATATATTGTACGTTTATAGAATAAAGAAGTAACAACATATTAAATTTAAAAACAACAACAAAACGAGGTTAGATATAAAGCTTTTACTCGGTAGAAAATGCTGTAATTTTAATTCATTTTCCCTAGTATGATGGCGTATATTTATATATTGTTATTATATCAAAAAGGACTCGTTAAAATATTTTCTTTATTTCATATACAATATATAAATATAACATATAACTGAGAAAAAGGATAATTAATTTCAACTTATCATGAACACAACAACAAAAAACATTTTTATTACCAAGTTGTCAAAGTTAAAATGTTTGGATGCCAATTATATGCAAATAAACCATTTTTTTTTATGTTGTGCTTTGTTGTGCTTCCTTGAAAATATTGTGATGAGCGTTACAAGGATTTTTTACGTTTGAATACCAAAAATTAATGTAGCAAGTAGCAGTCATCATAACATTTTTTTTTTTTTTTTTTGGTTGGCAGGGATTTATGGTTAGTCTAAATACATAATTTATTATGAAAGGGCGCGAAATTTGAAATTTAATAAAATTTAAATGAATTCAGGTTACTACGAATTAATTTTGGGATTTATTTTACCTCATTTTAGCAAACGATTTAATATGGGCCCTAGTTTTAGATCAAATTGTCAAACAACTTATTTAAATTTAGGTATGATAATTTTACTGCAACTAGGTTTAACTAAAGTTTTGAAAATGTTGATTAGTAAATAATTTAAAATTTATGGATACACAAACATATCTTTAGGCTTGAATTATTTAGGTTTTTTTTTTGGGTGACTGAATAATATTGGGGATGTATGAGACTTCTTAACCTTAAATTGACTGATAAGAGCTAGTTCTTTAAAAAAATCTAAAACCGTAACTATGTGCCACAACCACAACTAGTCAGACTAGTTAGCTATATATTAATATCATACCCTTTAATCGAACCGGGAACTAATAATAATGCTGCAAATAAACTAAAAACCAAGTCTAGCAATTTAGAGCCAAGCAACTTAAAACGAAGCCAAACCCCTGCTTTCAAAACTTTGATAAACTCACCGAACAATAAAACAAATTTTGGAATATCGTAAAAAATGTGAAATTTTTGTAATCTGGAACTAAATCGTGGAAGAAACATTAATAAAACAGTGGCTTTAAAATTTCGAATACTTTACAATGTTGAAATTCCTAATTTTTTGTTAATTTAATTTTTTTTTAAATTAGTTGCATGATACGTTTAAAATCTGAGGAATTTTGACATAACCGCGAAGTTCGAATTAGAAGACTGATTTAAAATCAATTTAATGATAACATAACTCGAAATATTTCAGGTACAGTTACAAGTAGAGGCGACCCTAATGAACTTGATTGATCTATTTCTTCAGAGGTTGATAGAATAGCGAATAAGTTCAAGACAAGTTCAGGTTGTAACTTAAGCACAATCATTGGACAGAAAAGGAATTAGTGAATTGTGAGGTAGATATAAAAACAAACCAAACAAAATAGAACGACATAATTCAACTTATAATTTGAACTATCAGTTTTTTTTAAGAAATTGGTTTGCTTAAGCAAGCTATTAATTTTAATAAATAATTAAAATCAAAATTTCAAGAAACAAATAAGAAGAAATGGTTTAACGTGAGAGATTGGTTGAAGTTCTTAACCACTTTCTCTAAAACCTCATTAAAGCAACTAACGACAGTTGTCTAAAATAAAACACTCGGCCTAGTTTTTAAGTGCGTGGGTTATCCAAACATTAACTCGTAGTAAGCTTCGCAAATACTTAGGAAAAGAGAATATTTTCCAAACAAAATATTAATTTCGTACCTACTTAATTTACAATAAAATATTGAAATGTTAAAATTACATTTTTGTTGGAGTTCATAAATGTACTGTTCCTCATTAAAATTGGAAAACAACTTGTATGAAACACAGAGATGGTTGTATTTTTGTTAATCATAAGCTGATTGAAACTGACATTGCGAACTTTTAACGATTACATCTTCTTCTTAAAAGCAAAATTCGAAATGAATTTCCAACTTCATCAGAAAATGAGATCCGAAAAATGCGAAATGGGGGAAAAAAAAATAGAAACGAGAAATGAGAAATGAGAATTGAGAACTAAGAAATAAGAAATCAGAGATGAGCAATGAAAAATGATAAACGAGAAATAAAATCAGAAAAATAAGCAATGATATGTGAGAAGTGACTGACGAGTGAGGGGTGAGAAGTGGAAAGTGAAGAAAAGTGAAAAATAAGAAATCTTTTTTTAGTATATTGAGTACTATGGCTATCATTTCTGATAGCAATTGAAACTACCTTTGGTAGTTTGGCTATCAAATACGATAGCCACTTATATTCAGTCGCAAGGCCATGTCCGCTAGAAAGATTCATGGGAAGCCACTGCTGTAATTGTTAATACCTATTCTGAAATAGGTGGTGGGCAATTAAAGCCAAATCAGACTGACAAATTTACCTATTTAGTTTTATCAAGAAGATGGCACAATCTACAAAAACATTTAGACCGATTGGTTAACAATCGCAAAATCGGCTGGGCTGAAATATGAGTATCAGCTTATTCTGACTATATAGCTTCTCAGAGAGAAGCTTTAAAATAAATTTAAAACTAAACGCAAACATTTGTTAAACTTTTTTAGTTGCATTTTAGAGAGTAAAAAAGGAAAACCAAAAAAGTGAAATTTGAAATGTGAAATGTGAAAAGTGACCAGAGGAAACTTCCTCTGTGTAAGTGCAAGTGAAAAGTGAAATACCAAAAACGTAAAGTGAAAAGTGAAATACCAAAAGCGTAAAGTGTAAAGTAAAAAGTTAAATGTGAAAAGTAAAAAGTTGAAAGTTCATAGTTGAAAGTGAAAAGAGTAATACGAAAAGTGAAAAATGTAACATGGAAGTAAAAGGTGGAAAGTGGACAGTATAAACTGAACAGTGAAAATTTAAAAATAGATGTTGAAAAATGAAAAGTGAAAAGTGAAATGTGAAAAGTTTAAAGTGAAAAGTACAAAGTGAAACGTAAAAAGTGACAAGTGAAAAGTCAATAGGTAAAATTTGAAAGTGAAAAATGAACAGTAAAAGTTAAAAGCGCAAAGTTATAAGTGAAAAGTGGAAAACGTAAAGTGAAAAGTCAAGTCAAAAGTCGAAAGTGAATAATGAAAAATTATAAATAAAAGTAGAAGTGGAAAACTGGAAGGTGGAAGAGAAAAGTGAAAAGAGAAATATGAAAACAGGAAGTGAAAATTTAAATGTGATAGTGAAAAGTGGGTAGTGAAAAATGAAACGTGATAATGTTTTTCAATAAAGTAAAAAGTAAAATGTGAAGCGTGAAATGTGAATCTTAAAAAAAGTAATGTGAGGAGAAGATATGAGGAGTGAAAAGTGACATGTAAAAGTGAGAAGTTAAAAGATTAAAGAAAAATATTGAAAATGAGAAATGAGGAATTCTAAGATATTACCCAGGTGCTAACGCCAAAAATATTTGTCTAGCAGCGCTATAAGAGACCTAAACCTCAACAAACCAATTTCAATTTAAGCTGATCAAAACAAAACTTATAGTCAGCCGAATTAGATAAAAATATCATTTTTTAATTGTCACTTTCTCACAAGTAACTCGGTTAAATAATAATAAATCACAGAGCTGTTTTACGGAAAATTTCCTATCGATATACATAGATGGTTATTTAATTGAATTTGACGGTATTTTTGCATTTTATGAAAAAAATATCAAAAGGCAAAATTGTTTACGGGAAATTAGTTATTTCAACTTTTGTTTTTTAGAAAAAAGTTTCAGTAACAAAAAAAGACCAATTTAAAAAAAAATCGAATATCGCCAAATAACTCACCTATTTTAAATTAAATAAATAAGGTAGAAAGAGGGACGAAATGGACCCATTTTAAATATATATATATATATATATATATATATATATATATATATATATATATATATATATGTATATATATATATATATATATATATATATATATATGTATATATATATATATATATATATATATATATATATATATATATATATATATATATATATATATATATATATATATATATATATATATATATATATATATATATATATATATATATATATATATATATATATATATATATATATATATATATATATATATATATATATATATATATATATATATATATATATATATATATATATATATATATATATATATATATATATATATATATATATATATATATATATATATATATATATATATATATATATATATATATATATATATATATGTATATATATATATCGATAGTTTGTCTTACGAAGAACAACAAGCATATCTCCAACGTTTGCTAGCAGAATATGAAGATGATGAAGTAGATCACGATGTGCTTGATTTCATTGACGACGTACCACAAGAAAACAAATTAAGATTCAGAATAGAAGACGTATTTGCAGACAACGTAACAATAAATTTGTCGGAAGATGAGATTTATAGCGATGGCGAAGAATTTGAAATTGTTGATACTGTAAACAACGGCGAAACCACTTCTTCTGATTATATAGCTAAAGATGGAACACTATGGCAACGAAAGCCTCCCCAAATACGAATATTGAGGCATAATATCTTGCGAAATAGAAACTGTGGGCCCTCTCGTTCGACGAATATGTTGTCCATAAAAGACACATTCAATTGTATTTTCTCTGATTTAATGTTTCACATTATAATCAGAGAGACTAATAGGAAGGCTAAAGATATGTACGAGTCAAGTGACGAGGAATTTAAAGCTTACTTAGCCATACTCATAAATGCTGGCGTTCATCGTTCAAATAATGAGCATGCGATGGTGTTATGGGCAACTACATCAAGTCCAATATATCGGGCAAGCATGGGGTTGAATCGTTTTTAAGAAATTTCCAGGTTTCTTAGATTTGATAATCCACTTACAAGAGCGTTTCGCTTAGAGACAGATAAAACTGCCGCCATAAGTGAAATTTTTGAATTATTGAACGCAAATTTGCGAAATAATTATACTCCGTTCGAGTGCATAGTTGTGGATGAGCAACAATTCCATTTCGCGGTATATGTATCGTTATAATGTGGTTTGCTCTTATATTACACTTTATTTGATTTATTTATTTTTCATAACTGTATAGGTAGAACAAAATTCACGCAGTATATGCCATCTAAGCCTGCAAAATATGGCATCAAAGTTTGGTGGGTTTGCGATGCTTCTAACTCATATCCAATAACATGGCAAATAAACACCGGCAAACAACCAACTGGCAGAGAAACTAACCAAGGGGAGCGTGTTGTAAAGGATTTTTGCATGCGTTTCAAAGGATCCGGAAGAAATATAGTTATGGATAATGTCTTTACAACATTGACACTCGTACGTCTATTGATAACATGGAATTTATCAATTGTCTGAACGTTAAAAAAAAACCTTACATTCCAAGAGAAATGCACCCTTCCAAAACATGCGAAATATATTCGTCCTTGTTTGGATTCAGCGATAACAACGTTACCATATGTTCTTACGTTTCAAAAATAAAAATAAAAGTGTGTTATTGATATCCACTCATTATTATAGTCAAACCGTAATAGAGGAGTAGTAACAAGTAGTGGCGTAGATAATATGAACAAACTGGTGACGCTTTACACAACCAAGAAAAAGGCACGGCGATGGCCTTCGGCTTTTTTCTATAATATTATTGGTATTTCTTGCCTGGCTTCTTTTAAAATATATGTTGAAAATAACCCATCTAGGTCTAATAACACATCCAGACGCAGAGAATTTTTGAATGATTTAGCACTACAAGGGTGGCCGGGTATATATTATAAGGGTAATAAATTGTTTTCGCGAATAATTCGGCCTAACAATATTTAGTAATAAATTTCTCTGTAAAAATCGATAAAATCTATACAAATCTAGGATGTCAAGGGGTTTGAAATGCCTAGCACCAAACTTACATAATCCTCGAGCATTTAAAATCGAAATGGCCACCCGGGTGGCCGGGTCCCGGGTATACACACAAGGGTTAAGAAGATTTTAAATCACTAAAATCGAAAAAGCTTAAGCATCGAAAAATTTAAAAATCCAAAAACCTCAAAAATCGGTTAACCTACAAACATATTCATAAAAACTTAGAATACTTACAAGAATTTAGAAAACCGACCAATATTTATAAATGTAGAATTTATTACATCTAAAGAACTTAAAGAAACAAATCCTGAAACAGCCAAAAAAGTCTAAAATCACGAAAAAAACTGAAAATCCGGATTTTTCTTTTTGGATTCTTTCGTTTGGCATTTTTTTGGGGGGGGTTTTCTGTTTCTGGATTTGTTTTTTTTAGAGAAGGTACCAGTTTTAAGGATACTTTGGGAAAAATAAACCAGAAAAAGAAAGTCACAGAAATAAAGTCATCAAAAAAATCGAGAATAAGAAAATCCAGAAACAGAAATTTGGTTAAAGGGCCCTCCCCTCCTCCTGTCCTTCGAACAGACCAAGGGAATTGTATTCCTCGCATCGCTTCTAACGATCGATGTACTAAAATATTCTAACTTCTCCTTAGAATAGCAACAAGATATTTTTGCGTCATTTTTATTTGAATTCTGTTTTATTTAACTGTCTCATTATTCTAGATTTTAATATGTCGGCATTATTTGTAATTCTAAAAACCTGAATGAAAAAATTCCAAAAATCTGATAATTTAAAATCCACAAAAACCTAAAATGGCTAGATGGCAGGTTTGCCAAAAAGTTTAAATACATAAAATTCTACAATCTTGTAATCTTATAACAAGATTTAAACCTTAAAAAATAATACAAAAAGTCCATCAATCTTCAAATCTAAAAACCGGATAGCCTTAAAATTAAAAAGCGTAAAAATATTTCAACTTCAAAATCTAGAATTATACAAACCAAAATATTTGAATTGAAGAATTCGGCAAACCTGTACAAGTACAAACCACAAAAGCTTAAAATCTGAAAGTTTAATAGTCTCAAAACGCCAAACAAACCAAATTTATAAAACAAAAGAAATAAATTCTAAGGTTATGGAAATTAAAATTTTTGAAAATCTTAAAACTTGCAAACCTATACCTAAAAACATAAAATAAAGCCTTAATATAGTATAAACGCAAAGTGCGCAACACAGTGTTGGCCAAAGTGCCCCAAAATGTTATAATTTATAAAATTTTTGCAAATTTGATTTTTATTAAAATATTCTAAATATTTATGATCCTGGAAATTGCTTGGTCAACGGCTCGCTGGCTGGTACGGCGCAGATTAAGGGAATTATATTGCTCGTATTGCTTCTACGCTCGTATTGCTAGGTTGGCTTAATTCATTGGGTTAGTTACCATATTTAATCTTCTAATGTCTTGGAGCGTATTGTGAGTTTGTGCTAAGATGCAGATTTGAAAAACTATGTTGTTCATGTCGCTTCTACTGACAGATGTACCATCATGGTTTCAATTTGTGACAATAGCCTAAAAATGCCCATAAAAATAAATTTTGGTAATTTATTTTAAACCAATTATTTTTCTTTTTTTTTTCTGGGTACCAGAAAAAAAGGTAGTTTCAGGAATTTTTTAGGGGTTTTAAATTTCTGATAGATTACTGACTAATAGATTATGTTTTACTGGCAAAAGTAGTGTTACCTTGTGAAAGTAGTGAAACCGAGATGTTTTGACTGTATCGATATTTATCAAACCATAATTCTTAAAACCAAAACTGAAAAATTTTTAAAATAAAAATTCTTAAAACAGAGATCATGAAATCTTCAGAATAAAATAATTCTAGAAAATAAAAATTTCAAAGTTTAATTATTTAGAATTCTAAACATTTAAGAACCTTAAACCTTTACGTAAAATCCTAAAAATAATCAATCTGAAAACCTAAAAATTCGAAAGCCTTAAAATCAAAAATCCTCAAAGCGTAAAAATCGAAAAACATTAAAATTAGTTATTCTACATACTTAAAAACTTAAATTTCAAAAACCTAAAGAAATTCATAAACCCAAAAATCAGAAAATTTGAAAATTAAACACCCTTGAAACAAAAAAAAACTGGAAATTTAAATATCATAAAACGCAGAAAAAACAAAATTTGAAAATCAATAAAATTAAAAATTCTAGAATATGGAAATTTCAAAATCTGGAAATCGAATCGATCCTAGTCTAAAAGTCTTAAAGTTTGAATTTCTAGAAATCTGAATATTTTAAAATATAAAATTTTAAAAATTTAAATTGTTCGAAATTTTTAAATCTAGAAACAAACATAAAATTCTAAAAGAGGCTCAAAAATCTAAAACCCAAAGATTTTTCAAATTTTGTATTGAAAAACTATTAGATTTTTATATATAGTATTTAAACTTTTAGAGTTATAGAATATAAATTTATAAATGTTTAAATTTTAGGAATTTAGCTTTTTAATTTACTGGTTTTCAGAATTTAACCTGATAATCTAAACGTCTAAAAACAGAAAAGTCCAAAATACTAGAACCTCAAATTCCCAAAACCTAAAATCTAAAATTCTAAAGTCGGTTCAGTTAGGCCAAATTATCAGCCCGAAATTTTGGTTCATTTGTCGGATAAAATGTACCTGTCCCGAAAAAGTGCAAATTTTTGTAAAAAGTGTAGGCTCATGACGAAAAAAAATATTATAACTAAAATTAATAAATTTCTTAAAAATATTTGTAATTAAAAAAATAAATTTCTGTAAGAGTAAGGCCATTCAACATATTCTACCAATTTTTATTAGTATACTAATGTATGTCCTGTTGGTAGTGTAGTCCATTTACTAAGAAGAAACCTTAAGTTATATACTACCAATACAATGCCTAATGATTTTTTAATTGGGAAGATAGGCCATGATGCTAGCTAAGAGTTGGTTAGAATCCCAGATTTAAATCATTGAATTAAACATATGATTTTAGACATTTGTGTTTTTAGTGTAGCGCATGTGATATGAAGAAACATTAAATTACAAACAGCCAACACTAGATGAAACCTAAATTCTGTTTGGCGATACTAGAGATAAATACCACTAACGGTATATACTACTAGATAGGTTTGGGATATGCTAAGGAACCATCAATAACCCATATCCATATCATGGAGTCGGTTTAAAAAAAAAAGTGCGGTGTCTCCGAAATTCTTTCGCCCAACGTTTGGACACCTAAAAAGGAGTACTTTCAGCCGCTACAGAAAAAATGGGGTCGGCGCTTTTTTTTCCAGGACAAAAATACGAAAAATAATATGCCTGGAGAAGATAACGCCCTTTCATGTGATTCTGGATATATATATACAGGGTGTCATATACATTCGCATTGGTTCATACACATATATAATGATAGATATAGGGTTTCCGAGAAGGGTTTGGCAATGGATGTGATTCCTAAAAGCGTAAAATCACAACACAAATAATAAAGATTTAGAGACGTTCGTAAGACCCGTTCTACACCGCCTCGAGATAATTATAAAGAAAATTGGCATATTTTGGTTTTGAATGAAAGAAAGAAAGCCAAGATTCAATGTTTACATTTATTATTCCAATGTTTTACATTTAGTATTCCGGTAGGCACTGATGAGTAAACAATAATCTGAAATCGCTGATTTTTCTATTTTCGATATGTTTTATCCAGATTATAAAAAGCGTGGAAATCACGAAGAAAACCGTTTCAAAATATGTCTGTGTTGTGGAAAATAATCAATAAAAAATGGTGATCATTCAAGGAAAGGTGAAATCAAACTTGATGGAAGTAATCTCGGGTTTTGATGAATGTGATACAAGAGTGCCAGTTGTACTGTGCCCAGCTTGTAATCTACGCCTGGGCAAGTCATTGAAAGAAGATAAAAGATGTGATTTCTCAGAAATTGGAAAATTTCTGTCTGTGAAGTACAGCACGAGATCTGTTAGGAAAGGAGACCAGTGCCAATGTTATCTTTGTGTGTTATAGTTACCGGCCCTGTAATACCAAATTTCTCGCGAAATCTAACACCAGTGGTTGTAAATAAAAATCGCCAGGAGGTAATAATTAATCACGTGTGCAATAGCACGAACTTGTTAAATAACATGCAAAAATTAGGGCTCAATTCGAAACAAAACGAGCATGTATCAACTCGCTTATTGAAAGATAAGATAGCTACAAATTCGTGTGGAGGAGAAGGCTCACACTCGCGTGACGAAGGGTTAATACCCCTCTCGCAGCATCACGGGAAACCATTGACCGTGAATATTGTTGGAGGAACAAGGAATTCGCAGGTAACATCGATTTCGGCAAATGCAAACTGATATGGATTTAAATACCAGAAAAGCGTTGAGAATTGCTGCTTTCATCCGTGCAGAAACCAACACACCAGGAATAATAGAACCCATTTATCAAAAAAAAAATATCAGAAAGTAATCATCGGTTTGACGAGTATTTTGAGCCACGAGTATTTGCATTTGTCACAACTAAAGGTGAAAAATCTATCTATTCTCCAGAGTTTGTCGTCATTTGCCATAATCTGCGAAGTTTCATTTAAGATGTAATAGACCAACGACAAGTTTCCAATGTACAACTCAAATTCGGAATTGACGGTGGGGGTGGTTTTCTAAAATTTTCTCTTTCCATCCAGTCATCAAACGATGAACCGCCCATGGCACCTCAAGAAAAGCTTCCAAGTACAAAATATGCTGAAAAATTCCTCGAATCTGGGGTAAAACGATTATTTATTCTTTGTTTAGTCCCTAACACTCAGGAAAATAACCATAATGTCTCGCTTATATGGCCAATATTATTTCGGATCTTATGAGTAACTCAAGTGCACATCTTTGCACATGGTGCGATGTTCCCCAAAAAAACTTAATCAACTCGGCCAATTACGGAACGATCAATGATTGTCGCGCCAAATGCGAAAAGTGGCATCCAGAAGTAGGACTTAGAAAGTCAGCCAAGTTATTTGATCATTGCATAAATCCACCTCTCTTCAATGCAGAAAAAATAAGCGGATCATCGACATAATCTCACCTCCAGAATTGCATTTACTGTTAGGAACAGTAAATACCCTCGTCCACCATATGATGTTGGAGAACGAAGAAGTCAGCATAAAATGGGCCCGGGAGTGCCACGTGGACCGGCAGTGTACCTATGGTAGTCCAACATTTGAAGGAAATTCGTGTAAGGTCTTGCTCGATAAGGTGAATATTTTAGATGCCATGAAATGCCTTAGCTGTGTCAAGTATGTGGAGACATTTAGAAAATTGAAGAAAGTTGTCGATTGTTGCTTCTCATTGAAACTAGACCCCAATTTTAAGAGATATGATTTCAATGTTAGTTATCATGCACTCGAGTAGGTTATAGGTCTCGGTTATGCTAAGGAACCATGAATAGGCCATATCCATATCCTAGAGGTAAGACAAATAATTTTAAAAAATTTGTGTTTTTAGTGTAGCGGGCGCATGTAATATGGAGAAACATTAAATTACAAACAACAGGGTTTATTTCCGTGATTTGAATCTGGGATGCTGACCAGCTCTAGCATCATGGCCTATCTTCCCAAATAAAAAATCATTAACCGTTGTATTTAGCATTGGCTGTAAATAACTTAAGGTTTCTTTAGAGTAAATGGACTACACTACCAATAAAACATACATTAGTTTATCTATAAAAATTTGTAGAATATGTTGAATGGCTTTACTCTTACAGAAATTTATTTTTTTAATTACAAATAATTTTTAAGAAATTTATTAATTTGATGAGCCTACACTTTTTACAATAATTTACACTATTTCGTGACAGCTACACTTTATCCGAGAAATGAACCAAAAATTCTGGGTGATATTTCGAGCTAACTTCACCGACTTAAAGTCTACGAACCTAAAAATATGATTTCTTCCAACCTTAAATATCTAATGTACAAATCAAGAATTCTAACAATCTTAAATTCTCAAACTTATAATCTTAAAGTCTTAAATCCTCAAAACCTCGAAAAACTGAAAATATTTAAACCGAAAAAATTCAAAATTTAAAATTCTCAAAAGTAGGAATCTCTAAAACCTAAAAAAAATCTATAAATGTTTCAAATTCGAAAATCTAGAAACTTAAAAAATTTGAATACCTTAAAAGTTTCAAACCTGTACCTAAAAACGTGAGAATCTTACAACCAAAAATCTAGAAACTTAAAATTCTACAAGATTAAAAATATTTACTTTTAAAAACTCCAAATATCCTTAAATCTAGAATTCAAAAACTGCAGAAGTGTTAAAACTCTAACGTCTAAAATATAAAATTTTAAATATCTCAAAAATTGCAAATCTAGAAATTTAGAAATCTATAAATCTAAAAATATCAGATTCTGAAACCCAAAAATTTAAAAAATTTATATTGTAAATCTGGAATTGAAAAAATCCGAAACCAAAACCCTAATAACCTGAAAATATAAAAGCCAGTCCGAAAAACTAAGAATACAATTGAAAAATTAAAAACCTAAAATCTAAAAATTAAAAAGTTTTTACCTTGTAAACTGGGAAATTTAAAGCTGAAAGCTATAGTTCTGAGCTTTCAGCTTTAAAGTCTATATTCTGATGAACCGAAGATGACTAGTAATGAACTAAAACTAGACTAAAGAATATTTCCTGTTGTCTAACATGCTTGAAATAACATTTTACAAAAAATTGCAAAATGCATACAAAATTTTGCAAAATTCGAACAAGTTTTGCAAAATAATTCGTACAGTCTCGGGTAACTTTATTATTATTAAATGATCACAAAGGATTTTAAATTTATTTAACAAAACTTCTAAAATAATATTTGAATTTAAAAAACTGAATCTTAGAATCTGCACGATTTTTTAAATGTCATATAATTAAATCTAAAATAATTCCAAGAAATTAAACGCACAGCTGTAGAGTACCTTAGATGAAAATCTAAGTGTTTCGAATAATTTTGAAAATAATTTGAAAATGTTGAAATTAAAATGACTCAAACAAAACTCAAGAGCACATAATTTTTGAAAAATATCGAATAATCTTAAACAATTCGATTTAATTCTAAATTTTTAATTTTCTACAACTTTGATTTGAAAATTTTATGACATCTCTAAACCTTTGAATTTTTAACAGTTAAAGTTTCTTCATATTTCGAATTATCTTAATCTAGTTAAAATATCAAACTGATACTCTTTCGGTTTTTGAATAATTTAAAAGTTTTCCATTTGGAACTGAATTATAGAACTATATTAGAATAGAAAATTTTATAGACATTTTATGGTATTTAGAATTAAGTTAAAGAAAAAATATCAAATCTTAACTAAATTTTCAAAACAATTAGGATTAGGATTATTTGTCTAATTAAACAGAAACTAAAACCGATTTTCGTTGTACAATGGCTGAAAGCAGCAAAATATGTTTTCATCAAAAATAAAAAGTTTGCAGCAGACAAATAATCACACTTCTTGGAAAATCATTTTATATATACCTGCCCTTAATATTTGAATAAATATTTTCCATAATGAAGCCATCATAATTTGGTTAAATACAAAAACAAAAGTCTAAAAAATTAAGCCAAACATAAAACAAAGATCAAACGAAAAATAAAAATCCAATTCATTTATATCTCAATCCATAATCACATTAAGCCCCTATACCTAACCTACACATCTGTAAAAAGCACACAAAAATTAGTTCTTGTATAATAGAGTTGTATATTAATATTATGTATCCGTATATAAAGTAAGAAATCATTAAATCAACTTTGTGTTTCGTATTATGAAAAGCCATCAATAAAAAATTAATTCCTATCTTTCAGACCATCTAAGTTTATTTATTTTCGGTATTTCATCCATCCTTATGTTGCTGCGTAATTTTCTTGATGAATTGACACTAACCGTATTAACTAAAAAAACAAAGCCGAAAGTAAAAGCACACACACATACACACTAAATAATAATATTATTAAAACTTTTTTGTGTGTGTGTGGATAAAGTCGAAAAAATAGAAAAAGGAAAATTATGCTATAAACCTAACAAAAATGTATCCATAAAACTCATGAATTTGATTATCTTAGATTTTATTTATTAAGTTGAATTTATATAAATCTGCGCTACCCATTCAACATTGTTGTATATAGATAACTCAAAAAGCTTTAAACTTTAAGCTTTTGTATTATACATCTATCTGTACACAGTGTACATACATATACAACAAAATCATACATAACACTTTTTTTTTTGTATTTTTATTTGTTTCTGTTCTGCTTCTGTCTACATATAGATAATAATAAATTTGTCAATGTTGGATTTGTGCTTCTATATATAATATATTTTGTGTACATTTAGCTGGCTTTATACCAGAGGATTTTTGTTCCACGATTACGCTATAATTTTTACTTCGATCGTAAAAGACCTTTGAAATTGTGAACAAAATTTATGATGACGCGAATATCTTAAAGACACATTTGTCATTGACATTTTAAATTTATACATTGTATTGTATTAAGCTTGCACCATTGAAATCATTAGACCGGTAAAATGTTGGCCCTACTTTTAATTCACCCAACTTATGATTGATCAAATATAACACACTATTAAAAATCATTAATAACAACAACAACCAAACTTATGACTCACAATTTTACAAATATTTCGAGGGTGTGTAATAACACATGTGTACACACCACCTATACAGAGAACACAAGCAAGACAAACGAAAACAACACTAAAAATCGTAAACTAAATTCAAATTAAACAATCAAGAGTGACTACGGTAACAAATATATACAAAAAAAAAATTGTCCTTGATACAACGCATAAAAAAATATTAATGATTTAAGGGTTAGGGAAACAGGAAAATAAGGATATTTACTTGTTGTTTTTGTTTGATGTGTATGTACGTATTTCATTCCATAGAAATTAATGAATGTATATATTTTGTAGCCGAGCTAGGTACATACTCGTAGAATAATATAGAATGTCGAAAATCATTGGAATGGAAATATTTTAGACGGAATATACAAAATAAATACTAATGAAAAACATTTGAAAAAATGCTTTATTATTGTGATCATGTAATGTAAAGGTTTACAGAATTTTTTTGATCTATGATTTAGTGTCACATTCATCTAAACCAATCTAGATTTTTGGTGTTTGTTAAGTGTATTTTTATATAATTTTTTTTAGGTTTTGTTTGATGAGCTTTCAGAGAGTATTTTTAAAAATTGGTGCATAAAGCTTCCGAAGTTTGCAAAATTTTAATTAAGTGCTTTAATCAACTTAATTTTTTCAAAAATAAGTCCTGAACAAATATTAGCTTAACTTTGAAAAGATTTACCTAGAATTCGTTATTTTGCTAAAATTTAAAATTTACAAAATTTAGTAGTTTAATTCTTTTTCAAACATTTGCTTCATTAATTACATTAATTATTATTATTACATTAATTAATCATGAAAATTTTGGAGCTTTAGATTTTTAGAGATTTATGTATTTTGAGGTACCCTGAGGCCGAAAAAGTTGGTTTCGAAATTATGTCAGTCTGTCAGTATGTCAGTCTGTGTCCTTTCTACAGCCCAGATCCGGAAGTGGCCACTCCCTTAAAGGTATAAGATTTACAAAAAAACTACTTAATACAAAATTTTTCGAAAAAATTAAAAAAAAAATCTCAAAATTCGCTGCTCTTAAAAGATAGACGTGTGTTGGCCACATCTCCATTTTTTATCTTCGTTATACACTAAAAAAAAACTCACTGTATCAGAAAAATCAAATTTTCTGAAATTCCAATTCAAAGCTTATTTGATGCTCACATATGAAGTTCCAATTATAACTTCAATTAGAAAAATATAATTTTAGACAATTTTGGTTTTGTAATTTTGGTAACATTTCGAAATTTTGAAAGCATGGTTATTCAACATTTTTTGTTTAGTTAGAATTCAATTTTAGCGCAAAGAGTTTGAGCCGATTTTAAGAAAAATTAACCAGTTTCTTATATTTCTAATACTTAAATTAAATTAATACTTTCAGAATAATTTAGATTTTTGATTTTTAATTTCCAAAATTCAACAACTAAAGATTTTGTTTATTGCTTGAGTTTTGAAGTTCTAGTTAATTTGGTGAAAGACGTGTTCAAAGTACTTGGCTTGAAAATGCTAAAATTAGAATCTTTAGTTATGCCTAAATTTAATTCGTTAAAATTATTTCGTTCCAAAATTTTTAAATTAATTCTTAATTTTTGAATGTTTAAAATTTTATTTCCAACTTCCAAAAGCTCTCTTTGAATTGGATGTAACATGGCAATTACAAAATTTGTAAAAAATCTAAGATTTTAAATTTAGCATTTAGTTAATTTTGGAAATTTTGTAATTTAATGAATTCTAAATTTTTGATTTTGCAATGGTTTGCTTAAGTTTTTTCTCCTTTCGAATTAACCATCATTACCTTAATATAATTTGAAAAATCATAAAATTCCCAAAAAATTTTGGATAAAGGTAATTGTGAACATTTTCTAAATTTTGAAATTCAATAATTTTTGATAAAATTCTGAACATCTTGGCCGTATTGTAATTTTGCAGGCATATTAAAATTTTCAAAAATTAAAAATTAGGATTTTAAATAGTTTGGAAATGACTAAATTAAATTAATTTTTTCTTTTTGATATTTTCAAAATTAGTACATTTTCCAATTTTTGTTAAATTTGAATTATAAAGTGATTGGCTTTGAGCTTTTTGAATGAAAAATCACCAATTAATTTGACTTGCTGTTGATATAAAAATTCTAATATTTCCGTAATTCAATATTTCGATTTAGATATTACTCACAAAAATATCAATTTTTAATTAGAATCTAAATTGTGCAAATTAAATTAAAATCCTTCAATTAGTTGGGCACTGAAATTAATAATTAGCTTTGGAACTTTGAAATTTAGAAACAATTAGCATTCAACTATTTTATATTAAAAATATCCATTATCATTCCATAAGTCAACCGTAATTCAACTATACATAGGGTAATTCTAGGAGAGATGGAACACGAGGTGAGATGGAACATTGCTGTATTTCGAAATATATAACAAGTTGAAACAGGATAGATTGGTATAAAAAACGTTCCCTTGGATCAAGCTGCAGCTTAGGAGAGGCAAATAAGGCTAAAATTATTTCACACATAAAAAAATTACAAAACCACGGATTTGCTCCTACAAGAGACACCGTCAGAGCTATGGCATATAATTTGGCTGAACAACTCCAAATTAAACACAAGTTTAATAAAGAAACAGAAATGATTTTCCAATCATTTTTAAGGCGTAATCCCAAAATCTCTATCAGAAAATCTGAAAGAGATTCAATTAATCGAGCTGCAGGGATGAATCGAAGTGATGTAAAGAGTAATTTTGATGTCTTGAAAATATTTTTACAGAACATGAGTTATTTGTTAAACCAGGGCACATTTTTAATGTGAATGAAAGTGGCCTACAATTAAATAATAGGCCAGGACATGTTTTGGCAGAAAAGGGTTCAAAAAATAGTTTTTATTCCACCTACCTGTATTTAAAAAAAAAAACTAAAGAAGCCTGAATTTGAATATGGAATGCCTCCGGGTGCCTCAGTAGTCATCTCTCAAAAATCAGCATATGTAACCTCCGAAATTTTTTATCATTGGCTTAAAACTCAATTTGTGCCCAGAAAGCCTTCAGGCACTGTAGCTATTATTCTTGATGGCCATTCATCCCATAGCAATTTAGAAATGCTTGAGTATGTAGCAGAGCAAAACGTTATTCGTATTTGTCTTCCAAGTCATACAACGCAATTCCTGCAACCTCTTGATCGATGCTTTTTTAAATCTTTAAAAACCAATTATTATGAGGAATGCAATAAATATGTTCGCGCTAATCCAGGTTGAAAAATTAGTAGACTCGTATTTGGATCCATTTTTTCAAAGGCTTGGAGTAAATCAGCGACAGTAGGAAACGCTGTTTCCGCATTTACGGCAACTGGAATCGTACCATTTGATCCTGATGCTATATCACGTTATGCATTTTTGACAACTTTGGATAATTCTGATCTGACAGCTTCCTCCAGGTAATAAATAAAAACCACTTATTTAAATTAAATTTAATTTTTACTGCAGAAATGCATTATCATGAACCAATAGAAATCTTTTAAATTACAGTTTCGCTAGTGTTGCAGTAATGCCGGATGCCATACCCGGAACTTCAGTTAGGTAGGTAGGTATACCTACGTAAAACGATATCTATGACATATTTTAATACATGCATACATTTTTTTATAAATTTAATTTCATTTTTTTCCAGTACTGAAATATCATCACTATAAAATGAAGATTATCCGAATTGCAGCGCCCAAAACACTACAGATGTAACAGACGCTGTACCCGGAACATCTTTACAATTAATTAACGTCCCAAGTAGCACTAATTCATACGCATTACCAGCTTCTGAAATCGTTTCGATAACGCCAGGAAAAATTCTTGATTAGATTTCTCCTGTACCTAACGTACAGATTAAAACTACTAAAAGGTAATTGGTTTCCATTCTTACGTCTCCAAAAACCATTGCAAATAAAAAATACAGAATATTGCAAAAGTCGGAAAAGAATAAAAATAAAATCCGTTCCAATAAAAAAAAATTGGAAGCGGCTCGTACTAAAAAACAAAACGTCAAACAGACTCATCGGAGAGTGATGATGAATTTTTACAGTTAACTGATGGTGGTTGTGGTGAAGACTACCGACAAACAACAAAAAAATGAAGATTTGATCCAATGCATCCATTGTAAATTTTGGCTTCATGAGTTTTGCTCATCTTTTGAAAACATCTGCGACAAATGTGGATCAAATTTCAACATGTGGAGGGATTAACAATTTATTATTCTAAATTTGAAACTTCAATTTCTGAGAAAACGAAAAACATCAATCAGGCAAATTTTGAACATTTTCTAATTTTGCATGCAATTCTTAAAATTAAAAATTTTGATGTTCAATTCGAGTTCTAAAATATTGAACTTTTCGTAACGAGGAAATTGAATAAAACAAAGCAAATTCGTTTACTTAAACTTTTTTTAAAAAAAGTACCGAAAAATTGAAGAAAAAGCATTTCCTTTTTGTATGCACTTAAGCCAATGTCTACGAATAGAATAAAAATTCGTCGAATTTATGGCTTAATAGAATTTCAAACCAAATTACTAATTATTTTAACTGCCTGAATTTTGAACATTTCACATAGAAATTAATAAAATATTTAAACTTGGAAATGCCTAAATTTTTAACTATTTTCAAAATTATATTGTGCTTAATTTTTTAAATCAAAAATTTTAAACTTTAAGAATTTTTTAAATTTAATTTTCAAATTAATTAGCTTTAATAATTACAGAAACGAATACTAGAAGAAATAACACAAACCAGCAAACAACGTAAATATCGAACATTGGCTACCGTACACGGATACGAATCAGAAATTGGAACATCGTAATTCTAACAGAAACAACACGGTTAGCACAAGTAGAGAAGGAAATGTAGTAAGATAGAAGAATAATGGAGAACTTACAACAAGCACGGGTAATTATCTGAAACTCTCTTTTATAGCAAACATACGTCAACAAGGCTTTGGCAAACTAACAACGGCAAAAAAAGAAGACACTACTTGAATGGAAATCAATCAGTAGCGGAATATTAATAGTGCGATTTCATTCGAAATTAGGAACGGAAGAGGCAGATGACATAAAAAAAGATGAGTTCTACAAACAATTGCAAGCAACACTACCTAGCACACACTGAAATGACACCAAATCATCCTAGTGGATTTCAATGCCAAAATTGGAATCGATTATACCGGCATAACATTAATCATGGGTTAATGTGGGCTGGGTGCTAAACGAAATAACAATAGAGATAGGCCTATTGACTGTTGTGTCACAAACCAATTATTCATAGGAGGCAGCAGTTTCAATAGACAAATGCACTTGGAAAGAACCAAATGGATCTTATACCAATAACATCTCTTCAAGAGGTTAGAACAATGCGAGGAGCGGACTTTAAAAGTCAAACAACTTGCAAAGTCAAGACAACACCAGAAAACCATGGATTAGTGATGATACGTGGAAGAAATTTGAAGAACATCGTCAACTTAAGGTACAACTATGTCACCAAGATACGACAGAAATCCGAAGGAATATGAGATCACAGCTCAACAAGTAGAGAAGATGGCATGAAAGGATTACAGAAAATATGCAGAAGACATTCTTGAAACTGCAGTGGAAGCAGCTGCCTTCAGAAGCACGCGCATACTATACGGTACAGAAGATCACCGGTAAATACACGAATATTCCACCCTTAAAGGATCTTCCTGGACAAATCTTAACCACACATCAGAATATATGGAAATAACATTTTGAGGAAAATTGCGGGCTTCCAGACGGCAACTTCTATTAACCGGGCGAGAAGTAAGATGTGCCATGCAGAAGGTTTAAAACCATAAGGCACTTGCACATACAATAAACCAGCTGAAATATTAGCAGAAACTCTGGCACCACCATTTGTTGACATATGGAGTACAAAGAGAATTTCGCAGAAATAGAAAGAAGGATTGACCATAACAATTCCAAAGGATGGCGGCCTAAGAGAATGCAGAAACTGGCGAGGGAATATGGAACGCTTTTTGCGAAATAGGTATAGTGAAGCAAATAATTGCACAACGCAAAGGAAAGCAAAGTGATAAATACTACAACTCACGAGTAGTAAGACCAGGATGTACACTATCTCCACTACTGTTCCTGATAGTACTGGACAACGAAATGCGCAAACTCGTCGGCTCAATGATCTAGATTACGTAGATGGCATTTGCCTTCTAACACACAAGATTGCCGGCATACAACGAAAAATACAAAAGTTACCATATCTACCATATGAAGTTGGTCTCAAAATCAACATCAGTAAAACAAAAGCAATGTGATTGAACAAGAAGAAGGATGAAAAATTCGTTTACCTTGGTGGTACCGTGCCAAAAACAGGCGGCCCTAAAGGAGACATAAGCTAATGCATCAATAAAGCAAGAAATACATTTAACATAGTCCACTTCTACAATTTTTAGTCTTCCAGAGGTAGAAATACTCAATCTTGAATTTGAAGAAACTGCATTAGAAGAAAACTCTAATCAAATTATAAAGGAAGTTATGCAAGCGAAAAAATCGCGAAAACGCAAAGCCAATCTGGATAATTGGCAGCGGAATATTAGACACAAGCAATATCAAAGTAGTCAAATATACAAAAGTTCCCGTGGGAAAATAGTTCCTGCTAAAACAATTGCATCAAAAAGGATTGTTTGACTCACTGCAGATTAAAGTGTGAGAAGAAAATTACCAAAACCGAACGAGAAGAGCTCTTTAATGCATTTTACTCAATGAACCAGCAGGAAAAGGCGGATTTCATTTTAAAGGTGACCACAAGAACGGAAACCATTCGCAAAACGAAGAAATCAGCTCACTCCCGACGAACCTATTCGTTTGAATTTTTTGTTGACTTAAATGGAAATCGTGTACAAGTATGTAAACCGTATTGGTTAGGAACATTTACCATTTCTCAGAAACCAATGTATAATGCACATAAATCTAAAAATATTATAACTGGAGTTGCAAAAAAAAAATGGAAGAGGATTAAAATCCCACCAAAAAATAACTGAACACAAACTGATGGAAATCAAAGACCATATCTCATCATTTCTGGCCATTGAATCGCACTACTGTCGCGCCAATACCTCCAAGCTTTACCTTGATCCAAATTTAAATATCAGGAAAATGTATCATCTGTACTAAGATAAAATGAAAGATCCCGTAAAAGAAAGCTTTTATCGGCACGTGTTTAACAAAAATTTTAATTTAGATTTCCATCGCCCAAAATCGGATAGGTGTGGAAAATGTGAAACGTATATTGTGGCTGAGAAGGAAAATATAATGACCGAAGAAATGACTCTGGAAAAAGAAGAGCACAATAATCTGAAAAAAATGATGAGAGAGCAGAAGTCACTAGACAAGGAGTCTGGGATTCCAATTTTTTAACTTCGACTTAGAAAATGTTTTATCTTGTCCACGATCGGAAATTGGTCCTTTATTCTATCATTCGAAGCTAAGCATCTATAATCTGACAGCACATTTGTCATCAACGAAAAAAATTTATTGCGCAATATGGGCCAAACATACGGGTGGTAGAAGTGGAAATGATATCGCATCTGCTTTAATTACGATTCTTGAGAAAGTTTTAGAGGACAATGACATAACTGAAATAATTACTTGGAGCGATTCGTGTGTTCACCATTCGTCATCATTCAAATGAAACCGTCAGATTTTAAAAACTTCGGTAGATACACAAAAATTTGTTTTGATTTTAAAAATATTTTTTTCACAAAATTAAAAATGTTGCGAGTTACTCAAACGGAGTATGAAATTGTTATTCTAAAAAGTTATTCTAAAAATAAGTAATTCAACAATAACGAATTTTTTGGTACACTTTTTAATTAATTTTCTTCCTTATATTTTAGGTAACACTTCGGAAACCACCGAATAAAACAAATTAATGTGATGCAACAATAACAAGCGCTGTGAATTTAAAGCTTTATTAGTTTTATTATTTTTATTTTTTAAAAACACGTAAACAGATCAAAATTTTGATTTGAATTAAACTGAATTTCTATTAAAGGAATAAATCAAATACGATGTATTTTGAATAAATAACTAAACGGGTATTTTAATTTAATGAATTTTTAATGCAACGTAGTTCTAAGTAATTAAATAAAGCTTTTATTTTGCCCCAGAGTTCTATTTGGTACATAGAACCATCTTATTCCACAAGAATGAGTATCATCATTCAGCACTAAAGTCCTACCTATATTTTTTCACTTAAATATCTAAAACGATCAATATCTAATGGCTAATCTTTCGATTTGATTCAAATTTCCTAATTAATTGAAACTAATCGTGGAAGATGGGTTTGTAAAAATAAATAAAGTCTCGAAAATATTAGGCCTTATAGTTTGTAACTTAATTTTCTCGAAACAAGTCATGGTGCAACTAGAACCCTGTTGTTCTAAGGTCGCGACTTCTTGAGTTGTTAAAAAAAAGTTGTTAAAGCTTTTTCACCTTTTGAAATGCCCGGCATTTTATTAAATGTTCAAAATTCTGAAAATTTTCAGAAATTTCAGTTAAAAATTATTTATTTCTGAAGTCAACATTTCCCAAACTTCGAAAATCTTTTATTTCTGGCAAAATTAAAATATTGGCGGTTTTGTAATTGTGATTAAAAATTTCCAAAGTTAAAAATAATTTTTTTTTTTTTATTTACTTCATCCAAAATCTAAATCGAAATTTTTATCTCATTTATATGAATATTTGGCCGAATTTTAAAGATTTGTAATAGAAATTGTTTTAATATGTTGTTTGTATTGTACATACCCTGGAGATGTCTTATCGCCTAATTGAATTCATATTTTCAGAAAAATTTTGTTCCTAGATTTTAAAATCAAAATTTTTAAACTTTCTGAATTTTTTAGATTTTAATGTTATACTGATAAGCTTTAAGTATTTTACACAACATTTTAAAATTTTGTTCGTTGTATAATTTAAATTTCATACATTAGAGTTTGGAAATTCAATATGAATTTCAAAAATACATTCACTGTTCATTCAAAAATACATTCATTGTTTTTGTTTGAAAAATTACAATCATCATTCAATAAGTTAATCTTTTTACTATAAAGCGAAAGCTTGCACTTGGATAATTCCCCAATTCAGTTAAAATTTTGATTTAATTAAATTTAGCAATACCTAAATTTTGGAAACATCTAAAACTTCTTGACTTATTAAATTTTGTATTTAGCAAAACTAACTATTGCAACTCTAGATTCATAAAAGTGTTTACCCCTTTTGAATTACTCTGCATTTCTATGTTAAAAAATCCGAAAACCGTAAATTCTGGCAAACGGAAATCATTGGCGATTTTGTCACATGTAGGTGTTTCAAAACTCCCAATGCTAAGAAGCTTTTATCTCATTAATGTGAAAATAATAAAAATTCGGAAATTCGGAAATCATTCCTTCGGAAGAAAATTCTTAGTTTTAGAATTATTCTGTTGATAAATTCTTATATTATGGTTCGTAAATTTTCTATTTTTTAAATTTTGAATTCCGAACTATCAAGCTTTGAACTTTAAAAAAAATAGTAATTTTTTGACATTTCAAAAATTGTCAAATTTCCTTATTACTGTGTTTCTTATTTCCGATCTATTTGATCTGATCGATCTGAGTACTAAAAAGCTTTCGAAAAACACAGATTTTTAGAAATCAGATCGATCAGATCAAATAGATCCGAAATAAGAAACACAGCATCTATATTCCGAAAATATTGAATTTTTGCTGCGATTCCAAATCCTTAAACAGTAAATAATGATTTTATAACCAAGAACCAAGAGCTTAACTGAAACTCATCATAATATTTTGAACCCCTTAAAAATTTTAATTAAACATTTAGTTTTATGAATACGTGTGGGCTTTAGTAGTTAATCGAGATTTCAATTTTTTAAGTCTTAAAGTAGCAGTAAATTTCTAAAATTTGTAGACACATGGTTTCTTTGAAGTTTAAAAATGCTGCTGAAATTTAAGCACGGCCAAACTTCACTTTAAGTAATTTAAATGAATAACGAAATCAAATTTCGTAATTTAAATTTAACGTAGAAATTTTATTGTTACACTCGACATTTGAGAAAAATTGACGGAAACTTTAAAACGGTTAAATTTGGTTGGAAGTTGAAAAACATTTGGAAAAATAGTTCAAAAACAATATTCAGAATTAAATGGATTTGGTTATTTCAAAATTTTACAAATTTTAATGATTTTTATCAGAATTTTCCTAATTTTAACCAAATTTAATATGCGGAAGACCTCAGTATTCGATGTATTCGATGTTTTTGTACTATAGAAATAAATTGGTGGTGAAAATGTTCGAATATATTTGGTTATCCCTTGCCATTTCCCCAAAAAGCTCTTAAAATTACCAAAATTTCTAATTTATGGTATTGCAAATTTTAATAAAAATTTCAGTAATTTTTTTTTTTAGCGTAATTTATTTTTAATTTGAAATCCTCTTCGATTATTATTTATTTAGCTGTTTGAGATAGATTGTGGCAGTATGATGCTAATGTATGATTGTTCGAGTCTATTTGACTGATTTAATTAATTTCATTGAGACAATGTTAAAATTTAAAACACAAATAGAGACAGATATACAAATATATTATTGTTTTCTAAACAATTTATTTAGAAGTAATTTTAAAAGTTCTATTCTTTGAATATTGTTTGATTGAAAAAGTTTTTACTCTGTTTATCCTATAGTCTGCGACGCAACTTTAAAATTAACTATTTTGCTATTTCTACTACAAATATAGTAATCCTGATCCAGACAAAAAGTTGTAGTACATATAAGCCCTACATTGACCTTACCTCTCAATCGGTTTGTGTAACACATATTGCATGAACAACAAACTTATTTTAAACTTTTTTTTTTTTGTTGTTCGTTCGTTTGTTATCCTTCATCGATGAAAATCTATTTTCGGTGATTGCAAACACAAAAGACAAACTAACTAAGACTCAAGTCATAGTAGATTATTTAAATTATTATCTTTTTGAAGAAATTTTGGTTTTTAAAACTCCCTCTCTCTCTCTCTCTCTGTATGTCTAAGTCTAAAATAAAATAAAATCAAAGTTTTGTGAAAAATCTGGCAAAATCCTATACTCATATATACCCTCCTTAAAAACAATAAAAATTGTAGCGATAACAATCATCAAGTTTAGTTTAGTTTTTTTTTGGGGGAAGCTTTTATTTTATGATTTTTTGGTTCGTTCGTTTCATATTATGCTGATGCATTAAGACAAAGTTTTCACATCATCTATATCGTTATTTGAGAGAGAGATACGTAATGTATGCTTTTTATATAGCAAACTTTGTATATTACGTAACAATACTCTTTATGTACAGAAAACATTTTTATTTTTTAAATTGCACAAGTAGGAATAGAAATCGTGCGAGCTATACATAGATGGCGGTTTATCTCATCTATGCAAAAAAACAAAAAAAAACAAACAAATTAAAAATTATAACAGCTATGTTATGTTAACTTACTATAGGGTGGAAATTATATATTTTTTGCACCATCATGGGAAATTGACAGATATTTATCATAATATTGTAAAAAAAAAAAAATTGTTTTTTATACATTGGGCAAACAAATTTTGTATATGGGTGGTGGCATAATATACTTGGTAAAATGTTGTGCCCAATATATTTGGAAACTTTGTCTAGGAACGTTTAAACACAAAATATTCATTCTTTGGGGGTACACAATGAAATGATATTCGCTGCACTTAAGAGATTAATGTCTATATTCTGTGTTCTGTACATAGAGAAAAGCTCATTTTTTTGTGTGTACAAAGGATAAAATTAACGTATAATTTCATTAGACAATATAAAAGCAGAATCTTTGTGTATTTCCTTTGGATCATCTAATTTATGTAGCTTTTATCTTTTATTGTTATTAACGCACACACAGAGGGAACAAAATTATTATTATTATTACGGTTATCTATGTATATAGAAAGGTACAAGTAAGATATTAAAAAAGATAAATAATACAAAATTAAGGATACCTCACGTATTAATTTAACAACCGCAATGATCCCTGTATACAAACATAAACCTTTGCAAATTATTACTTAAATTTTATAATTTTTTTTTTTTTTTTGGTCAGTGGGTGGATGAGGATTTGAGCGATTCATTCTGCTATAATCTGCTGCAACATTTTTTTTTATTTATTACAATAAATTAATAATTAAATTTGATTTGTCACAGCGGATTTATAAATACTGAATTTTGACAAGCAGGGTACCCATATAAATAAACTTTTTAATTGGGGGACACCCTTTAAACAATAATTCAACAAAATTTATATGAATTTTATGATCTTGACGCTTATATGTACGTACATACATACATATATTGTAAATGAATGTGTATTATTGATTGATTTGATTGAATGCACACGCAAATTTTTATTTATGTATATTATTGCCTGTTACGAATTGGAAAATTAATTAAAATTGTATTTTATATATGAGTGAGTGAAACTTTTATGTTCAAATTTTTTAAGGGAGAAAACAATCGATGTATGTTAAGGCTTATTTGATTTGTCGGGGTTAGCAAATTTTTTTCTGACTGTGACCTGGTTATATCCAAGGATTTTTGAAAACGTTTTTTATACTAAGAAATTATTAATGATTTTCCCAGTTTTATATTTAGGTGCTTTTCAATAATTTACTAGTGGTTTTAGTATCATCATAGACCTAGTCTAGAGGATTGTAATTTATTTATGATGGAAAAACGATAATTAATAATTAAAATTTCCCCCCCCCCCCAAAAGTTGACGCCCTTAGAGTGTTCAAAAGGGGTAAATAAAATTTAATTGCTTCGGTTTTTGAAAACCGTAAAGTAGAGCTTTTCATGTTTCTCATATAATTTTATAAAAGTTTACGTTGAAAATGCTTCTAAAAAGTTTTCAATTTCAAATATTTTATTTTTTAAACAATTCTGGTAACTTAGAAAATTGCTTTAATTTATTTATTATATATTTTAAAATTTTTTATAATAGTTTCCATGAATAAAATTTTTAAATTCGTGAAATTATTGGAATATTTAATATTCACTAGTTTTGTACCAATTTTTAAATTTTTGGGAAATTTCAAAAGTCTTTAGTTCCCAAATTCGCACTTAGAATTATTAAATTCCGTAAAAATAATTAATTTTGAAAATTTTATTATAACTAATTTATTGTAATTTATTCCATTAAAAATTTTCTTTTTTAATTCTCAATGACTATTTGAATTTCTAAATATTTTCGAGTTTTAAAAACTGTTTAAATTCTGACCTCTTGTAGTAATTTTAATACTTGCTAGAAGTGCTCCTTGTAGCAAACAAGTGGTCATTTTTAATAAATCTACATATTTTTAATGCCAGAGTTCTACGTTTGCAAAAAAATTAATCCAAACGATTTTAGCCATATTTTGACATTTAAGACCTAAATTATAAGATTTGAGTACTAGGGATTGTAGAGCAAATTAAATTTTAAAATTGTAATATGAAAATATAAAATATTAAAACCATTTAGAATTTGTTTAACTAGTGACATTGAGGTGTTTCTACATTTGCTAGTTCTCGGATAAATATTTCGCTTTCAGCGTATTCATGTTTTGATATCTGCGAGGCAGAAACACAAATAAACCCCAGATTTTTACGTAAATTCAAATATTTAAATTAGTTATTGAATATTGAAACAAAATTTAGGTAAGCTTTAATAAAATTTAGTCCTACTATTAGCGTGGAATTTAATGTTTTGGATGGTTCGTAGAATGGTGAGACGGTTTCTAGTTTTCTATTAGGGTTCTAGTTTTAAATTTGTTTAAAAAGTGTCAATTAGCTATTCTGCTTTTAACCTTTATTTATTATTGATACTATTATTATTATTATTATTAGGGGGGCCATGCGGGCGATCAGCCACTTCGCACTGCGACCTAAAAGATCTATTGTGCTGGCCCCTGCTTAATTATCCGTCCAGTCAATATTCAGGTTCTTAATGAACCTGACGATACTGCCTCCCGGTACATGATACATACTATCTGGGCTTATTGCTCTCCCTCCTAGATGTTTACTACAGCATGTAGTTCCGCTAGAAAGACGGTAGCATTGGAGCTCAAGGACCTCGAGAGGGTTGTCCCACTCTCGTATATTCCTACTCCTGCCCCGTATTCCGTTTGATTTTACTCTTACGAGTTGCTCGGAATTGCAAATCACCTGTAGGTCACCCAGCTTTACTACAGGAAGGCTAAATAAAACTGGAGGGTGCCTGGTATCCAGAGTCCGCATATTTTGGGCTGATTAACCTATCAGCCATTCATCTTTCGGCATATGCTGTTCCACCTTAGATTAGGGTTTTTTGTCAAGGTTTTCTCCTTTAGCGCCGTACTTTAGCCTGTGCCAAATGGCCAAAAATGTGCCAAGTGGCCTTAGTTACCAGTGGTTGCCACGAGGAGGCAGTACGTACACTTGCGAATTATGAACAGGTTACCCCTTACACAATTGTACCCATCACGCAGCTGCCTAATGACAAGACCAGAACAGCTCACGTGATGCGCACCCTACTGGAAGGTTACGGAGCTGGTAGATTAATCTACTCAACTTTGATCCCCCCCTCCAATAGTCGCCAAACCACCATTATTATTTTTTATTATTATTGATACTAACTGAAATAGAGCACCATGGTTGAAAATTAAATTTTTTGGCAAGGAAGGTACCTTATTGTTAAACCTTATTTTTTTAAGGTAAGTAAATATACCAAAAATGATAAATTTTAAAAATTTCAATAATATTTGAGAAATTTCTAAAATTACAAAATATTTCAGAATGCACAAAACGTGAACTCGGCTCAAAAAACGAAACCTGAGTAGTGAAAGAATCCTTCGTAAATTTTTTTAAAGTTTAAATATTACAAAATATGTGTATAAATTGTTATTGTTAATGTTGGTTGGAAAATAAAATACATTTTTAATTAAATAAAATTAATTTAAATTTTAAATTGAGAATCCAAACCTGAGAAATGTAACCGTATAGTAATATTGCTAAATTACATTACTGGAGGGAATTAGATGAAATTTAAAAAAAATAAAAAAGTGAAATTCAGTTTGCGAATTTGAAAATTTATAAAATTTCAAAAATTCTCGATATTAGTTAATAGCTTAGTGGCATGTAGAGACAGAATTTAGAGTGCAATATTCCCAGCATTTTGTTTATCAGTAAATACCAGAGTTATGTGTTTATAATGCTTGGCAGTAGAGTCACCTTGTTATTAAAGAATAACTTTCTAAACTTCTTGTCTGCCTATACCTTTTCACCTAAACATACAAGAATAAGATTGATGAAAAGATATTAAATTTTTAAAGTTTTATTAAAATTTAATTTTGGATTAAATAAATAATTCAAAGTACATCCCAAAAAATTAAAATTCTATCAAAATATTTCTCAGAAAATTTTTGAACTGCCCCGTTTCATCTATCTATTTATAAAATTTGGTTGAATTTAGGTATTAAAGAATTCTAAATGTTATTGTTTAAAATTAGGATAGTTAATTAATATGGAATTTGCTGATTGGTTTGCGAAATATGTTTATTGAATTAAAACGGATTTTTTAAACAACACGAGTTTGAAAAATCGAAAATTAAAGTTCTACTAAAAAGCTCTTATAAATTTCATTCAAATGTGGTGTTCAATGAAAATGCTCGCAAGACTATATTAAAATATGTTATTCATAATCAAAACTAAAATTCGCAATTGCTAAACTTCTAAAAATTAAAAATGGGGTCCTGTTCTTTAAAATTTAAAAACCACAGATTTAGAAAAATTATGTTTTAGAATTCCCTCTATCCCCATAATCCTAATTTTTAAATAATTAACTAGTTTAAAATTCAAATTTTAAATTAAAAATGTTAAATTCTGAATCCTAAAATTAACTTTTCATAATTTTAGTAAATATTTTAATTGCCAAATGGTTTTATAAAACGTTATTAACTTATGGCACAAAGGTAACAAATTATGGATTATGTATTTATCCCTAAATTTTAGAATTAGTCAACAAAATCGCAATATCATTTACCGATCTAAAAAACATTCTAAAAATTTTAGATCCTAACCAATGTGTAAAATTTTTACTCAGCCCGCTACAAACAGCGTTTTAAAATTCGCTCTGTAAAATATGTTATTCGCTCCTTACTGATCGAATAATAATCTTTACAACTGATCGATTAGAATAGTGAGTAGAAAACAAAACATACTCTGTTGATTATTCATTTTGCATCGAGTAAAGAAAAAAAGAAAAGTATTCTCTACTCAGGCAATTCAATACTATGAAATTTTCTATTCGTTCGTTATTCATACAAAAAGAAGAGTGAAACTAAAGAATGGAGGAGTAATTTTGATTAGGTTGAGCATAGGGAAAATAAAAATTGTCATTTTACACCAAATTATCATAAAATATTCGAATTTTTGGCTAAATTTATCACTGTTCGAACTTAATTCTCGAATCAAAAATATATCAAAAACATTTTTTACCTTAGATAAAACTTGTACATTAAAATCCTTTTCAAAAATTATTCACTAATTATTCATTCAGCAGAGATTAAAACCGAAGAAAAATGTATTTCTAATCTACTCAATATGTACATCGATTCTCGACTTGTTACTGAATAATATTAATGAACTTTTCAGAATAGTAAACCGAAGAAGTGAAAAGAGAATTGAAAAATTCATTTAAACGAAAAGAATGGCAATTAAAATAAACTGAAGAGTAATTTTAAACACTGGCTCCAAACTTTAGAGCGCAAACAAACCCTATCCCGTTAACAGGCGTAAAATAACTTGTGAATCTTTGTCCGTATTATTTTGTGGTCGGATTTCAATTGAGCCGGGCTGATTTTTACGTATGCCGCCTTGTAATAACAGGTTTAGTGATACGGAATTATTTTTAAATATTTTTAGTGCGTTGAACGAAAATTATGACACCTTCGACTTTAATATTACAAGAGAGTTGTTTAAAAGTCGTATACATAAGAAATGATTCTATATAATTTCGTTCTCTTCATGTATAGTTCCTTTTGATTCTGTTTAGTTTTTCTATAATTTACTAAATCTTTTAATTATATCACCCTAAGCGCGACTTCGTTTTCTCTCAGGCCTTCGTTCTACCCCTAGACTTTTCCTATGTTCATTTATGTTCTTCTATATTCTTATGCTGATGGCAGCACACTCTCCTTGATTTTTAATTTCCCTACATTCTATTTTATCGTTAAATAACTTCATCGCAAATTTGCAAAATTTTTAAATGGGATGAAGCAAACAATTTTGAATACAACCCAAACCATTTTCAGTTGTGCAATTGCATCTGCACGAACAACAAACGGCGGGAGCTAGGTATCTTGGTTATTTATGACAATGCAAATTTGATTTTAATTTATCGGAGCTTTCACAAATTTTTAAAATATAATTGGATTATAATTTACATATTTGGGTTGAATTATCTAAGACCCAACTAGTTGCACTCGACTTCCGAAATGATTTTGGATTTTAACATGTTTCATACAGAATTTCGGAGCTTTATGCTTGTTCTAAAAATATGTTCAAAGCATGTGGTTAGCGGAGCCTTATGGAGATGTGTGTCCAGAGACGATCAAACCCAATATTATAAATGTAATTAAGCCTTCAAATAAGTATAAAATAAGTTTTAGAATCTGAACTTGATGTAAAGTTTTCAAAGTGAATGCTATTTTTACTGGAAAAACAAATTTAACGAAACTTTGCAAAAGTCTAAGCAGACTAATTTCGTAAAAGAAGAAAATGTTGCCATTATCTCCAATTAACCCTGATGGATTAATTTTGCCTAATTTTAATCTTTTTAACAACGAGCACGACTTAATTCGATAAAATTTTGTAAATATCACAGAAGCTTAATTAACGGTATTATAGTAGCATGCAACCATTAGATACTTTGCCTTAATTTCGCATTCCAAACTTAGACTATCAATTCTACTATCAGTTCCAATATCATTTTACCACATCAGAGATGATATTTACAAGTTACCCAAAGCTTTCGTTATACAAAGAAATTGTGCTGTAGAGAAACTTTACTATTTCACGTAATAATAGTTTCGAACACAAAAAAAGCATAACAAGAAAATCGTTTAACCCAAACATTCCGTGAAAACTGCCGTTCAAAATGGTTCCCCAATTTTTTTTTTTTTTTTTTTTGCTTTTAGTTATTTTCATAAAATAAAACTTTTTCAAAAAATTTGTATGGAAAACCTTTGACCCCGATTCGGTCGATTTGATCGAATGTAGTTGCGTGTAATGACGTCAGCAAGAAATAAGAAAATATGGCTGAAATAACCGAAGGGGGAAATTTTTAAACTTAAAATCTGTATTTATGTCGAATACACTACATGTTCACGCTTTATGAATTTATATTTTTTGCGGTTTACCTACATAGAATTAAAGGAATTTAAAGTTTATCGAGTTCTAGTGCAGTTTTCATGGAAAACACGGCTAATGAACTGGGGGTGATATTCTTGAACCATTACGAAAATTTTCGTATTGCGAGTTGGTACTTTTACACTAACTCGCAATGCGAAAATTTTCGTAATGGTTCAAGAATGGCAAAAGAGTAATGTCATCTGTAATGAGATGTTTAAATTGTGTAAATTAAAATTGTTGCAGGTTGATAATTTTTTTTGTTTGCTTCTCGTATATCTTACACTTTTTGTGCTTATTTCTAGTTTCCGAAAGAACTGGATTAAATTGTTGTTGTAAATTGCAAAATAAAATATAGCTTTTGAATTGTCACCATTTCTTGCACGTAGCATTTGCTTGGAATTTGCTTTTAGCCATTTTTATTGGGAAAGTTCTTAAAGTTGTGAAATGGATGATACTTTAACCCGCTACTTTATGGCTATATTGATTTGTTCCATTCAATAGGTTGTCTAACCATTTAAATACATAATTATTTAATGTTATTTCCAAGCCGTCTGGTGCTAGTCTCTAATGGTCATGGGTTATTTGATTTTTAATACGAAGACATCTCGGCCTGACTTCGGGTATAACACAAATTATTCTGGAAGTAATTTCCCGATCACGATTATTTATTTATTTTTATTTATATAAACTTAGTCGGTGGATATACTCCAGTCAGTGGTGATTTACCCTCCTCCCTTTACCGCCCTCCATGGTCCAGTCAGTGGTGATTTACAAACTATTAACATGAATAAATTATATTAAAAAAGAATTGAATTTAAATATTAAAATTTAATTAAACGTAGATACGTTTAAAATAGCAACAAATCATTTATACTTGAGCTTTCTAACAAAAATATTTTTAAAGCTGATTTATGTGTATTGAGCTTTCGACCAATTTTCAGTTCAACAGGAAAATTATTAAAAACCTTAGGACCATTTCTCAAATTATAACTGGGGTTTGTTATTACAAACAACACTTGCATTTCTTTGAACATAAACAGATGCCTCATTGGAAAAATCCCCAAAGAATGAAATAAAAGCCACGACAAAGTTAAACGCCATGTATTTGAAATAATTCTAATAATATATTTTTGAGCCATAACAAGCGCAATAAATGATGACATATAATTTTGGAAAGTATCAATGTGGTATTTCCAAAGCCTATTATTACCAACTGTTAATCCAATATATTTAAAGGATCCGACAAAATATATTTTGAAACAGCCATCAATACAGACCACTTGATCACCGAGAGCAAAGAAATAGGCCCATTTTTGAATATAGGAATAACAACAGCTTCTTTTAGCTTAGCAGGGGAAATATCAAAAGAAGAACTAGAATTCACAGAACATTAAACACAATAAACAGAAAAAGTGGCTGGTTAACATCAATCGGCTGATCATCAGATGAATTAAAAGTGAAGAATAATTTTGTATGTGAAAGGCATTTTCTTCGACAGCATGTTGGCTACTCTCACCTGACAAAAAATGCTATTTCGTCTTAAATTTACATAAGTTAGTATCGGTTTCTTCCATAAGTGGTCTCCCATTCAGTTTATTCCACCAAGTATTAATGAAATTTTAATTTTCGCTCAGTACACAGCAGATATAAATGTTGTACGCAAAATATTTTATCAGGATTCAATTCAACAGCGTAAATTATTGCTAAAATTAACAAGGAAACATTTATACCCAAACTGTCTCGAAAAAAATGAACGTTTCGTTGGCAGCTCAAGTATTAAGTAATACGGTATGTTGCACTATAATAACAGCGATACATACTTGTCCGGATATTTTTAAATCTTGCTTCGACAATGCCATATCAACTGCTGTAAAATTTATTGAGCGATTCAACAATATATTTGAGTGTCTAAGCTCGCGCCATTTCTCATCAAAGACGCCTTTTGAACCACGGCTACAACTAGGCAATAATGTATGTAATTATTTAAATGTTTTTGAAAAATTTGAAAATAATGTTCAACAACGAAAATTATTTTAAATTTATTAGAGGTTTCCAGTTAACAATCAAATCTCAGTTAACGTTAATGGAGCATATCAAATACCTACTGAATGGAAAAACAAACCAAGACTGTCTGAAATTTTTTTTTGCGAGATTACATTGCAAAGTCGGTTTTAATTATAACCCAACCAATTTGCTAATTGTATAGCTGACGATGGAGAAATGGTGGATCTTGAGTGGAATACATTCCACAAAAATTACAAATCAAGTTTGATAACTACTGAACCTGATGATGACTGTATGCCTGATGAATTTGTCATAAATTTTGATTGTGAACGCCACATACTTAAAAATAATGCGATATTGTACTACGCTGGGTTTTGTGGTTATAAAAAAATAAACTGCGATAAATGCCCACTAAGCTTTTAAATGATAAAAAAGAAGTTAAGTTTAATATGCAGAAGTAGCTTTTGTTTTATTGACAATTTTTGAGCAACCATCTAAAAAACTACGTTATTTGCCAAATGTTAGATTAAAAATAATAAAAATGTCTGACTATTGTAGAGCAGAGTTTGTCAGGATTTTTACCATTGAAAGAGGATAAATGTTATTTCTTAATTTCTGAATTACATATAAAAAATTTAATATATTTTTTTATTATTGTCTTAACAAGAAGGAACTCAAGGTGGTCTGTCTTGAAAGGTGAATTTCAGAAACTAAGAAATCAAAATCCGTTAAAAATAAGTCAAGCGTCGATAAAACTGAAAATTTTAACAAGCAAATTGCGTGTATTATTTTCAATTGAATTTCCAGATTGCTTACTAGTGTGCGTGTTGAAAACTTAAAATTCCAAATCGAATTTCGACATTGGTGCGGCTAAGAAAGAGATAACTCCAATTTAGTGATATTTCAGAAACTTATTCAAAACCAATTTTTAAATCAGATTTCGTTCAAAAATCTCGTGGAATGGAAGCAGGCATCCTGTTTTCGTCGGTAAACAATCGTGTTATCAATCATTTCTATTTACATTTGTTATTAACCAAATGAAACTCAAAACAACAATAGAGTCGTGTCGATCGAAAACCTAAAATAAGTAAACCAAAAATATTCTTATTCAGAAGAAATTTTAAAAACAAGAAATAGTGTTATAAACAGTAATGGCAACGTCGGATGTTGCCATTACATTGCTTTCAATTTACGTTTTAATTACGCACCAGGTGTCCACGTGGAAGATAATTTTGTTTACTCCCATCGAACGAAAAACAAAATAATAAAATATAAACACCTGAGTGATGGGTGTGTTATAAAAGCAAATTTTAAAATTACTTTCCCCCTCCAGTTAGTTTTTGGTAAAGAGGTAAGAAACGAGGAAATGATGTGTTGCAGTGTAACTGCGTCTGAACAGCCGGATTTCGCCATTTTACGATCTATTTTTAATTTTTGTTTTTATATATGTATGTATGTGAAGTTAGCCCGAAAAATCATCCCGAAAAGGCTTTTTTTTAATTTTGGTGTGTGTCCTAGCTAAAATCCATACTAGCCCGAAAAAATAATTGAATTGTATGGTAAAATGAATATTATCCCGATATGTACATATTAGCAGTAGAAGCACGAAAAAAATTATTTGGTAACAATTACACTTCAAATTTATCAGGATGTAGCTTATTTCGTAATTTTAATAAAATATTCATTTAATAATGAACGAATCCGTTGAAATAATAATCTGCATAAATACACTGTTAACCCATTACCATAAAATGCGGGTCAGAAACATTTGTGTTCACAGAGTTTGCTAGATATATTACATATAAAGCTAGTGTCGTATATCGATATGTCTAGCAATCTCTGTGAATCGAGATACAGTAGTAGAAATAATGAGCAGTTTTAATGAAAATATTTAATTGTATCTTGGCCCAGAAATGTGCCTGATCCCCATCGTATGGTAATGGGCTATATGTTTTAACTTGGCAATGGATTTATCTAACTAGTGTCGTACACCAATATGTCTAGCAATCTCTGTGAATAACGACATATGGTTCCGAAATCTAAAAGATTTCGCTCAAACACATTAACGAAAATGGCCTAGAAATGACCCTCATCCCCATCGTATGATAATGGCGGTTTACATACTTATTATTGAAGCCCCACCTAAGCAAATGCCATGTTTAGTTATATCTGTCAACCTCTATGAATACTATATCTTTATAGATATGTTCGTCTGTTATATTTTTAAAATTTTTATATATGTACGTATGTACAATACAAATAAAAGTTCTTTAAAATAATATTTTTTATTTTTCAGAGTCTTTCTGTGTTATGAGAACGTATAACATATCGCTCATACACGAGAAAAGTGACACATCTCCAAATTTTCTAATTTCCTGTTTTTGTAATAAATGTGATTGAAAACGTACAAAGTTTTATTTGAGGAGTGTCTGATCAAAAGTCGCTATTTACATCTTACTTTTTGATAGTTACTTTTGATCACTATTTTGTAGTAAATAGCTTGTTTGGACAAAAATCAAGAATTATAGGGATATTTTTCATGGAGTAATTGGAAATTTTTGGTCCATTCTGGAAATAGCCATTTTTAGTCTATTTCATTTAAAAAATTCTGCCCGGATAAAAAACAAAAATTTTATTTTGGAAAATGTAGCAGGCATTTGTTTTTCATGACAAAGTGATGTTTCTGAAATGTGACTGTTAGGTAAGTGTTTTTGCTGGTGGATAAAAAATCAAGTTATTATTTTTGAATAGTATCGGAACTCATTATGTGTCAGTTTAGTTAATTTTTTTCCTAACCGGTATTTTTTTTTTGAAAAGTGCATTATTATAAGTTGATATACATACTTTAATTAATATTTTGGTACAATAATTTCCGTAACATCATGACATGTGACAGTTTCCGCAATTATAAACCCAGCTAATTAGGTATAAAGTAGTATTTTTAAATTTATAGCATTTTTACAATGATGTCAAATCGTTCTAAACTTATTTTGAAATTAAGTAGAATGCAAGCCATTGGTGTAGTTAATGTAGCTGGTATTGTCACACCTAATTTATTTATTGTTCTGTCTTCATGATAAATATTTATTTGCGTGGTGAATATATTGAATGTTACTTTATTTGTTATAGGGAACACAAAGAAAGTTTGGCAGGCCTTAAGTGATAGAGATTCTGCCATGAAATATATTGGGGCTGAGGTGTCCCCAGCTACGGAATATGAAACTAAGGATGAAAATGAAAATGTGGTGTCTGCCTTGAAGAAAAATAATACTGAGGTGGCTCCAGCTATGGAATATAATAAGACTGAAGTGGTTAACATGATAAAAGGTAATAAACATAATATAACTCCGGCTTTTGAACATCATAAGGCTAAGGTGGTTCCGCACATGAAAGAAAATAAAATATTATATGAAATGTCAACGGGAACAGATGAAAATGCAGCTGAAGTGCCTCAGGTTGTATACTTTGAAGAGGTGGTAAACAATGGAAATAATAAAATATCATTGAATCAATAACTAACCGAAGCGTCAAATTAAACAATTTTTGTGTAATATTTTAGATGACAGTGAAAGTAGTGTAGAGGACATGTTTGCCAATGATGACGACAGTGATATAGATCCTGATTTTAATCCTTCCTCAATACACTCCGAGCAAGAGAATTCTGAGCCTGAAATGGTTGAAAAAAATCAACATAGAGATAACGTCAGGAAAAGAATAGGCAAACCTCAACTCTGGCATAAAAATCAGGCAAAAAAACGAAGGAATACAGGCTTGGAGTATATTTCTGTTTCATAAAAAAAAGAAAGAATACCTGCAAGAAAAATGGATTCTCCTTGTAACAACTGTAAATTACAGTGCAACACAAAATTTAGTGACGACGAGAGAGTGTTAACTTTCAGTGATTATTGGGCGCTAGGGGAGTAGCAAAAACAAAGAAACTACATCCTACAAAATATGGAAATTGTTAATCCCAAATATAACTATGTTCGGGTTGGAGACGATGGCACATTGCAGAATCGAAGGACTAGCAGCCATGCTTTTGATTTCACGAAGGAACAAATTAAAATCAGAGTCTGCACAGTATTTATTAAAAATACGCTTGGGATAAACGATAGACCAATTCGTACTGTAATTAGTAAGCTAAAAAAATCAGCCAGTGGCACAGTCCTTAAGGGTGAGAAACGAAGTAAGCATGGCAATAGTGCGCGACGTTTGGGAGAGTCCTTCAAAAACGAAGCTAGAAACCACATTAGGTCGATTCCCCAAATGGAAAGCCATTATTACCGTCAGAATATGCAAAAGTAGTTTATATATAGCGGAAAAAGTTAGCAGATCTTCATAGGGACTACGTAGCTGAAATGACACAAAATAATCTTTTTTTGTAAATTATCTTATGTATAGTACAATTTTTAAAACGGAATTTAATATATCCTTTTTCGTTCCGAAGAAGGATCAATGCGAAGATTGCACGATCTATGAAAACAGCAACGAAATTGAAAAGCAGCAGTTTCAAAGCTCAGGAGGACAAGAAAACGGCTAAATTTGTTCATATTGCTATGCACGACCTGCAAGCTGCCCTTCCCTGCCCACAAGGAAACGCTTTCGGATATTACTATGTGTCTCAGCTCTCTATATATAACTTAACAGTATACGATCTTAAGAAAGATGCAGTTAAATGTTACGTTTGGCATGAAGCTGAGGGAAATCGTGGTGTCAACGAAATGCAAGTTGTATATACAATTATTTACTCAATTTAAAAGAAGAATCAGATGAAGTTGGCCAGAAACTAGATGTGATATTTTATTCTGATAATTGTTGTGGACAACAAAAAAAGTACACACAAAGTGAGAGAGTATTACACACAAATACCTAATCAAGGGTCAAACACAAAACAAGAGGGACGTGGCACACTCCACGATCGAAAAGAAAATCAAACTAAAACGTAAAAATGAGCCCATTTATCTGCCTGAAGCGTACTTCTCTACCATACGAAGTATAAAATTGAAAAACAAACACTTTCAAGTGCATCAAATGAGCTACACCGATTTCATGGACATAAAATCCTTGAATGACTGCATTCCAACAGGGTATCTGAAGATAAGTGGAGTTCGAGTTATTCAGTTTACGAAAGAAAGTATTTCTTTCAAGGACTCCTACGGCAGTGAGTTTATTGGCTTAAATACCACACCGAAGACAAGGAAAAGAAGAAGTGAAATGGTTTAGGGGATACCACCGGCATATGCAACGAAACCTACAATAGCAGAAAAGAAAGAAGGAAGGACTCATAGGTTTAATCGAGAAACGAATAATTCCCGCTTACTATATGTCGTTCTATACGAATTTGTAAATAGGATTCAAAATCACCTTATCTCTCTGCATTTTATCTACAAGTAGACAATGAATGGTGATGTATTGATTTTTTCTATGATAATTCCTTGATTACTATATTTCTTACTATAAAATCTAATTTTTGTAATTGAATTATTTTAGTTATTTAAAATAAAAATTGAAATTGAAATCTAATTCAAACAGTCTCTTATTTACCATAGTGACTTAATCTTACAAAACTGGGAGAAGTTTTTATTAGTAAAGTGACACATCTGTTCAGATTCCAGTTTTACTTGAATGAATAATTTTTCGCCTTAGTAAAACTTTGAATCCTTATTCTGAGCTACCGTTTGGTCATAGTTCTCTAATAGCCCTTTAAGGAAAATATACAAAAAAAAAGTTATGTTTAATTTACTGCATAACTTAAATCTTATTTTCTTTGAAACTTGATATTTTGAGATGTGTCACTTTTCTCGTGTATGAGCGATATAACTTATAATTTATTACAAATTGATTGAGACGTACCTCGAAGTAAAACGCAAAAAAGAATGTTCTCAGAAATAAACTTAATTTTTTTTCGGGATGCATTGTTATTAGAGTACTTTTTTATTATTTTCGTGCTAAAATGAATTCATTTGTACCAGATTTTAAAATATGAATGACTAAAAAAATTATGACTAAAAACTTGTTGCAGGTAAATATTTTATTTCGGGATGGAGTGTAATTTTACGTAATTTTCTATGATTTTTCGGGCTGAAAGGCTTTTTATACTGAATTTAGCGAGGACACATCAATTTTTCAGGATGAAAATGCTTTTTTTTCGGGCTAACTTAACATCCGCTTTTTATGTAGGTAAATATTTTTCTTAAAAATTACATATATGAAAAAAAGAGATAACAACATATTTTTCTTTTCATATATATTCCTTTCGTTTAGTTAAAATGAGAAATCTAGTTCCAATTCATTGTTTTGTTGTTTGTTTTTATTTTTAATTCTTTGTTTCAGCATAAAGTTTTGTAACGCCTATAATTGTCATTTGAATTTCTGTTTATAACAAATACGAAAGGTAAAAAGAGGCATTTCAAAATGTAAAATTTAAATATAATTGTTTCGTTTGTAAATTTTGCAACCATTTTGGCTACAATTCTATAACTTTCAAATGTTTAGAAAGAATATTAGGAAAATATTATTTCTAAGGAATAGTTGGAATTGAATTGAATGTACTTATGAATAAAATCTGGTTAAATTAAGGTTTTTAAAGAATTATAGAATTTGTTGATACGTTTTCACTATTTGTTAGATAAATCTGAACGGATTTTTTGGATATTAGTTTTCAAAATCAAAAAAATTAAATTTTTCTGAAAAATTGTATGAATTTCAGTAATTACGATTATCCAAAATATTTGCCAGTACCAAAATTACTGGTTGTTCAAAATTAAAATTAAATTCGATCCTAAACTAATAATAATTAGAAATGTGTCCTCCTGTCCTTTAGAATGTGTAAACCACGCCTCTAGAAAATATTAACTTGTTTAAAATTTAAATCCAAATAAAAAATTTTGAATCCAATATAAAAAAATTTAATATTTGATTTTTTGTGGATAAATTAAGGAATTCAAGAAAACTTAAACTTTTAATAATTTAACAGAAATGTGGCTAACTTTAACGTTAAATTATTTAAAGAAAAAATTATGCAGCTCTAATTTTGAACATCTACACATACATTTTGAAATTCTTTGGAAATAATAAAAAAAATCGCTTAGTCGTTTACAGATTTTTAAAAATTTCTAAAATTTAACATTTCAATCAATTTTTCAAATTTATAATTTTCAGAAATTTTTACTTTATAGTTTCATAAAGTTTAAATCTATTAATTTTATAAATTATTAAAAAATTTTAAATCGTCGATTTTCGAAATTAATTTTTATGTTATAAAATAATTTCTCAGTAGAACAGTTTGGCTAATTTTTTAAAATGCTAAAAATTACAATCAGCATTTTGATCTTAATTCACAAAGAAAAATTCCTTAATGATGGTGGCTCCCAATACTTAATAATCTGTACAGTTGAGACATATGATGCTCTTAAAACGATCCAGCGACTACTATGTCTGGAATTTTAGTGCTGGTTAATACAATCAACCTTATTTAGTACAACCAAAATCATCAGTCGGTCGTTGTTTTGTTGACTGTTACCCATGGTTTAATGATATCGCTTTGGAAACGTTGAGCTTAATTTGAATTGAATGTCCCATAATGCTTAGCTCTCAATGTTTTTCCTAAACACTTCTGAATTTCAATAATCGTTTTTCCCGATTTGCGAAATCACAAAAGTAGGTAAAGGCAAAATAATTTTTAGAGCTTTTGGATGGTTTTTGAATCTCAGTAGTTTCAAATAAAAAAACTCAAACTAACAGTCGACTCTTGACATTTTCTAGCCCCGAGCTAAGAAAGTATGATAAACTAAAATTTGAAAACTTAAAGTTAACCCTCAAAATAATAGTGTTAATGGCGATAATTCAATCATTGTTTATGTGCTAAACTTAAAAGCTCATAAAGCTTAACAAAACTTTTTTACATATGTTCTTACAGATTAAGCTTTTTTAAATAAACTTATACTTGTGAAAGCTTAGTTGAGGTTTGATGTTGTATAAGGCTATAGACAATGAAATTATTATACGTAAGCTCTATTTAGAATTTAGTGAGGCTTCACAATAACCACTTCCCGTTTAGGATTTACTAAAAAAATGTTGAAAAATGTTAGAATGTGAAATCAAACTGCGTAATTACCTTAGCAAACAAACTATTTTGCAATCTTTAGCTTAAGATTTGCTCAAGTTAAAAATTGTCCGGGTTATTAATTTTATTTTGAATCTGGGAAATGCTTCTAGGATATAAGCTTGTCCGTTGGTTCCCCATATTTAGAATTTTGGCTTCAAATCTTGAAGTTCTATTTTTAAGTAAATATTTTACTGCCCAAAACCTTTTAATTATTAAATTTCAAAAACAACTTTATGTTGTTTTAAAATGTTTAATATTTGTTACAGGATATTTGATATTCTAAAGTAATTTATTTGTTTATTTATTTTTTTTTTTTGCAAAGAAGCAAAGTTTTCCAATTAGGTACGTAACAAGAAAGTAAATTCAACCGTAATAATAATCCAATTTGTAAGTGTAATCCGTATATAATCTGAATTAAAATTGCAACATTCTTAAAAAACCTAATCCTGTACTTTAACAAAATATTGCCACCGACGCGTTTCCCGATTTTTTTTTTTTTTTGTTTTTGTTTTTTAAGGTTTACATCTCTAATGTTTCGGACATCCGGTCCAATCCCAGGAAGGAACAAATCAAAAACAAAAAACCAAACACAGATTTTTATCCCGACCTTATGATCTCATTATAGCAACATAAATTTATGAAGAGTATAAATTATGTAAAAAGTAAATTAAACAACCCACGGAACAACATCAACATTGAAGTTAAGAGGTTTTTATGTACTCGTTATAAGAGCGATCTGTATACATGGATTTATATATGTAGGTATGTATATATTTTCCACCAGCCTAAGACGAAATTATTATTCTTAAATCCTTTATAACTTTGCTCCGAATATTTTATTTTACGAATATTAAAAAAGCCTACCTTATTTTGATTTCATGTGAGTATGACATCTGAAATAGCAAAAAAAAAAAAAAAAAATTATTAGCAATTGAAAATTTGTTAATTTTCCACACCCACAAGCCAACCAATTTTTCATCTATGATTGCCTCTTTGTAGGTGTGTGTATAAAGTTATTTTCCTACAATTAAATACGATTATATATTTTATTATTGATTATTTTATTTAAAAAATGCTAAGAAATTAAAAAGCTCGAAATGTAATAAAAAAAAGAGGTTGGTTGCGAAAAATACAAAAAGATACGACGGTAAAATTTTGTTTCTGTATTTCATAAATATTTTATCAAAAAGTTAACTAAGAAGTAATTTGAACAAAAAAAAAATAAAAATAACGAACGGTACAAGACTTTCTCCGATTATGAAGTTATACCTGTGTGTCTGTCTGTGCGTTATGGAAAGAATTTAATTAGATTCACCCGAAATAAAAAATTGATAATTGAAAGGTACCACTTTCTTATGCAAATTATTACAAAAACAAAATTCATACAAGAAAAAAATTAAAATAAGTTTGAGGTTCGGCGCGCGGTGATGCGCAATCTGGAATAATCGCTTATATATAAATATATATGTACATATATATAGTGAGAATATAAAATAGCGACGGGATCAGAAATATTAATACCAAGCAAGTTGAAAGTTTGTGTAAAAAAAAAAAAAAAAAAAAACTAAAATTTCCTATAAAAGTTAGATTTTCGTTGTTTTTGTACCTGTTTTTGTTCATCTCTTGGTTTTGGTGTGTTTATTATAAATTTATCAGAAGATGAAAATTTTTATTTTGTATAGAGAAAAAACAACAGAAAATATTATAATATTTAAAATGGAATGAAATTATTTTTTTTTGCGTGTGTAATTTATTTTTCACGACAAGACGAAAAAAAAAATGTTTTCTTTGCTGGCAGAGTAAAGAAAAGGCTTTTATCCAAATGGACTCTTTAATATTTAATTTTTTTTCTTGTTTCGCTTCGTAATTTAATTTTGCCTTGTTCTCGTCGTTCCGTTATTCTTCTCGAATATTGAGAAATGAGTAATCAAGGATAATTTTTGTTGTTGCAATTGTTGTATTCGTTCGATAATTTTTGTTGTTGTTATGTTTTATATACATTATTGTTGTCGAGTAGGCAACAACAGCATGAAAATGCAGAATACTTGCCAATTAATAATTTCATTTTGGTATGTGTATGTGTCGGTAGGTATGTAAGATTGTGTGAGTATATCGAATGGAGGAAGTTGAAATTTATATAATTGGAAAAATTGGGAATGATAGTAAAAATAAAAACTTTATTGTGGTATTGCCGTATTATTCGAAGGGGATACAGTATTTTTGGTATGTTTATTGTGGTGTCTTAGTGCTACATTATTGGATGACCGTTCGTTGAAATTAATAATTTAATTTTCGGACTTAAGATTTAACTTATCCTTATTTATTAGCATACAAATCTGAAGGTTTAAAACTGTAAAGCTTTTCAAAGCAGGTAAAAGCTTTTGGTTTGTTAAAAATTACAAAGTGTTTTCTTTTGCATATTGGATATTTCACAACAATTTGATCTAAAAATATCAACTATTACCTGTAACCTCAATTTGCAGTAAAACATATTTTGAACGTATAATTTTGCAATATCTTACTGATATTTGCTACACGACCTAAATTTCTAGGTTCATTCAGCAATTTATGACAATTTTTTATGTCCAAAATATCTGAATAGCAAAATTTGTATATACAACAAAACTTACTAAACTCGGCTTGGCATTATCTGAAAGCTTTTGACGTATTCCTCCTACTCTCTTAATATTAGGAGAACAAAAAAGTTAAACCATAAAAAATATGTTGATAAAACTGATTTCGATTTCCTTAGTTTTTATTAATTACAACAGTTTAGAGTTAAATTGATATGTTAACTTTTCTGTAAAAAAGACCGAAATGGGATCTTTTATGAGTGATTTAAGGTTAAACCGGTTGAAAAATATTAAGCTTTTCTTCAAGATCCCGAGTTCAATTATCATGATGCAATTATAAAGCCAATTTTGATTAACCAGTTAATAAACTATTTTTTGAAGGTTCAGCCAAAATGTTGTTTCCAAAGGTAATGCAGAATTACAGAATTCTAGTGAAAATATAAACCACAACTTTTAAGTTTTCAAAATATTCTTGAATTCGAAATCAATTGCTCCCAAGATAGATCCGTAATTTTTCGAATTCGTTCTATAATATCAAGGACTGACCAAAATTTAATAAATGTTTAATAACCTCCCTTAAAATTCTAATTATTCAGAATTTTATTTTTTTAAGCATTTCCGGGATTTGAATTTAAAATTTCAACAATTATTGAATTACAAATTTACATATAGTATGTACTTTAAAATTTCTGGAACTCATAATTTTTTAAACTGTTTCTTAATCTTCAGAATATCTCTAAAACCTTTCAACAATTGCTTTGAAAATTTAACAAAATTACCCAGATTTCCAAGGAGCTATTAGAAATTAACGATAAATTATGTAACGTAATAATTTTGACCAAATGAACAGCTCTGGTTTGTCTTTCTATGGTGGTAAGCTTTTATTTTGAAATGTACAATTGTCTAGACAACGCTTTTGTGATCAACTGCAAACTTTTTCAGTTAAATAATTATTTAGAGTTTTTATTTGAATTTAACATAGCTATCAAGTCTAATACTAAGAATTTTACAAGAGATGAAAATAAAGTTATTATTTAGGATTTGAGGGGGTTCTTAACAACTGAAAAACTAAAACTTAATATTTTGGTAAGGTTTCTTTAAATAAATTAAAATAATATTTTTTGAAAATATTTGAAAATCAGAAGAAATATATAGCAGAGAGAAACCCTTTAAGGGGTGAGAACTTGAAAGAAAAATGCTGAAATATTTAGATCTTTATGTGAAATTTCAAAATTATTTGTCTTTGGCAATGACAATAAACGCACGAGCTTGACTATATGCCAAAATTAAAAAAAATTTGTGAGCAACTTAGGTGTCTAGCAATTTTTTAAAATTCATATTAGGTTGTAATTTTCTGGAAAATTCCATTAATCCATTACGGTTAATTTTAGCAACATCATACCAAACACTTTTTCATGCTGTTCATTTCTTGTTCTACATATTTTGGCCATTTTGGCCGATAAGCTATTAACAAATAATTGCTTAATTAATGATTTTAAAATATATTTAAATTTTAATTTTAATGAATTTACGACATTTTATTTTTGTCGTTTCAGCAATTCATAATAAAAATTAGCAACCATTTGACAAATTGACTGAAATATTTAAAAAAATAAATTAACACAATGGAACTACCATTTAGTTTATTGCAAAATAAAAAGTTTTCACTAGTTTAGTTCAGTCGTTTCAGTATGAATTCAAATTTCCAATTTTCATATGTAGAAGCACTAAAACACTTTAGATTATTTCGATTTACTGTTAGATTTAGGAAAGCTTTTAAGTTCAAGTTTAAAAAAGTCTTTTAAGCCATCAATAATTTGCAGCGCTAAATCGTATCTCATTTTTTATTACTTTAATTTTATAAAATCACTTTAAAGCTTACTATACAAATTTATAATTTTATTGCTTTTTGCTTCTTATTAGGAGCTTTCAAATGTATGGAAAATTTTGTTAATCCGAAAACTTAGCTTATCTGTACTAAATGTGGTAAAATACACTTATTTTTGTTTAATTTTCAAAACAGCTCTTAAGTAAGTTTCCAACTTTGATATTTAAAAGCGTTAAAACATCTCAATTTACCGTTAGATTTAAGAAAGCTTTTAAGTATAAATTTAAAAAAAAATACTAAAAGCAACTAATATTGCTAATGTCAATGGTATTTTGCTTTCATTTATTGCATACAAACAGAATTATCTCATTTTTCATATGAGCTTTTATATAAGCTAACAAAATATCTCTCGTTTGCTTGTTATTAGGAGCTTTTAAATTTATGGAAATTCCATTATGACGAAAAGTCAGCTTATTTGTACTAAATTAGGTAAACCACATTAGGTTTTGGTTAATTTTCAAAAAAGCTTGAAAGTGAGCATCCAGCTTTATAACTTAAAAACACAAAAGCACCCTAAATTTTTTGATTTATTGTAACATTTAAGAAAGCTTTAAGGTTCAAATTACAAAAAAAAGTAAAGCAGCTACATAATAAATTCGACTGTGATGTCTAATTTTTAGAAGTTTATTATTAGCTACTGCTTATGTCAATGGTACGATGAATTCATTTATTACAATATAAATACAATTACCTCATTTTTGTTATAAGGTTTTACATAAATAAAACAATTTCTATCGGGTCGAATCGTATCTGTTTTTCTTTAGTAATGCAATTAAAAGAAACTTTTTTGAGCTTTTCACAATAATTTTTACATTTTCTTGATTAATAAGCAGGACATTTTTAATTTATTAAAATTACATTAACCGTAAAAATCAGTTTACTTGTTTATTCATATTTGCAACAGCTCTAAAGTCATATTCCTATTTTAAATGTTAGATTTAAGAAAGCCCATAAATTCGACTGTGATGTCAAATTAAAAATGGTTATTTTAGCATTTAGCATCAATGGAACAGTGCTTTCATTTTGTACCACAAAAATAAGATTAGCTCACTTTTCTTATAAACTTTTATATAAACTAATATTGGTTGAGTCACATCTGCTTCATTTTAGTAATGCAATTTTAGAAAATCGGAAAGTGTTTTTCAATTTACAACGTTTTATAACAATTTTGTCAATTTATTTTTAAAATAATTCTTTTCTGAGCCTTATTTTTGCAGCCAGGCCTCAACGGCATTTCAAATTAATGAAATTAAAAGCTTTACTGAGTTTTACTAGTTTACGTCCGATTTATTAAACAAAAACCAAATGGAAACCCATTGAAATTGTTGGGCCAGCGATGTGAAAAACGCTTAAGTATCTGGGGACAGGTTTTTGGCTCGGATTTCTTTATAGTTAAAAGTATTCAAAATTTTTGAATAATATTGTAAAAGTTTAGAAATTTTGGAATTCAAAAAACTAGAATTCTAATGCTGTAGAAATATGTATATGTTTTAAAGAGTTTCAAATCTAAATTAATAATTTAGCTTATTATACAAATTTAATTTCAAAAAGGAAAATTTAAAGGTAATTTCGGTTATTTGAACAATAATTTAATTAAGGCGTTAAACTTAAAATCATTTAAATGTTTTAAGATCATTGTGCTAATTATTGATTTGCAAGCTATATTTGTCTGTATCTTGTATTCATTTCAAGCTATAAAAGCACCTCAAAAAAGAACTGAACATACATTTTTCACAATCCTTGGTACTCTTAAAAAAATTGTTCAAAAACTTCTAATTCCTAAAATTCTTATTAATTAAATTAATATCATTTTTCAAATTTGTAAAATAGGTACAATACGAGTATGAAATTCCGATGTCTTAAAATTTTTAAATTTCCTAAAAGTTTGCATTTATTTGGATGTTAAAGTTATAGTTGTTAAATACTTATACTTATACCTTTTGAATTTTGTTAACTCATAAAATTGACCGATTATTCGAAAATTGACCGATTATTCGAAAATTCCAAAATTTTTCATTCTAAAAGATTTAAAATTTGAAGCTTTTGTTCTTTAAGATGTCTTTAAAATTCCATTCATTATCAATTTTTTAAATAAGTTTTTATTTTTACATTTCTTAAATTCTTAAAGTACAAGTAATATAATCTAAGTAAAGCTCTAAAATTAATTAATTTCGTCTTTAAATTGGTTAAAATTATTTTGTTAGACTTATAGTTCGAGTAGCTATAATTGAAATTTTTCGTATTCTTAAATACTTTTTATTGCCCTTCTCTAGTTTCTCAAAATTTGAAAGCTCAAAGATTTTAAAATATCTGATTTTTGAAATATTTGTGCATTTTCATATTCATTCTAGAAAATGTTAAATATTACTAAACTTTCTAAAACCTTCTAAATTGTTTATCTAAAATATAATGCTTTTCAGAGAAATTTTAAAATATTTCAAATTGTACTGAAATTTTAAAATATTTAAAATTCTGAAATTTATAAAATTTCTTTCAGTCCATAAAATTCTTAAATTTTAGAAATGTTATTAATTTCAATTTTTGTAAGATATAATTTCATAAGAAACTCTAGAGTTTAAAATAATAATTTTCATTATAGAATTTCAAGAGTGTAATGTTTCTCTAAGAAGAGAATCTAAGGGTCGAATCTAATGTTTCCAAAAGTTGAAATTAATAAAATTTCTAAAATCCGTACAATTCCTCAAAACAATATAATGTTACAATTTATTAACCTTCCTGTCGAACGTTTCGTAAAATATTCCAATACAATATTTAACCTACTAACAATAGGAAAAATCGAATTTAGAAATCTAAGAATGTAGAATTTTTAATATTTAGCAGTTTACAAATAAGGAAGTTCAGGGAATTGCTTACAACTCAAATTTTTATTTCTTGACATAGGGTTTTAGTTTAAGCTGGTAATTAGACTCTATATACTATAGTTTGATAACTTTTATATTTCACATGGGGTTGTTACAAAAGAGTATTGGACCAAATAAGCATTTCAGAGTATAAATACATGTGTTTGTAAAATTTGGAAATACTTAAAATATTAAAGCTTTAATTTTAATAAAAAATGAGAAATTAAGGAAAATAGAGAAGAAGCTTAAAAATTTTTAAAAATCGATCATTACATCTTTCAGGGGAAGAGGAGTTGTTTAGCAGGAGTATAAAAGTGTAATAATTTGATTTAATGTGTGCACCGGAAATATTAGATCCAAAATTCCAAAGACATAAATCTCAAGACATTTAATACCTAAGGATTAAGAATTTTAAACTGTCAGTATTAAAGAAAAAGGTTCTCCACTCAAAAAATTAAATTCTATTTAACATTTAACAATAACAGCAAACACTCCAAAATTTTATAAAGATTTTATTTAAGGAAATCCTGAAATTGGACAATTATGATGTTTTGAAGTAAATCAAAAAATATTACGATAAGAAGGATTAAGATTTTTAAAAAATGTGCAATTTCTGATTTACAAAGTTAGGTGGATTAGAAATTAACTAATTGAGTTCTTTGAGCGTGGAAATCATAAAATTTACAAATTTTGAAATTAAAGATTATGGAAATGGTGAAAATTATAATTAAAGCATTTAAATTAATAAACTAGAAATTTAAAAACTTAAAATTCAATGGGTGCAAAGGTAAGGTAAGCCAAATTGTAGTGATATAAATTAATTTACAACATGAAGTTTCGAATTTTAATGCTTTGATTAAAAAATTAAGAAAGGATTACACACATTTCCGTAACTCAAATTTAAATAAGTAAGAATCAATAAAAATATTACTAATTTTGCGATTGTTATGTTAAATATTTTTATTTTATTTGAGGTTTATATATCCGAAAATTTTAAGAGAATTTATTCTAGTTGCGAACTACTGAGCCTATGATTATGAATATTTGCATAGAAATATAATTTATGCCTTTATTCAGTAAATCTTGAAATTTTTACATTAAGATAGAATTGTAACTAAAGAAATTTGAAATACGCGATGCAGCAAAACTATGAAGACATTTAGTAGGTTATCGTTTCCTGACATTTAGAATAATTCGCAAAAATTAAAAGTAGAAAATTTAAGATATTAAAGAATTTCTTACTTTAGAATTTCGAATAATTTAGATAGAACTGTTTTTCACTAATTATATAATTTTTTGTTTGTTTTTAAGTTTAAAAATTAAATTGTTTCCGAAAATGTTTCCCTAAATTCTGAATCTTACTGTTTGTTACAGAAATATAGAATTAATCGAAAAAACTGAAAAATTCGAAAATTTAATTTGCGGCATTTAATCAACTTACAACTAAAATTAATATAAAATTTATGAAAATTAGGATCCTTTGAACATAGGTTAAAATAAAATTCCTGGAATTACATAAATTGCTAATTTCGAAAATGACAAGCTATTATTAATTACTATTTTTCCCACAAAAAATAATAATTCTGGGAAGTTAGTAAATAAAAAATTTCCGGCTTTAGATAACTGAGACATTTTGGAATATTCTGAAATTCATTGATTGGTTAGTTCTTTAGAGAGATTTCAATAGATTTTTAATTTGTTCCAAAATTTAAGAATCCAGAACTTTATGATTTTAATACAAATTTAAAAATTGGAAACAACGTTTCTAGTAATTGACAAATTAAGTTCCTTTATACTGAGTAAATTGCAAATTTAATTTCGTTCTAAAATTAGAAGAAGAATTTACAAAAAATTAGATATTAAAATTTTAGAAAATTAAATTTCTGGGAGTCGTCTAAAAACATAAAATATTTTATGAAGCAAATAGGAAAAATTTACTAAGTCTTTAATCTGTTAACACGTCTAATAAATTTTACACATTTTGAAAATTTCTTGCTACAAATTTCACTTAATTTCATCACATAAAATGTATTATTAATTTAATTTATTTATTTTGGTAAAACAAGTTGAGAAAAATTTTATTTGTGCTTGGAAACTCTGTAATTAAAAATTTCTGAATTTTAAAACCTGGAATTTATTCAAATAGAAATTTACATGAAACCAAGCAATTTGGGCCTTAAAATTCAATTTATTTAAATTAAAAATTAATTTATTAAACTTAAATTTACGACGATTTCAGGGAAGCTTAGTTTTTCTGGAAAACTTCTAAATTTCAAAACTAAAGAATTTATGTAAGTAATTTACGTAAAATTGTTAAGCCCGTTCTCAATAAATTATTAGGGGTTAAAATCATTGAAATTCTCATTAATAATTTAGAAAATCTAAGAAACGAACTGTTATATGTGTGAAATTTATTAATTTTTAATTTAAATTTTGTGACTTACAAAGTCGGTGGATTAGAAAATGATTTCAGTAATTTGATGGGAAATTTTGGTATAAAAAATGGAATACGTCAAATTCAGCTAAAATTTGGATTTTAATAATTTAGAAATCAAACATTTTGGGAACGGTATAAATTTTATTTTTTAAATTTTTAGTTTGGTAATAGAAATTTGATCCATGAAATTTAATAATTTAGGAAGTTATTTGTTTAGCTGATACGAAACTATGTAGAATCCAAACGCCATTGTTTTAGAAATAAAACAAATTCTATAACTTAATAAGTTATGAGCAATAAGAGCATTTTCAATTTGGAATTTTGAAAATGCAGAAATTTAATTTTCTTCAATAGCCAAATAAACTTATATTGATAAATTCATTTCTGGAATTAACCTTGGAATTTTAATATTTTGTTCTGAAATATTAAAGAGATTAAAAATCTACAAAATTCAAATGACAATGTATATGTATGTAAAAATGAAATTATTCCAGATTTTGGTACTGTTATGTTAAGTAATTAATTACAAATATATCAAAGATAAAAAGGTAATAATTAACAAAAATTAATTTTTTTTAATTAACCCGAAGTTTGGTCTAAATACCTTAAATTTTAAGTTTTGTTAAAATTTGAAATTACTTTGTGAAGAATTTATCAGGTTCTTGAACCTAAAATTGTTGGATAGTTTGCAAAATTTTGGATTTAAAGAATTTAACAGATTATTTGTTTAAGTATTTCAAATAATTTAAGGATATAACATTTGAGCCGCGAAAATTTAAGATTTTAACATGTACCCAATTTTTAATAATTCAGAAATTTTTTTTTGGTGAATTTTGAAGTTAAGTAATTACGGAGTTCTGAAGATTTATTTTTAAGAAATTCGATTTTAGTCTCAATAAAAGTAAGTATAATCTAAAGTCTCAATTTAATTGTTACAGGATTAAAGAATTAAAACAAATTTTAAAATCATGAAATTTTTACATTAAGAGAGAATTGTAACTAAAGAAATTTGAAATACACGATGTAGCAAAACTATGAAGACAGTTAGTAGTTTATCGTTCCCAGACGTTTAGAATAATTTAAAGTAGAAAATTTAAAGTAGAAAATTTAAGATTTTAAAGAACTTTTTATTTCAGAATTTTGAATAATTTAGAAAGAATTTTTTAAACTTTAGAAATTCAATTATTTCCCACAATGTTTTTTTAAATTTTGAATCCTACAGTTTGTTACAGAAATATATGATTAATAAGTTAAACATTTTAAAAAACTTGAAAAATTCGAAAAATTTAATTTGCAGTTTACAACTAAAATTACGATCCTATGTATATTAAAATTAGATTCTTGGAATTTCATAAATTGCTAATTTCGAAAATCACAAGCTATTAATTAGTATTTTTTCTAAAAAAAATATTAATTTAGGGAAGTTATTAAATAACAAATTTCCAGCTTAGATAACTGAGACATTTTGGAATATTATGGAATTCATTAATTGGTTAGTTTTTAAGAGAGATTTCAATAGATTTTAAAATTGTTTCAAAATTTAGGAATCAAGAACTTTATGATTTCAATACAAACTTAAAAATTGGAAACAAGGTTTCTAGTATCTGAAAAATTAAGTTCCTTTAATCTGAATAAATTCCAAGAATGTACAAAAAAAAAATTTCAAAACTTAAATTTGCTGGAGTCTAAAAACACAAAATATTTTATGAAGAAAATGGGAAAACTTTACTAAATCATACATAATGAGTAATCGTAGTCTTAAAATTTTTTACCATTCTGTTAACACATCTAATAAATTTCACACATTTTAAAAATTACTTGGTACAAATTCCTCTTAATTTCATCATATAAAATGTATTATTAATTTAATTAATTTAGTTTTAGAAAAGAAGTTGAAAAAATGTTATTTTTCTCTTGAAACTCTGTAATTAAAAATTTCGGAATTTTAAAACCTGGAATTTACTCAAATAAAAATTTACATGAAATCCTACAATTTGGACTTTAAAAATAAATTTACATAAATTAAAAATTAATTTAATTAACTAAAATTTACGACGATTTTAGGAAAGTTTAGTTTTTCTGGAAAACTTATAAATTTCAAAACTTGTAGGATTTATGTAAGAAATTTACGTAAAGTTGTAAGGCCCGTTCTGAATAAATTTATTAATTTTTAATTTAGAATTTTTTGAAATTTGCCAAAAAAAAATTTGAAAATTTTAGAAAATTGTAATTTTGTGACTTACAAAGTCGGTGGATTAGAAAATGATTTGGGTAATTTGATGGGAAATTTTGATATAAAGAATGAAACACGTAAAATTTAGCTAAAATTTGGAATTTACCAGTTTGGAAATTAAACATTTTGGAAACTGTAAAATCAACAAAATTCAAATGACAATGTATAAGTAAGTAAGAATGAAAGATTCCATATTTTGCTATTGTTTTGTTAAGTAATTAATTACAAATTTAACAAAGAAAATGATTAAATCTTAATTTTAAGAATTTTAAATATAAAAAGATAATTATTAACAAAAATTATTATTTTTTAATTAACCCGAAGTTTGGTCTAAATACCTTACATTTTAAGTTTTGTTAAAATTTGAAATTACTTTGTGAATAATTTAGTAGGTTCTTGAACCTAAAATTTTAAGATTGTTTGCAAAATTTTGAATTTTAAGAATTTAGCAGATCCTGTGTTTAAGTATTTCAAATAATTTAAAGATATAAAATTTGAGCCGCGAAAATTTATGATTTGGACATATGCACATGACCATTTCTTACCCTCAAGTTCCAATTTAATTGTTACAGGATTAAAAATTAAAACAATTTTTGAAATTTTGTGCAGTAATAAACTATAAAATATAGAAAAAAATAAATTATACATTTTGGAAATTTCACTTGCCGACATTGAGCTTACGACTAAAATTTGTTTAAAATTAATGAAAATAATAATTCTAGAAAAATAATAATTAAGCTTTCTAGCCCTTCGAAGCGCCCTGTACAAATATATTGTACATCCACTTTTAATGCGTGTAAGTATCGATTATTTTATTTTTAGATACAAATTTGAGTGTGTTCTCATTATTTTACATGTTTTCTAATATAATAAAGTGGTATGTGTTAAAGTACAATACTAAAAGTTTAGTTGGCTGACAGTTTCCTTTCAACGAAGTTGTGTTTTATTGTGTTTGATGGTAAGTTATTTGTATTTCGTTAATATTTCCAATAAACTATAAAAAAAATTGTTTTTAAAAGTGGTAATTACATTTAGAATAATTAAATAATACTATTTTGAAGAAACGGTTTGCTATTTTGTGTTAAAAATAAAAACTTGTACTACAATACACGTACAATATATTGTACAAAGCGTTTGAAATGTTGTGCACAATATAATGTACTTTTGTTCCTTATCCTTCTTCATTCGGATGGCGAAGCTGATAATATTGAAGATGGTAATGATATCGATATCGAAAACAATATTGCACCAGAGACAGCAGACCGCTACGACGTTATCGCAATAGACGTGCCCATACCAGATCGAGGCGAACATTTGGATTTTGAAACCTGGGGTTCAGATGAAGATAAGCAATTAGACGAAAATGAAGCATTAGTTATTGCTATGGGCGATGGAACCTCAGATATATCTATTCCAGATACTGTAATCATTGAAAGCATACAGTTCACTCGTAAATGTGAAATTCAATTGAGATGAAAAGTGTTTCAGCTAATAGTTATTCCATTTGATGCGATTCCAAATAACGTAAACGAAGTTTTAACTCCGCTAAATTATTTTATGAGGTATATACCAAATAACATATTTGAAAAATATGCATTTCATACTAACCAGTATGCCCAGCAAAACGATGTGACCTCGTTCAAACCGACCAACTCGACTGAGATCAAAAAGCTTTTTGCATTACATATCCTAATGGGTTGTATGAAATTTCCACGTTTGAGATTATATTGGTCGCCAGTGCTAAATCTAGAAATATTTAGAAATAGCATGTCTAATAGGCGGTTCAGCTAACTGAGGCAGAATTTACACATCGTGAATAATTTGGATCGACTTAAAAATTGCACTGACAAATTTTATAAGACTCGGCCACTAAAAGATGCAGTTCATTGTCATTGTTTGACGATCCCAGTGGAGGAAAATATTTCGATCGACGAACAAAAGATTCCTTTTAAGGGGCGCTTATCGATCAAGCAGTACATGAAGGGGAAACCAAATCCATGGGGCTTCAAGGTATTTGTAAAGTGTGACAAAAGCGGAATACCTTATAATTTCTTCCTTATCAGGGTGCTTGATTAGGCTTGCCACCAATAAACCTTTGCCGTTTCGGGTTTGGCGCAAGTGTTGTTTTTAAATTGTTTAAAAGATTAGATCAACACGGACATAAATTGTTTTTTGATAATTTTTTCAGTTCATACCAACTAGTAGAAATTTAAAAAAATAAAGTAATCAACGCAGTTAGTACAATACGCATCAATCGCTTTGCCAACCCACCAATCATGTCAGATAAAGAAATGTCTAAAAAACATCGAGGATTTCCAAATTCTGTCACAAGTCGTGATGGTAAAGTGACAATTATAAAATGGAAAGACAATAAGCCGTTAAATCTTGGATCGAATTTTGTTGGTTTTGGACACACCGATACTGCTCAAAGGTGGGATAAGCGGCTAAATAAATATGTTTCTGTGCAAAGACCGGAAATAGTACGATTGTATAATTCAAGCTTGGGTGGCGTAGATCTGTTAGACCAACTGATATATGTAAGCTACTATCGAGTTTTTATACAGTCCAAAAAATGGCCATTACGTGTCACGACACACTTCATGGATTTTGCTATTTGTTAAAGCTTGCTATAGAATACAGGCTTGATTGCCAGATAAATAAGATTCCAAAACGGGATATTATGGATTTGCTGAATTTTCGAATGGCAATTGGTAATTGTTTGGCAATTGCGGGTAATCCAACCAATAGGAAGCGTGGTCGTGGGCCCAGCGATAAATAATTAAAGGTAAAACCTTACACATATCTTAAAATAGGCTAAAAAATATAAATATATTCTGCAAAATTTTTTGGCTTGTTTAAATTTAAATGGCGCTCGAAAGGGCTAGAATTTCAAATATCAATAAATTATGAAATTTGCTAATTTCGAAATTGCCTCACGAAATGTTTCCACAAAAATTAACAAATCTAAAAATTTCACGGAACAATAAATTCCAATCTTTAAATATTAATTACAACAATTTCGAATATTTTGGAATTCAAATTTTCAGTAGTTTGGTCATTCGAATAAATGAAAATAATCCAAATTCTTTCGAAATTTTGAAATCAAGAATTTGTGGTCGTAGTAAAATTTTTAAAAAGGTAACAAATGTCATGAAACAAATGTGAAAAAATATCCTTCGTACTGTGTAACGTAAAAATATTAAAAACTAGCACCATTCCGATTACACAGCTAATCACATTAACCCATTTTGCAAATTACTTCCAACCAATTCCACTCAATTTCATCACAACAAATTAATTAGATCAAAATACTAATTTATTAATCCGTATGCCGTAAATAATTTAATTTTATATTTCATATACACAAACAGATAGTAATATTTAGCACCGAGTAGAGTGGGAAGGTAGTTGTCGGGACATATGTTTCATAATTCACCAAACTTAATTTATAAAATTTCATCAATAAAAGTATAAAATATTTTTTTTATGCTTTTAAAAAAAATGAATTTTGAATTATTTATTATTTTTATATACATACATATACGGGAGATATATAAGGGAGAAGTGGGTATGTCACCAAAAAAAATAAATAAAAATATTAATTTTAATTATGTACTTGACTATGACATAATTGCTATCAATATACTTGAGACTGATAAGATCCGCCAATTTATTTCTACCATATTTGATAATACATGCATAAAATATTTTGTTGTGGTGTTCCCCTAAATTTCCATCATTTTTCATATTGTATGTTATGTATGTTGTATATAAAAATAAAAAAACAGAATAACATTAGCCAAATAAAAAAAATATTTATGACAAATGTATGATTGACATGCGATGTGTATGGGTCACATATATTATTTAAATTATAGTTTTTTATTCAAATAAATATAAATAAAACTTATAGTACTCCAAGCTATATATGTATATATGTGTAGGGGATATTAAGGATATAAATATGATTTATAATAATTAAGTTAATTTGCAGAATAATTGCAAAAAATTTGTACCCTTATCAATAAAATACATTTATTGTATACGCAAATTATTTGGTTAACCCCTTTTAATTATTTTGTATTTGGTCATATACGTACATATATAAATGTGTGACGAGGTTTTTTTTTTACACATTTTAATTGAGTGTTATAATGTTATTATAGGGTGGTTAAAAATAAAATTGATGTGCGTTGATAAGAAAATAATTTTCGATATTGTTCCGGTTCAAAAAATACTGTACTCAGAAAATAATAATAAAAAATCTGTTACACATTCCAACAAAATATTTTAATATTTATGATTCGGCATAAGTCAACAAACGAACATATTTTCTATATAACACAAAATACCGCACAGTGGAAAACAACAAAGTTGATAAGAGAAATACACAACACAACAAAACTCAAGAAAACCAATTTTCTTATCATAATATTTTTCTTTTTGTTTTGGATGACTATGTTTGTGTGAGTGTTATCATTTTTGTTTTGTTGGTCATAAATTTATTGTTCCGTCTTTCTTGAAAAGAAAAAAAAAAACTTGGAAAAATTTATTTTTTTGTTGTTCATTGTTGTTTGGTCGACAATATTTTCAACGCTGTATGTTTTTAATGGGTTTTTACACAACCATTAAGCATTTTATATATACAAAACTCTTGAGTTTGTTTGCACTATATAAACATAGTAGAGAAGAAGTGTACAATATTTGTATTTTTTTTTTTTATGTGTTTATGGAATGACAATGTTATGGGCTCCCATTTTGATAATTTAAGCATAATTGTTGTTAATTTTGATGCGGATAGATTTGATAATTTTGCCAGGGCAAGATAGATAAAAAATGATTTGTTCGGGGTCAAGGGTTGCAGTGCTTATTGCTTGTTAAATTAAAAGCTTCGAACGTACCAAACAAAAGTCATCTCCCGTATGTTTTAAAGATTTCCTGTTGAGCTTTGTCTTTAAAATATTAAAATCGCTTTAGCGGTCTCACCGTATTATTTATATTGGAACATTTGGGGAAAGTTCAGAAATACAACGTACAATACCAATAAATGGAAGAAGCTCCTAATAATTAGAATAGTTAATTTATTATATTCAGGTATCTATTTAAAACTGGAAAACTTCTTCTGAATCTTATTGAAAAAAAAAAAAAATCCGGTGCAAATAAGAAAGCTTAATAATAAATCAAAGCTTTCCACGATAATAATAATTTGATTGAATATTTTCCTGGGAAAAAGCTTTTATGAAAACTTCTAGATGAATAATGCGAATTCAGTTCGATTTGAGCAGTTGTAATTTTTAACTGACATAACTTAATAATAAATTTTGTGTTCGCAAGCTTTTCTATCAAAAAGAAATTTTGCACAGTGATTCTAGAAAGAGGGCCACTTTTTGAGAAAAATGACTTATGAGAGTGTTTTTGACATTCCTCCTTTTTTCCCCGTAGTCTTCAAATTTGAAAAGTGAGGCTCTCAAATTCTATGAAAGATATTTTTTTTTTTTTAATTCTGGGCTTTTACCGAATACGTCAGGCAACAGGTCATCTGGCTTCTAAACAAATACCGCACGAAATTGAGAATATTAGCAATGAAAGCTTTAATGAAATATTAATGTAGGTGATCAATTTGTAGAAAGAGCTTAACGTGAAATATTTAATTTAAACTTTTAGTAATTGTGTTTGTTTGTACAGTAAAAGGCTTTAAGAGTTCTTCCCTTAATTAAGCACCTAAAAATTAAACCGAGCTTTTAAGAAAAAATCAAAAATATTTTTTATACAACAGCTTTTTCTGAAATGACTCTTATCCAAATTTTACGAGTAACATGATTTTAACTAGATAAATTTTGAGCTTTATGACCAAATTGGCGTATGGTTAAAAAGCCTGCCAAAATAAAAAAACGAATTAACTATTTCCTACGAAATTAGTTTTCGTCTTTACCACTCCGCGAATTTTAATTTTCTTAACCTGTTTTGCATAAACATTTTTATAATCGTTTATCGTGCAAAGGCTGAAGACCGTGATCCATGGCTCATCTATATTTTATTGGGCAAAATTGATACCGAAACGAAACAATTGTTGGCAAATGATACAGTGGACAAAGATTTTCCAACCGTTGAAAATGTATTAACCTTTTTAAATAAATGGTGTGACGCCCTATAAATATGTGAGTCAACTGCTAAAAGATTTGCAACAAGAGCTACGGCAAATCACTTGTAGATTGTCCACAGAATCCATCCCACCTTTAAATGCCCATAATTTAAAAATATGAGTTGGGTCGCTAAGTCAAGAATAATTTCGGAAAAGAATTTAGTGAACGGTGTTACTCCAAATCATCTTGCCTCATTTGCAGAAAACGACATCACACCTAAATTCATCAACATCAAAATGATGCGCATGTTTCCAGCCAAACAGCGACAAATTGTCATGCCTCAGTAGAACACCAACCGGCATCTTCACAAGAAATTTCTGGAGCAACTTTACCAACCTAAACTTCAAAGTCCACTATTGAGTCCAACACAAACGCTTTCGAATAATCCTTTGAATGCTAAGGTGCTACACACACACACTACTACTCGACAAACACGGTAGAACCGGCGGCAGTTATATACATCAAATCACGTACTGGTGAGCTCCAGCTGTATCGCGCACTATTAGATTCGGGCTCAAAAACGTCATTCGTTACCGAATCAAGTGCACAAAGCCTAGGCCTAAAGCGAAGCCAATCTTCCTTATCAGTTTACGGTCTAGCATCATCATCAGCAGCAGGAAAAACGCGAGGGAAGATCGGTATGACCGTACATTTCAGAACTGACAGAAATTATCGGTTGAATGTCACGGCATTATTATCAACTAAACCAATAAGTTTTAATATATCAAAGGTAAATTTGGAGTTAGCAGATCTACATTTCTATGGCCCAAACAAAATCGATGTGCTTCTTGGAGCCGACATATTTTTCGAAGTGATAGTTTACCAATCTACACGTCACAACTGATCCAAATATCGAAATAACAAAGGAAGATCACGGGACGGTCTCTTAATGACATTTTACATAGATTGTGCCAAATATACAAAACGACCTGACCACGATAATTCTGCGATTTCGAAGGCATGCAATAGCAATGGTCGCTGACATAGAAAAACTGTTTAGGCAAATCCTGCGGTAGATCCTGATCATGCAAATTTCCAATTAATTTTGTGGCGTGAAAATCCGATGGAGCAAGCTAAATACGGTTACTTATGGAACACCAAGAATTTCAACTGAAAGCGCTGGTCAACTATACTTAAGAGCCTAGATACATGGATGACTTGCTGACTGGATGTAAGAATATTCAAGAAGCAGTAACGCTTAAAGACCAGCTAAACAGTATATTAAAGGAAAGTGGATTCAACCTGAGAAAATTTTGAAGTCATTTTCACAGCAAGAAGTCCAAAACACTCCAAAACTAATAGAAGATGATTCAATCGTCAAAACACTTGGCATCATCTGGAACGCTGATCTTGACATTTTTTCTTTCAAGGTACAGACAAGTATTGAAGCAACAATTTGGACAAAGAGGAAGATTTTATCTGCAGTAGCCAAACTGTACGATCCGTTGGGCTGGCTTGCACCTACCATAATTCTTTTTAAATTGTGTTTGCAGAAGTTGTGGTTACTAAAGTTAGAATAGGATAACACCGTACCAACAAATATGAGAAACTTGTGGTAGGGAATTTACAATTCATTAGTAGAATTGGAAACCATTAAAATTCCACAAAGACTGACAACCTTAACTGGTTCTACACAACTACAACTACATGCATTTTGCGATGCGTCTGAAGCTGCTTACGGTAGTATGGAATATAACGAGTGATCATCGAACTTTGCGAAATCACTGTACATATTATAACAGCAAAGAATAAGGTTGCGTCAATAAAATAAATTTCACTACCAAGATTGGAACTGTGTGAAATGGTCCTGTTGGCAAAACTAATTAAATATTGCATCGAATCTCTTTCTTACAGCAATATACAGGTTTTTCACTTGGGCGGATTTGATGATCGTACTCCATTGGCTATCTGACGTTCCTCGATGATGGCAAAGTTTTGTTGGCAATCGTACGGCTGCAATTCTGGAAATCGTTCCTCGAAATAAGTGGCAGCATGTGGATTCAAAAGATAATCCGGCGGATGCGACAACCAGAGGAGTCAACATAAGGCATTACTACAATTACAGCTTCAAAATCAACAACAACAGCCTTGGAAGGAGCGTCTATGGAAGAACGGTCAAAATACATTAATGTTTTGACAACGGCGATCACTGAGGAGGATGTTGTTCTGCAGTTATTAACAAAAGTGTCATTCTGGTACAAAATTCGAAAGGTGATGGTACATATTTTGCGATTTGGAAGACCAAGACAGTATAGTAGCAACTAAGTAACTAAGGCCATTTGGCACATTTTTGGCCATTTGGCACAGGCTAAAGTACGGCGCTAAAGGAGAAAACCTTGACAAAAAACCCTAATCTAAGGTGGAACTGCATATGCCGATGGATGAAGGCTGATAGTTTAATCAGTTCAAAATATTCGGACTCTGGATACCAGGAACCCTCCAGTTTTATTTAGCCTTCCTGTAATAAAGCTGGGTGACTTATAATAAAATAAAATCAAACGGAATACGGGGCAGGATTAGGAATATACGGGAGTGGGACAACCCTCTCGAAGTTCTTGGATTCCAATGCAACCGTGTTTCTAGCGGAAATACATGCTGTAGTAAACATCTAGGAGGAAGAGCAATAAGCCCAGATAGTATGTATCACTACCGTATTCGATTAAGCATCCAATAATACTTTGAAACAATGTTTGTGAAAAAATAGTTCGAGATTTTCACTTCGATCATCACACGAAGCAAATATCTGATGATAGGGGCACAACATCTTATTAAACGCTGTATAAGGGAAGATTTATAAGCGGCACGTTGTAAGCAAAGTAGATCGTTCCTAAAAACGGTATTAGATTACGCGGGGCCAATTTATATAAAGAGAAGTAAACGCCAAACCTCTGCGCAGAAAAAGCATACGTGGCAGCGTTGTTATGTTTAGCTGTAAAAGCAGTCCATTTCGAAGCGGTCAGCAGTCCTGATACAGCATAATTTTAGGCAGCACTCAAGCAGTTCCTTGCACGGGGAAATCCTCAAAAAATTTGGTGTGACAACGGATCAAACTTTGTTGGAGTTAACCAAGAATTACAACAAACGAAGCAGCAGATAATCAATCAAACAAACAAACTACTAATTTATGGTTTTCTCTTGCAGAAAGGCATTAATTTCCTGACCTTGGCGGGCTGTGTGAATCTACAGTCAAATCATTCAAACACCATTCCGGAAGAGGGTCATAAATATTAATCTTACGTTTGAGAAGACTACACTTATAATTTAAATTGAGTTACTATTGAATCCAATACCATTAAGCAGACTGAGCGATGATCCAGCCGACTTACAAACGTTAACGCCGGCTCATTTCCTAGTCGGAAAAGCCATGACAATTGTTTCTCAGCCAAAGTTAGATGAAGTACCAGAAAACCAATTATCAAAATGCCAGAATATCCAGCAACGTACTCAGGGATTTTGGAAGCGATGGCATCGAAACTATCTAACGTCATTACAGCAACGGTTCAAATGGAAAAACAAAAGGACAAATCGATATGACCATACATTCCCAAACAGATAGAAATTATCAAGTAACAGTCACAGCTCATATCATCAATAACATCACAACATTATTACCAACCAAGCCAGTAAATGTCAAAAATTTAACTATACAATTGGTCCAAATCTGCAGAGTGACCTGACTACAATAATTTTAAATTGTCGAAACCATGCAATTGCACCAATAGTAAAGATGTCATTATGGAGCTCAATAAATAATAGTAAATAAAATTTTAAATTAATTTATTAATTTACATTTATAATTGTTTATTTCTTGATTGAAATAATTTTATTATTTATAACACAATTAATTTATTTTATTTTCCACCATTTTGTCACTAAAAATATTTTGGCGGCCAACACCTCGAGCGACGTGTTGTTGCTTACAAGATTGAGACGAGACTAATTTTAATTTTTAATTTTATTTTGTTTGTCGCTTCACATGGAAGAGATAGTAAGTTTACTTGTCCTTTTATGTATAAGGTGTTTCCGTTTGCGTCTGTTCTGACCGTGTGGCGGCGAACGCATGCATAAATGCGTGAACCGCCACAGGACTCCCCCCACGAGTGACATCCCCCTCCGTGATGATTTATCTCTGTGCGGCTGAAACGTCTGGCTCTACTAGAATCGTTAGCCGAACAGTGTTATCACAGGGATTGAGTGTGCGTGTGTAATAGTTAGTGTGCGTCTATGTTCGTGTGTGTCTGTGTGATGCTTGTGCATGTGTGTGTGATGCTTGCGTGCGTGTGTCTGTGTGATGCTCGAAATCGTATGCGAGTGTGTGTACGTGCAGCAGTGTAGGAGAGTGATGAAGGACACACCAGGTAGTTGGGAGCAGGGGCTTCGACCATAGACCTGATGTGGACCTCAACACTGTCCCCACTGAGTGCTGCGTGTGTTTGAGTGCGTCCGACTTGCAAAACCATGACTTGCCAGTTTACGTCTGACGTTTCCTTGTCGTGGTTTTGTTAGTTTCGGTAAGTGTCAGTATCTGGTCCCAAAACATGCGCCAGACCAGAATGGTATGTTCTGAAGCCTGACGTAGCCTGTTTTGGGGCCAGTTTCAGTCCTGTCAGTGTTTGTTCTGTGAGTCTGGGGAGTGTGATCGATGTATGTCGTTTGTGTGGTTGCGATTAAAACAAAATATGAAATAATTTTATTGGAAAAAAACTAGACAAAAAAAACTGGTGGTGAAAAATTTAGAATTATTGTATACAAAAAAATAAAAAATAAATATGCCTTGATGGTGTTGTCGTCGGTGTTGATGGCGATGGTGCTGATGATGGAGATGGCGGCGATGATGTTGATGATGGTGTTAATGCCGCTGCTGCTGGTTCCGTTCTTTCCGCCGCTGTTGTTATTATAAGGCGCTGCTGATGATGTCGTTCTTGTTGATGATGTTTCGTCGATGGCGGCCATGATAATGACGGCGATAATGATGTGACGATGTCCAAGGCCGGCTAATGTGATGATGAGGGTGGTGATAATGATGATGATGATGATGCCGCTGTTTTGTCTTTCGTTTTTTTTTTTTATGATGGCAATAATGTAAACGCACAACGTGTTATACATGTGTGCATTGCGTTTGGTGTTATTTTATAATATCACAAGTTGCGCAGCATTGTGTTGATTGTGGTGTGACTTCTGTTATGTGTGCTTGTATTTGTATGTGTTTTTTTATTTTTTTATGTGTGATGTTATGTAAGCTCTCTCTGTGTTTAGTATGACTCCATTTGATTGCCCGGTTTATAAAAATGTAAATGTTCAATGTGTATTTTGTGTTCAAAATTTTATTATACAAAAAAAATAACTAAAACCGCGTGTTCCTGTCCATAAAAATGGACGTCGGTTGTCACCAATATGGGGTACACAAATAAATAATTTGAAACACATTTATATTTTAATTTCTTAATTTACATTTTTAATTATTATTTATTGATTAAAATTATTTTATTATTTATAACACAATTAATTTATTTTATTTTCCACCATTTTGTCACTAAAAATATTTTGGCGGCCAACACCACGAGCGACGTGTTGTTGCTTACAAGATTGAGAAGAGACTAATTTTAATTTTTAATTTTATTTTGTTTGTCGCTTCACATGGAAGAGATAGTAAGTTTACTTGTCCTTTTATGTATAAGGTGTTTCCGTTTGCGTCTGTTCTGACCGTGTGGCGGCGAACGCATGCATAAATGCGTGAACCGCCACATCATCTTTGTACAAAATTTGTTAGGTAATATTTTAACATTAAGAAGACCAGCACGAAAGAGACACCTTACTAACTGCCAAAGGGATATAATCACTCCAGCTGAGCTGAAAGACGCTGAAACAATAATTCTCTATAAAGTACAACAACGTGTATTTAAAACCGAGTTAGCAACGCTTCATAGGGAATCACCGATAAAAAATCAATTGTCCTCGTTAGATCCATTTACTGATTCGAACGGGTAACTTATAGTAGGCGGATGGCTCGGGAAATTATCTAAATTCAATCAGATCACGCGCGAAATTAAAATCTACTGTGCGATTTAACCATCGGCATGTGTCAATATTTGGTGTAATTGTCGTGAATTTGTGATCAGAAGAATTACCTCAATTTTGTTACAACAGTGTGTTACGTACGAAAATGAAAACCAAAGTTCAATAAAGAATTCACCGTTTGTGTTCTTTAATTCATCATTTATTTCAAGAGTGGATTTGCTGTAGAAATTGAATATACAGTTTTGCTTATTTGGGACTAAACCATACATCACCTAAATTATACTTTCACCGTCAACATTTTTCATCAGCTGTTTTTGGAACAAAATAACTACCAAACACTATCGCACAGGGCTACAAACATTTTTTTTTGTGAGAAAATACCTTGAAATTTGCAAACATGCAAAATTTCAAGGAGTAGTCTTTTTACAATGGTTTCTGAGGTTTCATGCTATGCAGACAAGTTACGTAAAGCTAAGTTAAATTTGCAGATGTTATGAAAAGGTAAAAGCTTTCAATATTTAACGTAACACTGTCTTGGTTCCAAATATCTGGAAGGTCAGAAAATCTTTAAAATATAAATTGAAGTGAAGAAATTTATTTAACTTGCGATTTATTTCAATAGAAAAAAGCTCGAGATTTAATTTCTAAGCATCATTAAATGTAAAGTTTTTTTGTTGTGGAAAAGACTGTTATATTCTTATTAATTTCACTTCTTCCAAATTAAACATTTTTTTTCTAAAATTACAATATAACATTTCTTGGAAGCACTATATCGAGGTATTGTATATAAAAAGCTTTTCACTAGTAGTACTTCATTTATTTTAAGTCGGTATTTATTTCAAATCTTTCCACCGTTTGATTGCATATTTTTTTTTTCTTTTCATAATATTACACAGCTTATAATTTCTAGGAATAAACTTTTGTAGGAGCTAAAAGTTTTTCCCCGTTTGTTTTCAACAATATTCGGCTTAAATCTGTTTAGATGTTTGAATTTTTGCTTTTCATATTTTTGAAAGGAATTATAGCTGTTGTAAAGCAAAGCTTTTATAAACAAACATTTATTGCAGAGATAGCTAGTTTATATACATTTAAAAGCTTATAATAGCTTGTACAGAATGTTAAAATGGTTATAGAATTTTCATAAAAGTGAACCTCTGAAACTAAATTAAGAAGAAGAGAAGAAATCCAAATTTAGAATCTGATCCGTTTAAAGCAAATTTAAAAACATTTCAAATACTTTAAAGCTTGTTATTAAATTTGTCAGTCGATTCTTGTTTAAAGGTTAACCTTAGTGTGGCAGCAAGTATAACTTTATGGATATAAATAAAATATGAAATATAGCAAACTGAACAACATTTAATTTAGAAAAGCTTCTTTAGAGCTTTAATTAAGTAGATTTAGAATCAGAACTGTTCAAAGCAAATTTTAAAACTAGTTGACACTTAGAAATTTATTATTTTTAAAAGCTTCTACTCAAAATTCATATTCAATCAAAATACTATCCTAGAAAGCTTTTTTAGAAAAAAAAAATTGGAATAAATGAAATATTATTGGAAAAATCTATTTTATTCAGTATTGGCATACTTTTTTTAAAAAAGGAGTTTGTATGTAGAAGGAAAAAAACACTTTTGAACTTTTTCTTTATTACAATTCAGAAGAACTCCTAGTAAACGAAACCAGACGAAATAAATCAAAATTTACATCAATTAGCTTTAAAAGCTTTTGAAAAAAGATAAGGTTGCCACTTTCGCAATACAAATTTGAATGGTTTTTGTAACCATTTAATTGCTTGTTAAAAGCTTTTAAAAGAACTTCTGACTACCAAATGTTTTATGTGTTAAAATAAGTAATTAACAAAATGTTTTCATGATTGAATTCAACTGCTCTTAGTAGAAGTAAACTAAATAAACAAAATCAGAATGAAGAGAACAGCGAACTACGTTGGACGTGTATATTGGAGTATACAATAAAATATAAAACGTTTACTACCTAACTGGTCCTTTCCAAATTTAACTGAACAGGTTATGGGCCCAGGGCTTTACTGAAAGTAATAATAATAAAAAAAAATAAAAATAAAATAAAATAAAAATAAAATAAAATAAAAATTAAAACTGAATTAAAATAAGTGCGGTGTTTAAAAAGAAAGTGAAACTTTCCAAATATGGAAATTTCAAGTGACTATTTTATGGAAAGCCCATTGAATATATGATGTGGTTAGTGGGGATTTGAAATTTGAAAAATGTGAAAAACCGGAGGAAAAAGATGCATGGAATTGAAAAGATGCTCTTGCTCAAAAGATTATTGTTACGACGATCGATAAAAAAAACTGTTAATGCATATAATAAATTGCAAGAACTCAAATGAAATGTTTAATAAATTATCATCATTATTTCAAAAGAATACGGATCAGGAAAAATGCAATTTGCTACAGCAATTTTTTAGTTATAAATATGACGAGGAATGCGATATTTTGGCGAATATCAGTAAATTAGAAAATATGGCGTACAGACTTAATAATTTAAAGCAGCCAATAGATGAAACAATGGTAATGTCAAAAATAATCGCCATAATGTTACACGTGCAATAATAAAGGACATATAAGTCGGTTTTGTCCAAAGAATAAATCATAGGAAAATAAATCAATTGTAAAATGTTTTCAATTTAATGGCTATGAGCATTACGCTAAATCTTGTATGAAAAATTCTCCAAAATAAAACTACAGCTGCAGGTTATGCAACAAGAATAACCATAATGAAAAAAAATGTATTTTCGTAGTGGATTCAGGCAGTTCGTCACATATGACAAACAATGTTGCTCTAATGCGGGCGATGAAAATGCAGAAAATGGATATAGCAGTTGCAAAGAAAGGGGAATCTCTAGAATCATTAGGAGAAGGAATTATCGAAACTGGAAATCTTATGTTGAATAACGTGTCACATGCTTCCAGTTTAACTAAAAATATACTTACCGTCAAGGCGATAACGGAAAATGGAGGACAAGTGCGGTCTACCAAAAATGCCGTTGTAATTACCAAATATGATGAACTTATTGTCGAGGGAACAAAACAACACAACGGTTTATATACAGTTGATCTCAACACAAAACAAAAATCAGCGTTGATCTCTGAAAAGAAAACAAAAGCAATGGAATGGCATCGTAAATTAGGTCACCTTAGTATAAAAAATATGAAGCTGCTTATAAAATTAGCGGAAGGTTTTCATATCGACAGTAAAGATTTAGATTCGCTGGATTCATTGTGTGAAGTGTATATGGAAGCGAATCAAACGAGACACTCGTTTAAAACAGAAAGTTTAAGGGTGGAGAGACCTCTACAAATAATTTATACCGATCTTTGTGGTCCCATAGAACCGAAAACGTATAACCGAAATATTTTTTGACATTTCTTGATGATTACACCCATTATAGTATGGTATATCTTCTAAATAATAAAAGTGAAGTTTCCGAGCATGTTAAGGAATACGTACATGAAATGGAAGCATTTATGAATATGAAAGTATCTAAAATAAGATGTGATAATGGAGGAGAGTACAATCATGGCGGTTTGAGAACATGGTGCAAAGGGCGAGGTATAATACTGGATTATACTATAAGTCATACTCCCCAATTAAATGGTAAAGCGGAACGTCTTAATAGAACGTTGATGGATAAAGCAAGAACCCTCATATTTGATTCAAAATTGAATAAGAATTTGTGGGGAGAGGCACTGCACGCCAGTAGAAAAATGAACAAAAAGAAAACCGGATTTATCAAAGCTGGCAATTTTTGGAAATTACGCATACGCAAAAAACGTAGGATGGGATCCAGTAAAACAACAAATACTAATGTGAAGAGATGTAGTATGCACTGAGAGAGACGAAGAGAAAATATCAGAGCAAGGGTTAATTATTAGATACGCTTAAGAAAATTACAACAGCAAACACATACCACAAGATGAACCACCCTGCATTCCTGAAGAGAAAGTTAGCAATGATCCAGAAAAGAGGACTTGAAAATTACCACATCGTTTTAATGATTATGTGTTGTTGACGTATGAAAGCTGATCTATGTGAAACGTTGTTGCTGTTTCGAACGTACCGATGTGCCTTGACAGCTGACATCGTGAAGATGCTTCGCCAAATAAAGGTCCACCAGGATCAATGGGATTTCCAACGAATTTTTTTTTCGTCCAGCAGCAAATGAACCCATTGGGAAATATTTCATCACTTGTGTCATTTTGGGACGAAGCAATACGGTTTCCGGCTGCTTTTGTGGCCACCCTGGCAAATTTTTACATAGATGATTTCCTATCTGGTGATGAAACATTAGAAGAATTAAAAACACTGCTTAGCCAAATGATTGAAATGTTAGCTTCTGCTGGATTTGAATTAGTAAAATGGGCTACCAGTAAGTCGGAATTGGCTAAAGAACTTGTTCAAAATGAGATGCGTAAAATCGAATTACAACCTAATATCGGGATATTAGGTATGATGTAGGATCCAAGCAAAGACGATTTTTATATCAAAATCGATGATTATCCAGCAAACAAGGACAACACCTTTACCAAACGACAATTCTGGAAACTAAATATTGGTTGGGACGACCTTGTTCCTAATCACATCGTGGCATTATGGTCATCGTTTCATCAGAGCGTAACTGAATTGGTAACAATACCCGTTCCAAGATGGATAGCCTACTCAAAAGAAGTGCAACTGCAGCTGCATTTGTTTTCAGATGCCTCGAGATCAGCATATGGATCATGTGCCTACCTTCGGTCAGTTCATCATAATGGAAAAGTGATTGTTCGTCTCATTACATCAAGAAATAAGGTCGCACCAATTAAGCCACAAACAGTTCCTCGTTAAGAACTAATGGGCGCTGTCATGAGTGTTAATTTATGCAAGTTCAGATATAACTGTTCATTACTGGACGTACTCAACCATCGTCATTCATTGGTTGAAGAAAAAGCAGCAATCCTTAAAGCCGTTTGTCGCAAATCGAACTGCTACTATATTATCATCTTCAGATGTTAACGACTGGCATCATATTCGTGGAGATCAGAATCCAGCAGATTTGTTATCGAGAGGCTGTGCTGCTATGCAATTGAAAAACTACCAACTATGGTGGAATGGTCCACAATGGCTCCAAGAAGAACCGAACAATTGGCCGAACAATATGCGGTTGAACTTATCTGAGGACGACCTGAACACTGATAAAGCCAAATGAAAGGTAAGATTATTAAATGCGCATATCAACATCTATTATGAATTTCCAGTGGCAGCCTTTATGGTTAATGAGGAACCACTGATTAATAGAGCGTCCACACGGAATAAATTGATACGAACAACAGCGTTTGTTTTCCGGTTCATTCGAAGAATAAAGAGAAATAGCGTTAAACCTGTCAAACCAGCAACATTTCAAGACGTTACTCCTGTGTCATCAGTTGAGCGCGATAACGCAATAAAATATTGGTCCCGCTTAGTACAGATCGAATGCTTTAGTTTAGAATGGAAGGCTCTACAGTATAAAAAGGAGATACCATCGAACTCAAAATTGCGTCAACAGTGCTCGTTTATCGATAGTGAACATGTGATTCATGTCGGTGGACGATTAGCCAAATCAAATCTGCCATTGGAAATGAAGCATCAAATCATCATTCATCCAGAATCAAAGTTCTATGAGTTGATTATAGCCGACGCGCACTCACGTACATTCCATGGTGGAACACAATTGACAACGGCCATCATTCGGCACAAATTTTGGAAAACAAATCGATTTTGCAGGACCGGTTGAGGTACATAAAACGCTTGCGCCACAGATGAACCTACGACAACTAGCAGCAAAAGCATACAAACTTCCAGCGACCATTAAAATGTTGGGTTGTGGTTTTCGTATGCATGACAACTCGAGCCGTGCATTTGGATCTTGCTCATGGTCTATCGATGGAGGCATTCTTGGAAGTTTTTGCAAGATTTATCAGTCGACGTGGGCAATGTAGTCAGTTATGGAGCGATAACGGCACGAATTTCGTTGGTTCAAATAAGGAATTGCAACGGGTTCGTCAAGAAGAGCAAAATAAAATCCCGCATCGAGAGCTGGCTAAGTTGGGTACAACCTGGCGGTTCAACTCACCTGCTGCTCCACACAAAGGCGGGCCTTGGGAGGCGTGCGTGAAATCCATGAAGTTCCACCTGAGAAGAGTCGTCGGTCAACGTATATTGTCCGCCAATCAGCGTATACAGTGATCACTCAAATCGAATGCTGCTTAAATTCACGTAAACTGTCACCATTAACTGATGATCACAATGACCTCGAGGCTCTTACACCTGGTCACTTTTTGGCTGGTCGATCATTATTGCATAATCCACCATCAGAAAATTAATAAATTGCAATGACAACTGTCTCACACTGGGGGGCCAATAGCAAAAAATAACTCTATCATTCTGGCATTGCTAGAAGGATGATTTTCTTGTATCATTACCGAAACGAAGCAAATGGTATCGACCCCAAGAAAACATTAAGACCGGTGACATGGTAATCGTACTGGAGGAAATCTACCACCGACGTGTTGGGCCCTTGGTCGAATCGAAGAAGTTCATCCCGGTCATGATGGTCTTGTACGTAATGTGACCGTTAGAACAGCTGCTGGCACCAAAAAACGCCCTATTCAAAAATTCTGCGTTCTTCCCATCAATCACTCGTAGGCGCGAGTGCTTCGTGACATCTCAACCCCCCCCCCCCCCTGATCTGGAAATGCGTTTTCCCCTAGCTCTTCTAGCTAGGTTTTTCCATTTCCCTTGCACAAATGTGGGATCAACCTTGGGCCCTCTGCCATTGGGGGGGGGGGAGAATGTTCAAATACATTTCATACCACACAGTTTGTTTTTCGTGTGTGTTAATTGGCAATAAAGAAATAAAATAAAATAAATCGTACTCGAAAATAGTCGTTATTATTATAAGTTTACAAATACATTACTCATGTAGGTGAAAGCGAGTTTAATGGTTTTATTTAAAATAAAACAGAAAGCTTTGTTAAATTAAAAACAATTCATTATATTTGAAAAATTTGTAAACTTCAGCATTATACAACCTTGGTATACTAATAAAATAATATCAAGTACAAGTTGCATTTCAAACGCAATAAAATTATTCTTATTATTTTGTATAACTTTTTGCTAATTTATAGCCAATCATATAAAGTATATTACGACGATAGCCACTACATAAAATATTTTATGTTGCATAATATTAGGTTGCAGTTTAATTACCAATAGAATATGTAATTTTGTGAGCATGATGATGATCATTAAAATTTATGTTTCATTACAGTTAATTAATTGATCTCGTTTTTACAATAATTTCGAAAACGAAAAACAAAAAATCGATTCTAACGTTATTCGGCGCCAACCCAACATACAAACATTATTACAAAAAATTCCAATTAAGACTATAATCAATTCATCTTCACCTGTAGAACGAATGCACGTAAGAAAAAGAATAAAATCATGAGATCGACGATATCCACAACAACAGACTTCCTTGGGAATAAATTACACGTAAATATGTACGACATAAATTGTTTTATTAAATAAAGTCTGTGTATTAAAAAAAAAAAAAAGATTATAAAACGTATTTCATTCGATAGGTTTGATATATCAGTTCCGCACGCATTTAACAAACAAAATAAAAAATAAAAAATTTCCTTTCAACATCATTTCCGTTTCCAATAAGAAATAAAAACCAGATCAAGTTATTTTTACATCGACCGCATATATTTTATCATGATCCCCCCGTTCGAATACATACACTTTTCAAACAATTACTTACAACCCATATGCATGATTTTAATTTTAATTAGACGAATTCTCAAAACGCACCAATGCCACTCATATCGTCTCAGTATGTAGACGATGATTTTGATGAGAAGAACAAAGATGACAATTACAATTAAAATACACTTTAATTATTATTATTACTATTAGAATTACTTGGGTACGTAAAAATTATGTACCCAGCATGAGTTGAGCATATATAACAAAAAATTAAAACATCTGGAAATACAATTTTTAGTATTTTAATCAATTAAATTTGTATATACGAGTACATACGGTACAATATATTAGAACGCGTGTACTATGTGCTAAATAAGCATGTTTCTAACACCAACTAGTATTTTATGTGGATGGGTCGAACTTATATACATAGGCATATCTATATATATATATTAAAATTACCTTTTGTGTATAAATAAATTACATCATATTGCTTCTTCTTCGTTTTGCGTTTTTTTTTTGTATTTTTTTTTTTTTTTGGAAAACGCACACAAAAGAAAAATAAAATGAAAATTTCCAGCCTCGTCATCAAAAATAAATTAAACAATATGAAACCTGTGTGCTGTTTGTGCGTATATACACACCCTTAAATTTGTATTTTTTTTTTTTTAATCATATTTGATTGAAGTGAACTCATTCTTTTGTGTAATTTTAGTTTTTTAGGATGTGGAACAACCTTATACCAATTCATTGTTGAATAGTCATTCAATTAAGTGACTATATTTGTCAAAACCCTTTTGCCCCGTAATGATACTATATGTAGTTCATATTTATAGTAGAAATGAAGGAGACGAGTTTTTTTTTTAACAAAACAATTGTCGATTAATTTTGTGAGGGTATATAGTTAGTAAAGAGTTTTGGGGTGGTTTTTAAATTAAACTACCACTAATATATACAAAATCGAGATTTTGTTTTTGTATTCAATAAAATTGTAATTTAATTGTATATAATTTAATTTTATTTCACAAAAAATTTTGGTTTGAAATTAAAATATAAAGCGCGTGCGGTAATCATCATAATTATCGTCACTTTACGAAATGACACAGGCACGAAAATACATCAATAACCAGAGTAGTTCAAAGAAAATTGAAATATATTTTTGTGCGGGATGAATGAAGGGGTGATTATTTTAGAGGAATACCTTTAAAACAATTTTTTACGGGACAGTCAATATACTAAATTGAACTACTAAGTTTGAAATTGTTCTATAAAATAAAAAATCTCGCAGTATTTCCTCACATCTTGGAAAATAGCTTGATCTTTAAAAAATATTGTTTTAATAATTACAATTTTTAACTTCAAACTTTAATATTTTTTAAAGCTTTGCAAAATATTTGAACAGGAAACTTTAAATTGGAGCTTTTCTACATTTTCGGTACATCTGAAATATTAATTTAAAACTAGATAGTTTCAAGTAATTATTCGAAACTTAATGGATGCAAATGCTCAGAAAAGTTTACAATCCACTAACCCCTGCATATGAGCACCATTATTTTCAGATGAAGCTTTGTATAATACGAAGTTATAGTATAGTATTTATAAAGCTTTACTACATTCAATCAATTTTAGTTAATGCACACTATTTCGCACTAGTAATAACAATAACAAAAGCTAATAACAAAATTACTAAAATTTTAAAAGCTTTTAATAAAATAAATATTGTAATAAATTTGGAGAAAATACAACTTTTGTGCTTTTGAAAAAATTCATCGAAAAATTGAAAATCTTTAAAAATTTAGTTGGAAGCTAATAGAATAAGCTTTCTTAATTACCTAATTTAGGGACATAACTTTTTGGTTTTACTTAATTAGGTTTAAGATTACAGTAGAACAAATTAAAACAAAAAAAGGTTTAATATGCGATAATAATTAAACTTTGTGCTTTTTTTAAAATTAGTTAAAATATTTCTTATAAGTTCCGTTTACAATAAAGCTTTCAAAAATATTCAAAACTATTTAAAGTGTTCATTAACATTTAAATTTTTGTTTGTGTTTAAACTCACATTAAATTAAAAAAATTTAACAGAACTGTTAAAAGCTATTTTGCTTAGAAGCATATCAAGAAATTATTCTTGAAAATAGGGAAATGAATGAAGCAAAATCAACTAACAACAATCATTTCGTTAAAATATTGACCCAACTGACACGCAACTTTACACGTATGTCTTTTTTAATAATAAGACAACACACTAAAAGAATTGCCAGCTTTTTGAAAACAGAAATAATTCCAGAGCTTTTTTACGCTTAAAAAAAGAAACTGTAATCTAAACCTGAAAATCTCTGAATAGGGCTCAACAATTTATTTCCAAGGCAGTAAATTTGGAAAACAACTTCATTGTATTTATATGTAAGTAACTTGATTGCATAATTTTTTAGAGTTTCAAAAGTTTTTTGAACGAACAGCTTCTATATTTGAACTTTCCTATCTTTCTGATCCTCAATAGCCGAAAATATTTAATTAAAACAAAAAAATTCCGAGTTCTGATTCTAATTAAAGTTGATAAATAAACAAAAAGCTTACACTCTGACATAACTCTCTAAATAACGTAATTGTTTAGAAGCACGACCATTTTTAGTTATCGGTTTGTAAAATACTAAGATTATTTTTAATAAGCTTTCTTACCTTGAATAATCTTAGAAATTTTAAAGAAAAGTTTTTTTTTTGCTACAGATTGATTATTTTTAGTGATAAGAAGACTCTTCGAAAGGATTCGTTTTTTAATACAACAAGCCACTCGATTTATTGTCTCCAGAAATGAAGTAGCTTTAAATATCAATACACTAAAAATTTGAGAGCTTTTAATAAATCTAAATTAAATAAAATTTCAGCAGTCCTTAAAAAATCAGAAATTTTTACTCAGAAAATAGAGATTTATACGCATCATTATAAGAAACATGGTTGTGTAATTTTTTTAGACGCTTTGAAAGTGCGTTTTTAGACGCTTTGAAATGATCAAGAAATTGTTTAATTAAAAGCACAATGTTCCTAATTTTGTTTGACTTCATACGAATAAAATAAACAAAATCTCATAACAGCTTAAAATTGTCTTAAAGCTGTCAACAATTTATTTTCCATCCGAATGCCGACTATAGAATCACCCGGATTTTCAGATTTAACTTCTTTAAGTACTAAGTTGCTATTCAATAAGCTTTCAAATAAATTTTGATAGGTCTTTACTAATTTATTTAACAATTAAATTTTGAAGTTTAGTTGCAAAGAAAGCAAATGTATTTCAGTTACTGAACAAAACTTAATTTATTGTGAATTTATTTTAATGGTGCTCATTTTAAAGGCTTTCATTAAATGAAATTTTCAATATAGAGAAAAAAACCTAATAGGATTATAATTATTATACAGTACATATAGATATCAATTGGTTTCTCTAAATTTGGTCTACAAGTTAAAAATACTAAAAACTTTAATCTGCGAAATAAAATTTGCCTAACCGAAATGTTTGATTGTGTCAGGCTGAAAATTGATAGTATGTCCTTGAATTAGTCAAATGCTTCTTAAGAGCCAATAAAATTTCATTTTCCCTATAACGTTTTAGAAAAGCTCGTACAGTCCCAGAAGCTATCCACACAACTGAATAGTTTCAAAAAATTAAAACATTATAAACTCACAAATACTATTAGTAATTATGAATTAGTTTACCACTTTCTTATGCTCAAACAAACATTTGACCTTATATTACGTAGCTTTTACATAAAAGTTTATGGAGATCTTTATTGAGTTTTAAAAATAAAACTTGCAAGGCAGCAAATGGTGAACGCCAGTGTTATTATGTAAGTAACTTAGTACATAATCTTATAAGGCTTTGAGGGTTGTTTAAACGTGCAACTTCTTTATTGGAACTCTCCTTGGTTTCCATCCTAATAATGATGCCAAACATATTATATTAAAACCAAAATGTCTTCAGCTGTTATTTGAGACGAAATTGTTAAATAAATAATAGCTTACACTATGTCGAAAAGCTTTAAATAACGTATTTTTTTAAAACACACCAATTTTTGGTTCGTGATTTGTAAAATATTTTTAATATGCTTTGATACATATAATAAGCTTGGAGATTTAAACTATTTTTAGTAGTAAGAATTTTTTTCAAATACATTGTCTTCAGAAATGAATTAGCTTAAAATAAATATCTTGAAATTTTTAAGCTTTTAATAAAATAAATATTGTATTAAATTTTGAGAAAATAAAACTTTTGTGCTTTTGTGAAACTTTATCGGAAAATTGAAAGAAGAAAACAATTCTTTAAAAATTTAATTGAAAGCTTTATAATTATAGTACAAATAAATTAAAACACAAAAAGCTTTAATATGCGACAATAATTAATCTTTGGGTATTTTTTTAAAATTAGTCAAAACATTTATTAGGGGACCAAATTAATTTTTTCCCCAGTTCCGTGGGAAGTATAGTAATTATCAACATTTGAATTTTTGTTTGTGTTTAAACTCACATTAAATTTAAAGAGTTTTACTAAACTGTTAAGACCTATTTTAATTAAAAGCACATCGAAAGGAAATGAGTGAAGCGAAATCAACTAACACAATAATTTTGTTAAAATGTTGTCTCAACTAAAAAACTTATTTGTATTTTAATAATAGTCCCAACATTTTACACGTATGTCATTTTTAATTATAAGACAACCCACCCCAAAACAATTTTCGAATTATTTAATAATTCTAAAACTTTCAAAATTTAATCTTATCTGATTATAAGAAAACATTAAGAGAATTGCAAGCTTTTTGAATACAAAAATAATCCTGGAGCTTTACCACGGTTTGAAAATAAATCTTAAATCTAAAACTGAAAATCTTTGAATTTGCAAGGGATCAAATGGGGGAAAAACAATATCATTATATATGTAAGTAACTTGGTTGCACAATTTTTTATAGTTTTGAAAGTTTTTTTGGACGTAAAACTCATATGTATATTGGAACTTTCCTATCGTTCTCACTCTAAATAGTTATTACATAAATATTTAATTAAAACAAAAAAACTTCCGAGCTCTAATTTGAATTAAAATTGGTAAAATAACAGAAGCTCACACTCTGACAAAAAGCTCTAAATAACCTGATTTTTAGAAGCACACCCATTTTCAGTTATCGGTTTGTAAAATTCTAGGATTATTTGTACTAAGCTTTGTTACCTAGAATAAATTTAAGGAGCTTAAAGTAGAGCTTTTTTGTTACAGTTTGATTATTTTTAGTGACGAGAAGTCTTTTTGAAATGATTCGTTTTTTAATACAATAAGCCACTCGATTCCATGTCTACAGAAGTAAATTAGCTTTAAATACCAATAGACTTAAACCTTGTGAGCTTCCAATAAATTAAAATTAAAAATGTTAGCGGTCAGAATAATACCCTAAGTAAGTTGGTCGCATAGTTATTTGGAAGTCTTTAAAAGTTTTTAAAAAGTGGAACTTCCAAATTTGAGCTTTTGCACAATGTTCGTAGTTATTTGACTTATACTGCTTAAAGTAAACTAAATTTCATAAAAGCTCAAAACAAAATTGGAAGTTCTGTGGCAATAAATATCTGAATTGTACGTAAGTTACCTACATAAGTTATTGTTTAATTATTTTAAAGGTATTCATTTTAAAAGCTTTTATTAATGAAATTTTAAATACGGAGAAAACAAAATTAGGAAATTTTAAGAGAAAAAATAAATCTTTAAATGGCCTAATAGAATCCCATAAGTGGGTTTCATTACATTTGGTTTACATTATTTAACACACATAAAGCTTTAATTTGTTGTAAAAAAAGCGAAAAAAGTGCATGCTTTTCCTTATAGCATTTTCAAAACAGATTTTTTTAATTTCAGAAGCTCTCCACATACCAGAATAATTCCAAAAAATAAAACATTAAAAACCCTTCAATATTTTTAGTATTTATGAATTAGCAAACCGCTTTCTTATGACCAATTAGTTTTATTAGATGTTAAACCAACTTTTAATTAAAACGTTCACAGATTGCAAGTGTTTCTAAGCATAAATAAAAATTGTCTGAGAGATTTACTAAGTTCAAAAGATAAAACTTAACGTAAAGCTGCATACGTTTGAATAGAGCTCAACAGTTTGTAAGAGAGCAAATTGTGAACGCCAATATTATTGTATAAGTAACTTGGTTGTATAATCTTTTAAAATTTTGAAATTTATTTGATCGTTACCCTTCGTGAGCTGTTCATGGTTTCCATCCTAAGAACGATTACAAACAAATTCTATTAAAACCAAAAAGCCCTAAGCTGTTATTTGAGACAAAATTGTTAAAAAAATAAAAGATTACACTATATCGAAAAGCTCTAAATAACGTATTTTTACAGACACACTAATTTTTGGTTCTAATAAAAATATTTTTAATATGCTTTGTTACCTTTAACAAACTTGGAGAATTGAACTGTTTCTAGTAATGAGAAGTTTTTTCAAAATGAATTCTTTTTAATACAATAAGCGACTCAATACAATGTCTCCAGAAATGAAAATGCTTTAAATAAAAATCTTAAAATTTTTAAGCTTTCAATAAATTTAAGTAAAATTATATGTTATCGTTCTCGTAAAAAATCAGAATTTGAAAGTGAAACTTGTATATAATCGAATTTTTTTCGTAAAGAACCAAGTTATCATCCAATAAGCTAACAGGTAAATTTTGAAATATTAAGCTTACAGGTATATTTTATTTATCAAACAAAATTGGAAGTTTTAGTGCAATGGAAAGCTCAACGGTATTTATGTTTTAATTGTAAAAGCTTTTATTAAATACAATTTTAAATATGAAGGCAATAAAGCTTTTGCGTTTTTTTTTTTTTGCAGAAATTAGGAAATCTGAAGAAAGTATATAATCCTGAGAATATAATAACTTGGATGTAATTTAATTTGGGTTAAAAATTGAAAATACTAAAAGCCCTCATATGAAATAAAAATGTAAATATGTTTAACCGGAAAGTTTGGTTCTGTCAGGCGGAAAACCGACAGAAGTTATAAAATTAGTCAAAAATCTTTGAAAATTGCGAAAGCTCCATACATATCTGAATATTTTCAATAAATCAAAACGTTCAAAATTCCTAAATTGTTGTAGTAATTATGAACCAGCTAAGCACTTTCTTATACCCAAACAACATTCTAACTTTCATTCGTTTTTAAACTGACATTTAATAAAAACGAACCAAGAAATGTAATCTAAAGCGGCATACCTTTAAATAGGGCCTAAAAATGTATTTCCTTGAACAAAAGCGCACACACTGTCAAAAAGCTTTCAATAACCTAATTATTTTACGTGAACCCCATTATAGGAGAAGCACACATATTTTCAAAATGTGACAAGTCCATTCAAACGGATTCGTTTTTCAAGACAGTCAACTAATCGATATCTCTCCAGAGTGAGCTGAAACAAACAATTTTTGTTAATGTTTGGTGGATTTAAAATGATTATTGTTGTAATACGAAAGTGGACAATTGAAATGAATAAGTTTTTAGTAACAAAATTACTAAAATTTTGAAATCTTTTATTAAACTAAATTTTAAATTGTGGAAAATCAATTTTTTGTGCTTCTTTCAAACTTCTTCGTTTAAACTATCTCAACTAGTTCTTTGGGAGATTTAACTTTTTCTGATGCCAGACCTAAAGTCTAAGAAAATATTTTCTGCCGCCGATATTTAAGTCAAGAATTGCTTTTGCTTATGACTTTATCCAAACAAACAAGTCAATATAACTCATACTCTTGTAAATTAGATTCATTATCACCTTCATAATTTCACAGAGTGAACAGTTGTGAATATGTGATATTTTACTACTGTGGAAGTATATTTCGACTCCTGTTTAAAATGGACCTCATTAGAATATCGGCAATGGGATAAAAAAGTTTTGAAATTCAAAAATAGCGCTTTACATTATACTTCAAGCAAATAGTCACAGATGGTTCAGACCAATTTTAGTGTACAAGATTAAATATCCTATGATGCTATTAGGACCGAAAGTAGCATCGGTTAGACGTAACAGTGAGACAATAGGAAATCTTCATTTTTTTGTATATTTCTTTTTTGTTGCATTTGCAACTGTCGTTCAATTTCCTATTTTCAAATTTGTACTTGTCTATTCATTCAGCAGCCTGCTGTTAAATAATGTTACTAAAAAAAAAATTTGTTTGCCATATGAAGTCTTTAAACTTTTTTTTATAATACCTCAAAAATTAAAAAAAACAATTCATTCCGACCTCCATTGACACCATATAAAAAATATCAAGGCCAAATACCTTCATAATAATATTTAAAACGTAAAAAGCTTTAAAAATATCCATTACGTCCAAAGATAATTGTTGTTATTTATAAAATCATTTGTCAAAATATATATCATTGATGTTTTTGGATAAAATGTAAAAATATTATTTTTAATAATACCAAAACTCATATCCACCGGATATTATATCTTACAATATCAAAATATTTTGTTTTTACCAAAAAAAAAATGGTTTTAATACGTCTATAGGCTATAATCGGTATGATTATTCATCGCGTAAAGAATGTTTGTAATTTTTATTTAATTTTTTTTATCATCCCAAAACAACAAGCACACATGTTGTCGAAATCATTTTTTTATTTATAATTTTTATGATTAACACACGTCTACAGAAATTTCGATTGTATCAAAATAATCACCAACATTCGATTAATCTACCCAGGCACAGTGATTCTATTTGGAGAAAATTGTACAGTAAATTATTATTGTAGCGACCTAAACCATATCGATTACATATAAAAATAAAGCACAAAACAATGTCAACTCTTTAAAGTCAAACACCAAATACTAGGACAAAAAATAATTTATTGAACTAACCTTTAATGTTAGGATTCGGTATAATCGAATTTCGTATACTGGAAAAAAAATCGTTTCGTAAAATATACAAAATAAACAATTCAAAAATTCAATTTACTACAATTTTCGGTTAGTATGTATCTTTTTATGCATGTGTGCGTGTACCATTGTGTAAGCCCAGATAAAATAATACTAAAACTCACCTAATATCTACTCTGTGTGCTGTGTAGTGTACCTTTTTTTCAATAAATCTTCATTTTACCTAAATCAACTTAAAATTAAATTTTCTTCGTGAACTTTTCTAAATATTGTTGTTGTTGTTGTTGTTGTTATCTCGTTGTATTTTAATTTTGTTTTTTATTTTTTATATTTTGGATATAACTTCCCTAATAAAAACAAGTAGGGTATGATGCGCACACCGAAAACTAAAAGATAATAATAAAAAAATAAAAAATATTTATACGAGTATTAAAAATTAAACCCTTGCTTCTCCCATATATTTGGTTTGGGCGCCCCCGGGTACACCGTACTCACAAAACCGTTCGACGCTCACAACGAGTGATTCACGGACAGATATAAACAAATAAAAGAATTACAACAACAGAATTTTTTATTTCGTTTAAAAGGTTTTCCAATTAAAATTTAATTATTGATAAAATAAAAAAAAAGTTGTATCCCTTTTATTTAATTCATTTCAGGATTTTTTTTTTGTTTTTTTTTTGTGTACAATAATAACAAATCCGTGTTACCATTTTATGATTATTATTGTAACATTTTATTTTATTTTAGCCAAGTTATCACCGTTCAGTCACGTACATCAAAATATACACGTGTTTTATGAATTATGTGTGTGTGTAAAGCTTTAACAAAATATTACATTTATTATTATTAAACTTTTTTGAAATAATAATAAAAATATTTCAGGATGTGAAACATTTCCGAAATATTTTCTTTGATATCAAAAAGGACTTGGAATGTGGACACAAAAAACACATTTTTGTATGCCCAGAAATGTGTTATATATAGACGTATATATGTCTGTATGTATTTTGGTATCTAGGTGTGTGACTTATGTGACTAAGGCAAAAATGTTTTGGGTCATTTAAATTAAAATGAGACATTCATGATACCACAAAAAAAAAGAAAAACTGACATATCAAGTCACTATCAATCATCTCCCCTTCCTAAAGTATATTTTTATCTTTCTAATATGATCTGGGTGATATGATAATTTATCGCAATATAAATGATAAAAATGTCTGTATGATTGATCATCACCGTTTATTACAAATAAATTAGAAACAAAATAGATTTATGTTTAGATATGTGGTCTTTATAACTGAATACCATCGGCTTTGATAAATTGTGACTAAGCAAAATGTGTTTTGTATGAATATTATATATAAATTCAAGCTTTTAGTGACTATTTGGTCATCAAAACTGAGATTTTTGCAGTTGAGCTATTTGATTAAAAGCTTTTTAATTTTTGAAATCCACAAACGGAAATTTGTTCTAAAGAATAAATTTTAAAGCTTTTACCATTTTTATTGTGAAATATGAAGTGCAATTTTTTACCAAATTTTTTAGAGCTTTTAATATTACATAATTTGAAAAACTTGTTTCAACTAAAATTTTTACAAAGTTGTGCTGCAATAGCCCTGTTATAAAGATAGTAAAATCAAAGCTTTTAACTTTCACATTTAACTTTATTAATCTTTCAAACAGAGTCACAAAAGTCATCGAAATTCTAGAATATTTACGAAATCGCAAAAAATTAGGTTTGGAATTTCCGAATTAGCAAGCATAAAATATACTTTAAAGAAAAGTTGAGAATTTAAACAGATAAGTTTGACAATGTTTTCTATTAAACTTTCGAGCACTAAAATAGCTTAACTATTAAATAAGCTTTTATTTGCTAAAATAAGCTCAATTTTTCCAGATTTGTGTTAATAGCTTTGATGCATGAACTACCCGAAGGCTTAGTTCGCTGGTAAGGAAAAGAAGGAAAAATTACAAAATTGTATCTATTTTGAAAAAAATTAATTTATTATTTTAACCTTAATCCTTTCCCAAAAATGTACCAATAACAAACTGATGGATACACAATATTATACGACTAGAGCTTCGTGAGTAATTATTCAAAGACATAAGTAATTTTAATGCAATGTCTTACTCAAATAGTATGTTGGTCCTTTTAAACTAAACTTTGAAAGCTTTTAATAGTTGTACTAAACTGTTTTAAATTAACATCAATTTAAAAATTCATGAAACGTCAAATTGGTGCTACGAGTTAAATTTTAGTTAAGACCTTTCAAAATTTGGTTTGAAGCTAATTAAATTCCAACTTAGTATTGCACCGAGCGAAATTTGAAAATTGTGGTGCATCTATAGCGGATTTTATAAATTGTTGACGCTAAAGTTGTAGATTTTAATTATTTCACTCATTTGAAATCAGAAAAGCTTGACTCCTTGTTGTTTTAAGTTAATATTTATTCGCAAAGGAAAAGCTCCAACCCCCAACTTAAAAATTCGCGTACAAATAACTGTCAATAAAGTTTATAAAGTTTCGACAGGTTTTGATAGAATGATTTTTACTTATTTTAACTATTTCAAAATCAATAACACAAGGAACTTTGTTAGTTTAAATAAATATTTTCTAGATTACGAGTGGCAATCAAAAAAAAGCTTTTATTACCTCACAAACTTTAAGTCGTTTTATATTTAAAACTGTTAAATTTCTGAAATCCTTTTACAGGGGCATCATTTCACTAACAATTATCAAACTTTGGAAAAAAACTTATTACAAATTAGCCAAGTTTATTGGGAGCTTTTTGACACCGTAGGAGTTTTTATTAATTTAAACAATTTCAGGTCAAATAAAAACTTGGAGATTTTTGGTTTTAATTTAATATGTTCGTGACCGTTACTCACGTAACGATCTTCGCTAAATAGCTAAATAGCTCTATAATTTTTTTTTTTGTTAAAGAAACTTTCAATTCTATCAAAGTCTCTATTTAATCGAAATATGTTTATTATGTTATATGTTTTTGTTGCCGTTCGCATTTGGGAGCTGCAAGTGACGAACACGGAAAATATTTCCCTCAGGGCGATATGCTTTTGAAGCAACGATATATCAATGTTCTGCTTGTGGTCTTGATTCGTTAGAAGGAATACCAAATGAAGTATAAACAATAAGACGAGTAGCTGATGGAGCCAAATTGATTAAAATAAACTGGTGCCACCTACGTTCCTAAAAAAAAATTAAAAAAATTTCGACCAGTATATCAAACCTAGGGTAAGTTTCCTTGAATATTATAAACTCGAAACTTAAAAAAATCTCGAATTTCTCTCTCTTAGAGATCTGGCCAAGGCTAGGCCTTTATTGGTCAAATATGGCTATTTGTGGGGCCTATTAACCAGATTTTTTTTTTTTTGAAACTTATATTTGGTGTATTGTTTTCACCGGTGTAATGTGTTCCACACAAAGTGTAGCTACAAAAATTAACAAAAAGTGTAAGTACACTGTAAAAGTGTAGGCCTACATAAAAAAGTGTAAATAACCAGCTGAGTTGGGCGATATTTTTTTCAAGTGGCCTGATCAAGCTTTCCAAACCGATTTTTGTTACTACTGACAAATTTTTGAAAATCGTGAAAATTAATTGTCTTGATGACAAAAATTGTTTCGCAAAGCTTGACCTCGAGATGCCTTGACATCAGATTCTTAAATAAATCTCTAGATGAATTAAAATCAAAATACAACCGTACTTTGTTAAAACAAGCTGATGAATAAAAATTTGGCTCACATTTACTGTAGTTCTACCGATTTTCAATACTAGTAAGTCTCGAACAAAGATTGCGCTAATTTTAATCCTAGTCGTGGTCAATATTTATTAATTTTCATCCACATCGATACGTTGGAAGTATGAAAGTAAGCACACATGCATCTCTAGGTAGCCCTCTTAAAGCGTGCTTTTAAAAACACTTTTGCACTCTTTCTCTATGCGATCTGAGAAGTTAATATAAAACGGATTCCATATGACAACACCATATTCTAAGAATGAACGAATAAACGAGACGTAAAAAGTTTTAATCATATAAGGATAGACCCAGGCATATAATTCGCTTTATAAATGCAACTAATAATGTATGTTAAACTTTAAACCTAAATCTTTAAACGTAGCGACACTATTGATAATATAACCGTCTACTAAACGTGAGCGTATAATCGGGTCAAACAGATCAGAATGAAAGTCAATTGCATCATTGGCGCAAGAAATAGTTTTGAAAATATAATTGACTTACACCAAATATCGAATGGAATGGCTCCGTTCATGCTTATAATGGAGTTAGGAAATGATGCGATGGAACAAGAAGTAGCCCAGAATTCTTGTGATCAATTGTAAAAGAATAGAACCGACGAACATTTAACAAACAATATAACGTAGAAGTGATTTATGTTGTAAATTACATTGTCACCATAAAACGAACCCAATCACTAGTTCTCAGGCCAAAAGGGGTGATCGTTTTAATGTGGAAAGCTTTTATAAATACTGATGTTGATTTAAAGTTTTTATAATTTCTGTGTAGCAAAAAAGATTTGTGGGATTGACAGGATGCGTTGCGTTGCGGTTACAGATTATTCGGAAATATTTCAAAATAGTTCTCAAATTTTCGTTGATCACGCCATAACTTAAGAACGACTTTACCGATTCATCTTTTTTTTTTTAAGTTTCCTAATACTTTGTAGAAGGTCCTTAGGGAATAAAAAATTATGAAAATTGCGCAGAAAAATGGAAAATTTCAGAAAACTTAACGATTAAATTAAAGTACTTGCACCATTAAGGATAGTTGGGTACAAATTAAGTAGCCTGTGCCTTGACATCACCGCAAGGGTGTTAAAAAAAAAAATTTAAATCACTAATGGATTTTATATTTAAGAGAGGATAAGGCCGAATGAAATCGATGATGTGATATCAGCGGAAATTCCCGCTAGTGAAGAAGGTGAACTCTTACAAGAGGTTGTTACAAAAAATATGATTCATGGTCCATGTGGAATATTAAATCCCAATTCTCCGTGTAGGAACTACAGTAGTAGAAACTGTATTACTGAAAATGATATTTATCCACTTTATCGCAGTCGATCCACTGATAACAATGGCAGGTCAACAATAGTCAAAGTGCTTTTTATGTTTTCGCCGTTACTCTCCAAGACATTTAAAGCACACATAAATGTCGAATTTTGCCATTCTGTAAAATCTATTAAATACATTTGTGTTCGGAGTTGCTGCCGAAAATTCAAAAGATGAAATCTCTCAATTGCAAATGGGCCGATGATACATGAAAGATATCCCACTGTTGTTCATTTGGCCGTACATTTGGAAAATGGTCATAGAGTGTATTTTACAGCGGAGAACGTATTAGAACGAGCAGAGAGGCCGTCATCGACAACATTGACCAGCTTCTTTGAAATGTGTCAGAATGATGACTTTGCCCGAACGCTGCTTTACTCCGGAATGCCAAGATATTCGTCTAAAAATTTTCAAAGACGGAAACAAGGACAGCCAGATTACCCACTAGTATTTTCCACCGATGCACTAGGACGTTTTTACACAGTCCATTCCAGGCAAGATGAGTGTTTTAGGCTCAACATCATTCCAACATCTGCGAACTGTTAATGGTGTATTGTGCGGCACATACAGAGAAGCCTGTCAACCACACTCTCTAAGATGCTGTGATTTCGTCAAATTCTGTACAAATACGAACATTGTATAATTTTGTGTACATGCTTCCCATCAACACCGATTGATTTATGGAACAAATATAAACATCATATGGCCGAAGATATATTGCATTAGATGCGTCTTAGAACATCGAATGCAGATTTGGAAATGAACGAAGAAATTCACAATGAAGCATTAATTTTAATTGAGGACATTTTGAATAAGCAACAAAAATATGCCTACAATACGCTCATGAAGGTAGTGAACGATGGAACTGGCGGAATTTTTTTCTTAGATGCACCCAATGGAACTGGAAAAACGATTTTAATATCATTGATTTTGGCAACGATTCGATCGCAAAATGGAATTGCACTTGCACTTGTTTCATCAGGTATTGCAAGAACATTGTTGGAAGGCAGTCGTCGAACGGCTCATTCAGCGCTTATGTTGCCGTTGAACATGCAAACTAATGAAACTCCAATTTACAATTTTTCGAGAAATTCTTCGATGGCCAAAGTGTTGCAGCAAAGCAAACTGATCATTTGGGATGAATGCGCGCTGGCACACAAAAAATCTTTGGAGGCATTAGACCGCACGATGCATGAAGTCATCCATTTTATCGAAATACGTCAAAACACTCAAATTAAATATGAATATACCGAGTCGAATTGCAGAACGACCGATATGGAGAAGTTTTTTCCTAACAATTGCTCGACATTGGTAATGGCAAAATTCCTGTTAATACATCGTCTGGATATAATACATTCCCTGCAAATTTTTGTCACTTTACTAAATCAAAGACCGAACTCTTCGAGATGGTGTTCCCAAACATTGCTCAAAATTACAAAAATCCTGTTGATTGAGCGAATGTGTTATATTGGCTGCAAAAAACTTTGATCTCAACAAAATGCATTTTCAAATTCAAAATATGATAACTGGCGAATTGATCAAACAAATCGGGTTAATTCCGTTACTAACCAATATAATGTCGCCAACTGTCCAACGGAATTTTTAAATTCGCTAATTGCCCGGATTACCACCTCATAATCTGCAATTAAACCGGCTTGCGGTGAAGAAATTAATGAACAACGTAATCGAAGCAACAATTTTGATAAGGAAGTACAAAGGCGAAGACGTTTTGATTCCACGCTTCCTTATGATTCCCTATGGCTACAATTTCCATTGCGGATTGCATTTGCAATATCGATAAATTAATCGCGGGGCTGCCAAATCGAACCTAACCGTTATGTGCACATTCAGACGACGGTTACACAATTCCAGAAATCAATATTAACGGGATAGAAAATTGTATATACATTGTTGGCGACATAACACACCAAGTAGAGGATCTGATTGGAGCAACGGTAACAATCTCTGATACCATGGAAGTTACAGATACCCAAGCCACTGCACCTACTGCTACAAATTTCGCTATGTACAATTAGTCTATTGAGGACTATTTAAATTGGCCTGAAACGCCAGTTAAAACAGGAAATCAGGCTGTTAAACCATCAACTAAACCAAAAAAAAACATTCGTGTTAACATCTCCAATATACATATATCCAAGCAGAACGAGTCCGAAAAATAGAAAAGAATAAGCTTTTACAAGAAAAGGAAGCACGTAAAGTTGCCAAATTGGAAAAACAAAAAATAAAAAAAGAAGAGGCTGAATTAAAAGCTTTAAGAAATCACAGAAATCAAATATTACCTGAGCGAAATAAAAAACCAGCAAATATTAATGTCCTAAACACAAGTACGGATGCTCAAGGTAAGCATAAAACTAATATTTATGCTTGAATAATTTTTGTCTAATCATAAATTTTCAAATATATTTTTAGTGCCTCCTCTTGTTATTGATCTTAGTCCTAACAAAAATTAAGAAATAATTACTGAAGCTGAGTCTGAAGATCAATCATTCTTTAAAACTTTAATTGTTGACATCGGAAGGACAAAATTGCCAAGGGCCAAATGTGCTATTATTATACATATTCGTTAACTACGAAACCACAGACCTTCGAAAATGTACGGATAAAATGTTCCAAATGTTTAAGAGAGTACCACATAAACTGCCTCAAATCCCTAGAATTGCCAATTCTTCCACTGTTCTTATGTGCGAAGTGCAACTTGGAAATCCCATTAAGAAAAGACTGAATCGTATTGGAACATATTGCGATTATAAGACTGTTTAAGTTTAACAAATTAAGTGACATTGAAGTCATGATAAATGAATTAAAGTTTTATAGCTAAATATTTAAAAAATAAAGTTGTTGATTTGGCTAATAATTTTTAGCCTAATTGTATCGAGTTTTCAACACGGATTGCATAAAGTTGTACCACCTCCGGTACAATTTTACAATGATAACGAGAATTTTAATTTATTTACTTAGCAATTAGAAATTTAATGGTTATTATGAGTCACTCACCTCAGTCATTTGATATGCCGCAATTGCTGAACATCTATATTCTGTAATAAAAACAACAAAAAATACATTTAATTAATTCATTTAAAATATTTTACCAAACGTAGAATACTCATTGCATTAAAAATTAATTTAAATTAATGTAATGTAATGTAATAATCATTTAATTAAGATATACATAGATATACTGATATGTACTTACATATGTACATATTATAATATGTAAACATAGACATTGAAAATTAAATGTAGCGCATTTGTTTAATTAAATAAAGTAAATTTTTATTTTTTTTTAGTTTAAGTGATTGTTCTCCCTCCCAAGCTATATATACATAATTAAAATATAAAATGTAACACTCATCCCTTTATTTTTTGTGTGTTTGAAAAATACAAACATTTTAAGACGTTTTTCTATAAATACAAAGATAATTAAATTACATTTTTTTGGTTCATATGTTCCATATATGGAAATAAAGTTTAACGTTTTAAACTATAAATAATTTATATATACAGTAAAATTCACGGGAATAACACTAAAATCAAGAGACGGTGGAATATTTTGTTATAAACATTTACCGTCTTTAAAGTAAAAAATGCATTTTCTATTTATAGAGCATATGTATATGCCTAAATAAGATTTCCGTTAAACATTTTGGGTACAGTGACATGCTGCTGCATAAAATAATACACTCTCTCTAAATGCGTATAAAGATGACAAATTTATTTTAGATTAGGGGCACGATTTAAAAATAATTTTTTCAACACATTTTTCGTTTCTTAAAGTAAGATCTCAGTATGTATAGTAGGTATATTAATCTTAGACGATAATTGGTATGTTGATAGGGTTGATTTGTGTGCGCCACTTTAAAACTTGTGATGCGGATTATTAATAATGATTTAGGATCCGTTTAAAAAAAAAACACGCTCATGGTGTGATAGTCACCAGATGCATTAATCCATCTGAGACATGTCGCTATAGACAAATAAATCGGGGTAATTCCCAAATATTCACAAAATTCAAAAAATTTACAAACCAAATATTTTATTTACTTACATATATTTAACACTGATATAAATTACAAACAGTAAGTAAATATTGGCATAACAAATATATCATGTTACTCTTAATCTCAACTAAACCACAAAAAAAAAAATTCCAGACACCAAAAAAAAAACGGCAAAAAAATTATTTTCTTTCAAATTAATAAATTAACTTGTAAACAACTATAAATAGCAATGTATGAACTGTTCACATATAGAGAGACGAACGATACAAATAAATAAAATCATCTTCACATTATTATGTACTGTACATGCAATTTTCTTATTTACCATTTTCCTTCTTTATTCGGATCGTTTGAAGATGAAACAAAACAAAAAAAAAATCTAACATTTTTGCTTTATGCACATATGCGCTACACTATACCTACCTATCTATATACATACACGAAAAGGAGGGAAACTGAATAATTTTCAGTTTTATTCTATTTTTTAATTTAAAAAATATTTTTTTTATAGTTTAATATTTCATTTATGCATTTTATTCCACACTCCTTATGTTTAATGTCGTTGAAGTATAGAAGAAGAAAAAAAAAAATATTCAGGAATACTTTATATACCAAAAAGCAAGTAGTAGTATACAAGGGATATGAAATAGAAGGAACAAACTAAAAACTAGACAATTTATATTCCTTTTAGTAGAGTTTTTTTTTTTTATATAAATATTTTAATATACATAGAAATTATTATGTATGTATCTATGTTATAACGATGCATCCGACAAATTTTTATACACAGAAAATAAAAAAATATGTTGCGAAGAAAATGCTTAATGCTGTGCAAATGGAAAACATCGTGAAATAAATGCCATTTATTATAATATCTTACAACAGATAATATATGACGGTGATGTTCTCTGTTATGTGTTACGATGTCTGCGGTAGGTTAAATTTTAAGGATTTTATTTATATTACTCCAGGGTAAAATAAGTTAATCATAATATTCATTTGATGGGAGAATAAATTGGCTCTTGCGAAGCCCTCAAGATTTACAATTCGTTTGCATTTTGGCCTCATTACCTAATTAATTTATAAAAACGTTTGCTAATATTTAACACTGTAAACAATAGTTTTCAAATTATGAATACCGGCATTTTTTTAAAAATGTAGTATAAACAGCATAAAACGAGGTGTGATGAACAGTGGACTTGACAACCTATTGTTAAAGCGTGAGGCTGTAATTAACTCCGTGAAACTTAATTCCGCCGAAGAATGCTGTGTGGCGAAATTAATTCCATTTTCAATATGAATTAAATCCGCGACCACTGAATTAAAAAAAAATTAATGCCGCAAAATTAATTCATTGTTATAAATGAATTAATTTCGTGTTGAAAATGTCGCGAAATTGATACATTTTTGTCGGCGGAAATAATTTCTACGGAATTAATTCAAAACAACACACTCAAGTTAATCATAATATTCAATTGATGAGTGAAAAAATTAGCTTTGCATTTAGGTTCTCGTTTTGGCCTTATCAGCTAATTCATTTATTTGAACGTTTGTTAACATTATTTATATTAAGAAAATAATTTAATTTACATAAGTTTAGAGAAACATTTTCCATTTTATTAAGTTCAAGAGTCAGATTTTATTTGTCAGGTCTGACAAATAGAAATTATCTGTATTAATAACAAACATGAGTGAACATTTCGCGGAAACAGTTCGTAAAATTAAAGGTTTAATTTGTATTTCCTCAGAAATTTCCTGGAGGAGTAATTTCTCGTTTCGGATACTTGTCCTCTTGATTTTTCCTATGGTACTTAAGGACAATATACCAGCTGCCACATGAAAATATAATTACATTGATTCGGATTGGTGATTTTCTGTAGCTCTATGAAAAAATGGTCTAATTTATATATCTAAGAGATATCACCTAAACTAATTCTTTTCTTAATAATTCGATGAACAATCCGGTCCAAACATTTTTGTATGGCGAAATTACTTCTATTTTCAATATGAATTAAATTCGCAACATTATTTTTTTTAAAGAAATAATTTCGCTTAATTTTGTAGCGGTTCAGATAATTAACCACTATTAATTTGGCGGCACATATTTCACGTCGAATGCTTATTGGGTCGAATTTCCCTTTCGTGCTCAACCACAGCACGACGAACCTATACCACAAACGCAAAACATAATAAATTATTATTTCTTTTTTAAGCAGTCTCATCTCGATTTCTAACGCGACGACACGTCGCTCGTGTTGTTGGCCGCCAACCACAGTTGTTTCTGTCATAAAATGGTGGCGATTAATATTAATTTAATTATATTTAATTAAATTATTATAAACAAATAAAAATTAATAAAATTTATTAGGACTACTCAAAATAATTGGTGTACATTTTATTTCTTTTGTGAAATCAACAATTTAAAGGTCGTGGATTTTTATTCATCGCGTAGAATAAATTTTAATTAATCGGCGAAAATAATTAATTTTCCTAATGAATTTAACTCTGCCGATAAATATGAATTAATTCCGCTTTAAAAATTAAAAGGTTGAAATACAAATATCATCTTTGGAAGTTAAGTGTCATTGTTTTTCATTGCGAAATTAATTTTTGTTTAAATAATTTCGCACGGATTTAATTCCGTTTAAGCGGAATAATTTCATAGTTTAAAATGCCGAGAAATTGTTTAATTTTTGTCGGCGAAAATAATTTACACGGGCCTTATTCATGAAGAAATTAAAATGTAACACATTTTTAGTTGCTGAATGAACCTATAGGAGCTTAAGAAGTTAAAAAAAAAATTAAAAAGACAAATTCATTTATCGGAATTGTTAGAAAATATTAGGAATGAGTTTCGATTTAGGCAGTGGCATAACTAGGTACAGGCAGCACGTGCAGTCGCGGATGGCCATGGTTATTGGGGCCCACGATATTGATCTAGCTTTCGTATATTAGATTAAGCTTAAATTAGACCACATTTTTAAATTAGCAAAACGGTGGTCTAATTTTAGAGAATCAACAGGGTTTCTGACAGACAGGTCTAATAATTTGGTTAAGGTTATTGTCTGAGTAAGAAGTAATGCGGCTCCTTAGAAATAAAAATCCCTCTAGGCTCTGACGGTTATTTAGATTTAGAAGAAAATTGACTAAACTCATTTAACATCAATGCTTTCGACAGCAAATAATAACGCTTTTTGTGTTTGCTGGATTTATTTATTTGTTATATAAATTTTAGACTCTAAATTTACCCCTTTTTTACTTCAAATTCATCTTTTTACAAATCAAGTTAAGATTTGAACAGTAAATGTTGAATATGATTTATTGAATAAGGGTGAATCTAATTGAACTTACTGTAAACCAGAAAGTGTTTTTTTTTGTTTTTTCTCGTTGAGATTCTCCTGGTTTTGGAAATTCTAGTCGCTTCTCAGATTTAATCTTTTGATCACTTTTTAAAATTTCTCGAGATTTTTGGAGTTTAGCACATTTAATTTGGTGTTTCGAAATAGTCAAGAGCCTATTCGAAGAATATGGTTATCCGATACTATTACGTATGGCTGAACTTAGCCTTATCTTGCTTAGTAGCATTTTGCTTTATAGGATTAGTAACATTAAGTTACTTGACAAATAATTCGCTAATTTCACTAATTTTCCGAATTTTTCGAAATGTTCTTGGGTTTACTAACAGGCTTACCGAAATTAATCATTAATATTCAGAATTTCCCTTATTATTGAAATTGTTCGAGATCAATCGAGATTCATATAATATAGAGATTATTCGAATTTTCTAGAGTAATCGAGATTATTCTGTGGTTTGTTTGAGATACCTTAAGTTTTTCGACAATTTTATTATTATTCGAGATTATCGAATTTTGTATGGTAATGTTCCGAGCTTCACACGTATAAATCGTGATATTAAGTAAATTTCTCGAAAATATGCCAAAATTTTAGATATTTCTTCGATTTCCTATAGGATATTCGAAATTATTCAAGAATGTCCAGGTTGTTTACATTTCACATGGCAGTGATTATCACGTATAGGATTTTCTTCGGTTTTACATATTTCCGGATAACTTGACGTTTGAAAACTTTTTAGAATATACAAAGATACTTTGAAAATTCGACATTTTTGAGACTATTTCGAAATAAATGATATTACGAATTTAAGCAACATTTTGATTAATTTTAATTACTGGTAAAATTTTAAGTAAATGGAACATTGCAAAGTTTACCGATAAATGGTAATTCATCAAGAAGTGTTTTTCTGAGCTTTTTCTCTCAATGTATTTGTTTATAATAATTGTATAGTATAAAGGTTGCTGTAAGAAAGAAACTCAGCACAATTTAAGTTTATTTGCATTGCATAGTCTTCTGCTCTTATTGGAACTCATTTATTGATTTGTTACACACCTGTATCGACTTCTAAGGAAGGAAGGATTAAATTTTATCAAAGTTTTCCAATAAATTGCACACAATATCATGTCGGGATGCTTCTAACCCTAGTTAGATAAAAATAACCGTCAGTTTAAAGGTAATTTCGATTTTGTAAGAGTTCAATTTTTTTGCGTGATGCGAACTAATCTAAAATGTAATTGTTGGCTCTATGAGAATTGAACCACAACGTGCTACATATATGGTTTTGACTAAATGTCAGCAAAGAAAACAAAAATGTATATCGGTAGACATTTTTTCAAAAATATTAGCACCCAAAAGATAAACGACAAAAAAGATTAAAGGGTAAAAGTATTTGGCATTGGGAACGCTGCATATGGAGCGCTGCATATGGAACGTCACATAAATATAACTGAAGGTAATTGCATCGGGGCTGTAAACAAATTGAAAGAAAGATTTGACAGAAATGAACATATCATCAGTCGTTTATCGACACGTTCATTGAGCAATCGCTAATTTACACCCCATATTAAACGGCTACCATATCATTTATTGCTTAAAAGCATTGGGAGACGTTGGCTCATTTATATTTTATTGAACAAGCTAGATGATAAGACCAAAGGGATAAGCCCATTGAGACAATGAAATCTCTCACCACATCTACAGACGCGCCAACACAAAAACTGAGATTAAAGATTACAACATTCGTTCCAATGTGCAATGTGCACAGATTGTACTCATTCTCTGCTGAAATGCAATGAATTCAACACATTAAGTGCAAAAAAATGCAGAGAATTGAACAAACAGGATAATCGTTATAACAATTGCCCCACCTTTAAACATCTAGCTTTCATATGCCTATTACGTCAAAGAAGCCAAAAACATAGCATAAAGCACAACACCTTGATACATTGCATGACTCAGAATCTCAAGCAAGTTTTATCACATAATCTTGTGTGCAACGCAGTCACGGCCAAGCAAGCTTTTCTTTACGGATGCAAAAATTTCGTTTTCCTACAAAAAGCGTAAAATGTGGGCTTTTTCCTCTGCTCTCTTCTTAGCAACGTGAGACCACCTGATTTTCCACTAGATAATTTTTTGATTGTTTCCTTATATCAAATTTAAAGAAAGGCATCAAGTGCTCAATTGAACAAAGTTCTCTTATTCGCCTCTTAACGCCAGTCATTACTCTCATTGTTGAAAAATAAATCATGTTCACGTAGTCATTCATTCATAATTTACTGATTAATAACCCAATATTTCAGGACAGGAAAAGTAGACTCAGCTTTCTTGTTACCAGTAACCCCTCTTATGTCTTTCGGTTCGCAAAGAATTCTTAGTTTTTGATGTAAGTGTTTTCGGTACGCTTATTGAACTGTTTTGCGCAGATACTTGAACATTATGATATTTTGCTAAAATCTTCATTTTTATCACCGTTAATTCTTCAGCCACTATATTCAGTTTCTCACAATTATTTTTGCATAGCTTTTCGCGCTAGCGAAAGTCTGATATAATTTTTTTTGGGACACTGGTTTTGATAACAGACAGATTCGGTCGAATCACGGATCCTGGTAATGAAATATGAGTGCAGACAGACGGTAAATTATTTTCTATCAAATTAATTTTTTTTTTTATGAACATTCAAAAGTATTAGCGAAACGGTGTTGGCTTACCTGCCAATTTAAAATCAATATAATATGATTTGAAATTTGGTTGCTTCAGTATTGTGTAATAGCTTAAGGTTATAGTTCATTGTTCAAATTCTAAGGTTAGTCCTCTACTACCTATTGGAATCGACTTGGGAAAAAATATTTTTCGCCTAAATTTCGTTGGAAAGATGCTCTGTATATTCTTAGTGAACTATTTGGTATTCATAACAATTTCGGGTGGTTAACTGAAACAAATGTACAGTGGTGTAGAAATCAAGATTCGATTTTTATTAGGAATAATTAAGTCACAGATAAACTACTTTGAATTCAATAGGTTTAAGCTGTACTATGAAGCTCTTCATGAGACATACTACTGTTTGTATTAAGAAACCCTTTAATCTATGAGTGTACAAATGCATTCAGTTGGTCTATTATTTGAATATTTCAGTAGTGAGATGCAGCATAGTACAAATATTAATGTTATTACAAGGAGAGATTTCAGAAACAATTATTTTTGGTCCAGCCTAATTTGATTGTCAACAATATTTTGAAATGTTGCTAATCTTTCAGGAAAACTATCATGAATAACCAATTTGGCCCTCATCTTGTTTTACAAATAATGGAGGATTTTACTTGTGTTATTTTGAAGTATATAACACGGCCATTGAATTTACTACAATATTTCCACACTTTTTAAAACATCAACGCCGTTAAACAGATATAAAAATTGTAATGCAAAACAAGAGATAAATATTTTTATAAATATCAGACATTTTTCTACAAAATTGAGACAAGTTTTTTTTGAATAAATTACCCCTAACAATTATCCTAATTACATACATATCGTCGCTTATAAATAAGAACTAAGAACTACTATTTCGATGAGTCTGATGAACAATACAGCCAAAAAGGGTCAAAATCGAATTTCTCATAAAATTCACTCGAAAAAAGTAATCGCTAGCTTTCTAGTTGAACAATTCATTACAATTGAAAATTAAAATTGCTGAATACTAAAATCAACAACCAAAGGCTATCCCACTAACTGGGTAAGAAAATTTCGGACCGCAAAAAGTAGCGAGCTCCAGGCACGTGCCTCGTTGGCCTAGGCGTTAATCCGCTTCTGGTGGAACGCCAAGTTCTCCGCGAGTCGATTACATCAGTCTGAGCCATTAGTATTCAGATTCTCAGTTGCACCGGCTATAAATCCAGAATTAAACCCAGAATTTCCACTCGCCGCACTAATATTGTCATCATCTTGAGAAAATTACCTCAGCAGCACATAAATCATCAGAAAGCACACATGTTTAAAGGGATTTAGTTCTTCTACTCTGACAATGAATCAAATGCGAACTATTCTACTGAGTTAGTGTATAAGTGATGTTCCTTGGAATAATTATACTACAGTGTTAGCTACGACAAATCTGAAGTAACCAATCGTTGACATGCTGTATCACGATTTCCTGCGATAATATCAACAGCTAAATCACATGACGGAAATTCCCTTTAACATTTCATTTATTCCGTAATGTGATTCGGCATGGTATATTAAAATCATCAAGCTCCACTAGCATTTCGAGAGTCGTTCTCGATGGTTTCGCTAAACCCTGTATCGGAATATCGCTAAATAATTGTTTAGCAGTCCAGCACTCTATTCGCAGTCAACGTTACTTGCTATAATTTTGCATCTAAGTTAGCATAAAATGGTGTTTTCCACTAATTTAGAAAAGATATATACCGTCAAGTGGTAATGTTTCGAGAAGAGGCCGAGTATCCGAAGATTATTTGGAGGAGAGATCCATTGAAACCTATTCGGCATTTTTGATCAAGCACTGAGATATATGAATTAACATCAACATCTTTCTTGGTCACTAAACGCAGATACTATAATGACCGGAACCAATAATAAAAACAGTTAGTATAGGTACAAGACAACAGATTGCTAGCCGATTAATCCTGCGTGATGGAACGCACCTCACTGGTTACCAAAATCGCAAAAATATTGCCCACCGCAAATAACCAAGTATCGCCAAAGAAAAATTCAGAGAAATGCTCATATTCAACATAACAACAAAGCCTCAAAATAAATGGTTGAGCAGAGTTAGTGAAAAGAGCAAAGAGTGATTAGCTATTTATTCCGTTATACTACAAATTCTACTAACCCCAAGCGGTTCAGATTCGGTGGTATTTCGCCAATTTATACTTTACAATCGAACAGCTTTTTGACATTTTTCACAGTATGATTGAACACCCCAATTTTATATAATGGAGCTTGATTGTGTCGCGTTGTCTCAATTTTTCAACCAGGTGATGTTATTTAGATAATTATTGAGCCAATAAATATAAATAATTAAAAAAAATTTAATGGTTTTGGGTTCCAACGTAAATTCTATAAATTTTTTAAATTATTTGAATCATTTAAATTTTATAATCATTTTAAAATAATTTCCAAAATTTGTTAAATTAGACCAACTTGACAAATTCTTTCAATTTCGTTTAAATTCTTAGGAATTGTTTAAATTCTACTAATTAAAAAAATATTTATAGGTGTACATTTCTTCAATTCTGTAAATCCAACCATTTTCATAAATTCTATAAATCTATAGTGAAAGCTCTAAATTCTGTCAATTCCATAAGTAGCCATGTCAGTAAGTTTCCTTATTGCCTAAAATATTTTGAAGAAGATTCTGCTAAATGTACTACAAATAATTTTATAGGTTTTATCAATAAATGCTACCAAGTTTGAGTTTCCGGCAAATCGTATACATTTTTTAAATGTCTGTAAAGCCCTCATCATACCACAAAGTTTAACAACTCTTACAAATTCTCTAAATTATATCTAGTATGTCGATATAAAAAATATCTTAAGATAGAATGGCGATATTTTCCTGTATTCCCATAAATCATCGGACGTCTAAAAATTCATACAAAATGGGCTTACCACAAATCCCCTCTATCAACTAAATAAACTAAGCTATCAATATCTAGATAAATCTTGTTTTTCTCATATAAAGCCGTTAACATTAGAAAATTTTTACTCTGTCTCGGAAAGGCGAGCTTGATTACCCAAAATATAAGGGCTACTGAAGCAAGACAAATCAAATATTTCATGATTTTGTGCAATTATAAGGTGTGACAAACAGAAACTTTTTAAATCTAGTTGAGAAGTTCTATACATAGATTACCACCTGTAGCGTGCAGTAATTAAATAATTGAAAAATTGTTAAGGAGACTTACCAGCCGTATAATTCATTAAAACAATGTGCCGTTTGAACATCAAACTATCAAATTAAAACAATGTGCCGTTTGAAAGACAAACTTGAAATCCATTTTAAATTACATTGCGACAATGGACAACACTTGCTTTAATTTTAAACTACCGCTACATCACAATACATACTCGGACGTAAGTATAAAAATAAAACAAACAACAGTTTTTTTGCATTTATTTGATAGGGATAGATCACTATTTTACTTTATCACATTATCACTGTATTAATTATGTAATTTTTAATATTCTATCACTTTTATTAGACACGATTGTTACATATTCTTAAGACTTTCATACTAATAACGCCGCAAATTTTCTCGACATTCATGTACGTCTCACGTTTAAAACTAACTGGTTTTAGCAAAACAAACAAAAATTCGCTCGAATCTCGTGATCGTTTGCGTCGTCGTTTTATATTTATTGTTTTTGTTTGATTGTGTGTTATCTCTTTCCGTGCCATTACTGCATTTCAATTATATCGTGGCTTTGGAAACATACAACATTTTACAGAACTTTATAAAAGCTAACTAAAGTTAATAAGAGAAGACAACTTTGATTTATGAGGCTTTGGAAAAATTCAGTTCAAGTTGCTTTGGAATTTTGTACAAAATCAGCCTGTATAGAGTTTTGTACTAAATATTTTTCCAGTGATAGGTATTGGTACATCACAAAAAGACTCTAGAGAACGTTTTTTTTCGATATTTTTCACTGTGGAACAAAGTTTTCCATGTAAGACTTTTGACAAACGCTTTTAATCCAATCCATGTACCCAGTTGACTTCGGCTGATGTCGACTATATTTTAATTTTAATCTGCATTTTCGACTTTTTTTACTTTCGGCGGGAAACTTTCGATCAATTTTACTATTCATCATGTAATTATCGTGGGTGAGTGATGTTTTTTGATACTTTCTTATGTTTCGTTGATTTAATTTATAAAAAGTTTGGCTTTTGGATTGTTAATAAGTTTCGTTTCATAAATATGTTTATGCAAGTAGCTTCGGATCCGAATCAAAGAATATCTTGCCAAATCTCTAGGAGCAAGATTCACGAAATTGTTTATTTAATAATTTTTTATGGGCACAATTGGGCGAATAAATTTCACTGTTTAATTTAAACAGTTTTTTACAAATTAAAAGTGAGTAATTTGCATAAGACTATTTTTGAAATTATGTGAGCCCAAATATTTTTTGACAAACCATTTCTGATTAAATTTATTTACTGAGACGGCACATCACTCACGAGTTATCTATTTTATTTTTGACAGTGTAAAGTTATTTGTTTAAATTTTCGGTTATTGATTGGTTGATTGGACAGTACATACTTTACAAATAGCAGAACCGATGGATTGAAAAGGAATGTTAATATAATAGCACACCCGGTTACGGGTTTCACCAAGTTTAATCTAAAACGTGTGATAGGCAAATTATCTTAACATTTAAGGAAATACTTACTTTTTTGGCAGAAGTCGCAGTTGTGTTAAATTTCAAACCATTGTTTAGTGTTAATAAAACAGACATCAACCCTCCCACTAACAAAAAACCAAAAGTGGATATTACCGAATAACAAATAGTTATAAAAATGAGCTAGCACTTTTGGAAGAGGTGGATATATAATATCTCATATCACCTATAACAACGTTTCAAATTGGGTTTTAAAAAAATTCCGTGAAAATTCCACAAGCCAAGATTTCTTTAAAATTGTTGTTCCAACCACAACTTTCCTTTTTTGGGTGAGTTGGTTTTTTGGGAAATCTACAGTCGATCAAGAGAAATAACTGTAAATAAGCATGTCATCCAATTGAGAAACGTGGTTATTCATTACAAATGTCGAATATACCGAAAAACTTTAAATGAACTTAAAATCTTAGAATAATCATAAAATGTTAAGAAAACACTCTGAATCTCGAATAGCTTTAGACCAGAAATTCGATGACAATGTTGAATTCTGGCAATCAAAAGCTCGAATTTCGAGAAACTTATCTCTGTAAAACCATGTAACTCAATGCTATGCTAAATTCAACTCCACACCAAACTCGAGTGATATAGGAAATTTGCAATAATCTCAAAAAATAATAAAATCTCAAACAATTTCTATTACATAATATTCAATATACTACTCGTTATGCTACGTTACAAATTTAGAGTAATATCGAGAAATTAGAATAGACTTGAATGAATTCGATAGACTCGAATAATATAGAATTATCTGAAAATTCTAGAATAATCTGTTGTCAAAAAATTTAGAACGTTTCTTGGGAATCTCGAATAAACTTAGCTAAGCGATACAAAAGCAAAAACGTGATTTTCCAAAAAAAATAATTGAAACTTTATCAACTTTGAATAAAATCTATGTTAACACTTAACCACCAACAAACCTCAAATGTGCTTAATCTCGTTGTGTATTTCCGTATTTACAGCTAATTAAAAAGCCTCACTTGGCATCATGGTATGAGCCATGCAACCACCATAGCTCCCTACAGCTCGATTATACTGTTTGAGAGAACATAATATAGTTTACATGAAAAATAAAAGCTCTACACCACCAATACCCCCTAAGAATCAGTACACACAATATAATAGAAGCCAATTTTCTGAGTATAGACCTCAAAACTTTAATCAACAACATTACAATAATAATAGACTACAATAAGCCAGAACCTATAGACACCACGTCCAATATTGACAAATACAAACAACCAACTTTCCAACGACCATTTAATCCAACAAACCAGCCATATTAATTCAACACAAATGGCACATCAGGAGTCCAAGTTAAAGAACTGTATAACATTTCATCTAACCCATATCATTACGAAAGTGATAGTTACTATCCAAACGAACATTACCAATATCCAGAATGGGATAATTCTTACGAAGAACAGCAATCGGGAATAAATGAATATTAACAACTCCACTAATATGTTCGAAATACACCAAGTGATTTACTTATCTAATACCCTAAAAGAAACCTGTGTTCAAAACCGAAATGTTCTTCAAAACTCGAAAAAGAGTAAGAGTACACATACCATGTAAACGCCGTATAAAAAAAATCATCACTAAAAACTACGTAACCTATTTGGACGTACCAGGAATTTAACGTTTATATTCGCATCAGAAGAGTGTTTCCAATAAGTCTCAGAAGCATATAAAACAATGACATCTTCTAGACCGAGGGTACTAAAGCCCAAAGTCAATGCAGTACGGTCTATGTTACTCCAAATCGATATCGAAGACGAGAGCAAATAAAAGGAACTCGAGCATCTCAAAAAGACCTACTACTTCAAAAGAATGAAAGAAATAATTTGAGAATACGTCAATCAATGCGATGTTTGCCAACAAGTTAAGTATGATCGACAACCCTCACAATTACAATTATCCTTAACCGAAACTCCAAAGAAACCTATATGGAGATTATACACACTGAAATATTCCAACTAGAAGCAGCGAAATGTTTAACGGTCATAGATTAATTCAGCACGGATTACCAGGAAAAATAATAGCTGATTCCGAAATAGGAAATGGGGGCGAAGTAAAAACATTAGTAAACAAATATCAAATTGAATTGCACGTGACCATACCATACAATTCCACTGGCAACTCTCCAGTCGAAAGACTGCATTCTACACTAAAGGAAATTTGCAGTATCATAAATTTAGGAAATGTATTGAATCTCGCCATACTATCGTACAATAATTCAGTTCATTCAACAACTAAACTTACGCCATTTAATCTGTTAAGAGGTCATTACGTTGAGAAATAATTAAATTTTGCAAATGAAATCGATTATTTATAACAACATAAAGAAAGCTACGAGTAATTATGTAGTGATGTCCATAAACAATCAACAGAAGTAAAAACTAAAATTATTACGAAAATCAAACAAACATATAAAATCATAGAACAAACACTATTAGAATTCAAAAAATTGTAACGTAAACATTAAGGATCAAAAATTCACGACCGAAGAAATATAATTCTCCGACAATATCGAGATTCGAATACCATACAACGAGGTAGATATCATACAAGTTAAGCCTGAAATAAAGCTCGACTTACTTCATAATAGAACAATACATAACTATAATCAAGTCAGGCTAACTCATGGATAATCAATACTACACAATTCTACCGGTCACATATCAGTAACCATCAACATAATAATCATAATATTAGTCATTTTCTATAAATTCTGGCCAAATAAACAATGCACCGCTTCAAGACTACTCAAGCAGACTGCAAAATTAAATCCAGATTTTTTGTAATTGGATGTCGGTTCGATTTCTCATGGTCATCTAGAAATTTTTTGAATTTACATTTTTTTCTACTTTTTCAACAGGATTTGTTTGGTATGGTTAATGGATGAAAATGACGACGGGTCACTATGACTGTGAGCTTTTCGGTAATATTTAAGAAACTTTTTAAACGATTGCCAAACTACGTACCGCCGGTTAGACTTTATTTTGTTGATCATCACTTAAAAATATTCTAACCTTGGGGTCGACATAATTTCTTTCCAATAACATCTCAATATCAAGCAGAAACATTTATCTATGTATTAACGATGATTTTAATTCTGTTACGAGGATGTTTCAGTTATTTCCAAGTGAAACATTACGCATCGTCATTCTTTATAAAACTGACCGGGGATCAAATATACTGATTGGGGTCTTTTTATAACTAAGGGTAAGGTGCATTTTAGGAGATAATGAAAAATATAAAATGTGGAGTCGGAGTAAGTCGACTTCATTAAAATATTCCGACTTCGCGACTCCAACTCCCGACTCCGACTCTGAGTTGTTTAAATTTTTGAAGATGGGAAATATTTTGTTAGGAGTTGCCCCCATTCTGTAAGGTATAAAATGAATTAAAATAATTTTTCAAAACAATAACTTTGAAATAGCTCCCAGCACTTATTGTTTTGAAAAATTATTTTAATTCGTTTTATACCTTAGAGAATGGGGGCTGCCAGCCCAAAATCTGCGCTATGACAATTTATACATAAATAACAACATTTGTTGAGGGCAAAGCATTCCAATGAGTGGAATGAATATAGGCAAGCCCTAACCAGTTACAACACAGAACTAAGGCGTTCCAAACGCCTCACGTGGAGGAAAAACTGTGGAAATATCGAGGATATACCTACAGCTGCTCGACTCCATAAAGTTCTAGCTAAAGATCAGTCCAACGGGATTGGGCTTCTTCTGAAATCCGATGGTAGTTATACATCAGGTCGCAAAGAGTCGCTCGAAACCCTGCTTCAAGTGCACTTTCCGGGCTGCACTGTTTGCGACACAAATACAATCACTAACTCCATATCTGGTACACACATGGGTGTAAATATGGGTTGGGTTAATAGTTTATCCGGTAAGCTTTTTACTCCGGATAAAGTCAAATGGGCCATTAACTCTTTTCAGCCTTTCAAGGCTCCAGGAGGGGATGGAATCTTCCCAGCCCTCCTTCAAAGGGGCCTGGACTTGATTACCCCTGCTCTGGTGGCCTTGTTTAGAACTAGCTTCAATTGGGGTCACATACCACAGGCTTGGAGTCAAGTAAACGTGTTTTTTATCCCAAAGCCTGGCAATCGGCCATGTGAACTTCCTAAGTCCTTTCGACCTATCAGTCTTACATCGTTTATTCTTAAAACCATGGAACGACTTATAGATCTTCATATCAGAGACTGGTTAACGGCAACCAGACCTCTAAATCCAAATCAATTCGCCTATAGGAAAGGCAAATCCACAGAGGGTGCGCTGCATCTACTTGTCACCAAGATTGAAGCAGCCTATCGCTCGAAAGAAATTGCTCTGTGTGCATTTCTGGATATTGAGGGAGCTTTTGACAATACTGGATACGACTCAATTGCTAGGGCAATCAAGCGTAGAGGTATTGACGATCCGACTAACCACTGGATTAGTTCCATGTTGGTTAGTAGGAAGATTACATCTAAATTAGGTAATGAGTCAGTCACGATTACGGCAGCAAGAGGGTGTCCGCAGGGCGGTGTCCTGTCCCCTTTGCTGTGGTCACTCGTGATCGACGAGTTGCTTGATAATTTACATCTACTTGGGTACGATGCCATTGGTTATGCGGACGATTTGGTTATCATAGTCTCTGGAGGGCATGAACGTACGATGTCCGCCAGCATGCAACAGGCTTTGCTTGTTATTTCGAATTGGTGCACTGGGGAGGGCCTTTCGATTAACCCTAGCAAAACAGTCCTGGTGCCCTTCACCAAAAGACGTAATTTGAACCTTGGTTCAATTAGTCTTAATAATATAAATATCGGATACTCCAATGAAGTCAAATATCTGGGTGTTGTCCTAGATAAGAAACTAACTTGGAACTCTCATATTACTTCAACTACCGAACGCGCGGCCAGGGCCATGTGGGCCTGCCGGCGTATGTTCGGCAGGACCTGGGGCCTGAACTCAAAAATGATATACTGGATGTACATCATGATAGTGAGGCCAATTGTAACATATGGGGCAATAGTTTGGTGGCCTAAGGTACAGCAAAAAGTTATTATGAACAAGCTGACCTCATTACAGAGACTAGCATGTCTCGGAATTACAGGTGCTATGCGCACCTGCCCTACGGCGGCAATGGAAGCTCTCATCGGGCTCACTCCACTTCATATCCACGTCAAAAAATCAGCTGCTACCTGTGCAGCTAGATTGAAGCTCGCGAATCAATACAGTCATGATGACCATATGGGTCACCTGGACATTTTGAATGAACTTCCAGACCTGAATATGTTCTTTAGTGTCCCGGACGTTATGCCGAAAGAACTCTGCTTTGGCAGGAATTTCGTGGTAACAATCCCCGATAGAACAGACTGGGATACTGGGTTACCGCAGATGGAACCTAACAGCCTAGTCTGGTACACTGATGGATCAAAAATGGATAGTGGAGTCGGCATTGGTGTCTTTGGACCCAATCACAAAATATCGAAATCACTGGGTACTTACCCCAGTGTTTTTCTAGCCGAAATTCACGCCATCGAAATCTGCGCCTCTATTATTATGACCAAAGGTCTTAAAGGCGCATCCATCCACATTTTGTCTGACAGCCAAGCAGCACTGAAAGCATTGGCTTCTAACTGCTTGGTTTCCAAGTCGGTTCAAAGTTGTTATAAACTGCTACAATCTCTCTCTTGTCAAAACAAAGTAAGGTTGTGGTGGGTGCCTGGTCACATGGGCATCACTGGAAATGAGATAGCCGACGAACTTGCACGGGCAGGCTCGTCGACTACACTCATTGGCCCTGAGCCTTTTTGTGGTATCCCGTGGGCTTCTGCAACCTACACAATCAGTAAATGGGAAAAAATACAGTGCTTGACTTATTGGAACTGTATTCCCGGCCTTAGACAAGCCAAATCTTTGATCAGACCATTTCACCACAAAAATTTGGCGATCAATTTCAGCAAAGGAAATATTAGGAAACTTGTGAGTTTTCTCTCAGGTCACTGTAACCTGAGATATCATTTGAACAAAATGAACCTGTCCACAGAGACGGAGTGCCGACTCTGTTTGGAAGAGACAGAAACCGCAGAACACATACTATGTGAGTGTGTTGCTCTGTGCACACGGAGGTGGATTCATTTTGAAGAGAGGTATCTGACCCCGGAGAAATGTAAATTGGCCTCTATAAATAGCATTCTCGCCTTTATTAGAGAGGTGGAGAAGCTCCTGGAGTAACAGTACCCAACAGCACAAAAGATCTTTTAGGTCGTAGTGCTAGCCGCTTTTGGGCAGGGACGAAAAAAAAAAAAAAAAAAAAAAAAAAAAAAAAACATTTGTACAAATTTGAATTTTTCTTAAAAGCTTGTGTTTGCTACAATAATTATTTACATATTAAAATAGAGAACTTCCCAAATCCACTTAGCATTGGATGTCTTAAGTTGTTTTTGGGTTCAAACGATGATTCTATTAGTTAGATTAAACGTATTGTAATGCTTGTATCGCTTCTAATACAAGTTATTTTTAGTGGGCTAAATTCGTTGTGTTAGAATAGAAACTTCTCTTCTACTCTTATCTCTTTTTCGACTTCTAAGATTAAATATTATCAAAATTTTCCGTTAGGTTGGGATGCTTCCAACCCTATAGTTAGACAAAAATAACTGTCAGTTTAGTAAGAGTTAAAATTCCTTGCGTAATGCTAATTAATCTCACCTAACGAGCTACATATGGTTTTAATTAATTGTCAGTGAAGAAAATAAAAATTTGGACCGGATTGATCATTCAGCGGTAGATATTTATTCAAAAATAACAGCACCCAATATATAAATGACAAAATCGAAGAAAGGGTGCAATCAACATAAAGCAGTATCTGATCGAACTATTTTGTCATCAAATCATTAAGAGACAAAAAAAGATATGACAGAAATAAACAATGACACAATGGAATTTTTCACCACACATCTACAGACGCGCCAACCCAAAAACTGAGACTAAAGATTACAACATTCGTTCTCTGCTGAAATGCAATGATTTCAACATATTATTTATTTATTTATTTATTTATAATCACGAAGGTTTTCTCCATGTTATACACTAGATTTTGAGCGTATAAGCTCATTTATAATGTAGTGTACAGCAAATGATGAACCACATAATTAACAAACTATGTGTTAAAAAAACAAAAATTAATGGAATTAGCCAGGATCACAACACCTCACAAAATGCTGGATATTCCTCCGTTTAGATTCTGCTTGAATACTCTTTCTACTCGCCTTCAAGGGACCTCGGCAAGGACATCATCGATTTAACGGATTAACAGCGGCATAACTCGCAATTTAAAATAAAAATTGTGAAAAAATTCAATAAATTAACTAAAGAAAAAAGTTTAACGTCCTACTGACTTGAAAGTCAAAGCCATAGTAGCCATTTTCCAATTAGTATTAAGTTGAATAGAACGCAGAAAATTTGCCCAACGGGATAATAGTTGTTTCAATTGCCTCACTTGTAAACATAGAACCTTCAAATGCATATTACGTCAGAGAAGTCAAAAATGTAGCATGAAGCACAACACCCTGCTACATCACGAGAATCAACTATCCGTGATTACAATTCTAGAGCTCTTAAAAAAATGTATGCTGCTGGAAGGGATATCACGCGGTCAGGCATTGCATGACTCAGAATCTCAAGCAAGTTTTATCATGGAATCTTGTGTGCAATGCTGTGACGGATTAAGGAAAATCCGGATCCCTTTTAAACATTAGGTAAATCGGTACCCTAAGCAAGCTTTAAAAATTTCGTTTTCCTACAAAAAGCGTAAAAAGTAAGCTTTTTTCTATGCTTGCCGCCTATAGCAATGTGAGGCCAACTGATTTTCCGCAATAATTTTTTGATTGTTTCCTTATATCAAATTTAAAGAAACGCATCAACTGCTCAATTGAAATAATTCTTTTATTCGTCTTTTAAGGCAAATGATATCTGGTGGATGATTTTAAAAATATAGCCAAGGAGGGTGAAAAATTCAATTTCTCATAAAATTCACCCGAAAAAAGTTATCGGTCGCTTTCTAGTTAGACATTTCTTTTCAATTGAAAATTTAAATTGCTGAATAATAAAATCATCAACCAAAGGTTATCCCACTAACGGGGCAAGCAAATTATGAACCTCAGAAACTAACGGGCTTCCAGAATAGCTAGAATTAAGCCCAGATTTTCCCCTCATCGCATAGTCACAGACAGAACATAGTCATAAAAAAGCACACACTTTTAAAGGGATTAATTTTTCTACTCTGAAATTAGATCAAATGCCAACTACTCCAAATGAGCCAATTTTACAAAACACCATTTTTAGTTTTGTGTATAATTGATGTTCCTTGGAGTAATTCTACTTCAATGTTAGCTCTAACAAACCTGAAGTATGGAATCGTTGACATCGGTAAAATTTCCTCGTGATGCAAATCTTGCAAAGCTGTATCACGATTTCCTGCGATAATATCATCAACTAAATCACATGACGGAAATTCCCTTCACCCGTTTCCCTTTCATTCAGCTGTTGATATTATCGCATGAAATCGTGATTCAGTTTTATATTCATTGCCTGTTGAATATTACATAGCTCACAATGGTGTAATTAAATCGTCAAGCCCGACTAGCACTTTGAGGTGTGTTTTAAACGGGTTCGCTAAAACCTGTATCAGCTTATCGCTAAATAATTGTTTAGCAGTCCGCCTCTCAATCCAGTAAACGTTATTTAATATAATTTTGCAGTTAAGGGAGCATAAAATGGTGTTTTCCATACTGATGTACAAATGATATATACCATTAAGTGATAATGTTTCGAGAAGACACCGAGTTTCAAAAGATTGTTTGGAGCAGCGACTTGCTGCTAAGGCTATTTCTAAATTTTATCATTACATTAAAATTTTATAATAATTTTAAAATAATAATTTCCAAAATTTGTAAAATTAGACCAATTTAACAAATTCTTTCGATTTCGTTTAAATTCTGAGGAATTGTTTAAATTCTACAAATTCAAAAAATATTTATAGGTGTACATTTCTACAATTCCCTAAATCCATCCATTTTCATAAATTATGTAAATCTATAGTGAAAGCTCTAAATTCTGTAAATTCCATAAGTAGCCATGTCAGTAAGTATCCTTATTGCCTAAAATCTTTTGAAAAAGATTCTGCTAAGTGTACTACAAATAATTTCATTGGTATTATCAATAAATGCTACCAATTTCGTGTTTCCAGCAAATCGTATAAATTTTTAAAATTTCTGTAAAGCCCTTATCATACCACAACGTTTAACAACTCCTTAAAATTTTGAAAATACGTCCTACCGTCTAAATTCCATAAATTTAAATAATCTGTAGAGAGTTTACTGAATTTATATCTATTTAGAGAATTTTCTAAATTCTATAAATTATATCTAGTATGTCGATATAAAAAATATCTTTAGATAGATTGTCGAAATCGTCCTGTATTCCCATAAATCACCGGGCTTCTACAAATTCATACAAAATGGGCTTTACCACACATCCGCTTTATTAACTGAATAAACTAAGCAATCAATATCTGGATATATCTTGTTTTTGTTAAATAAAGTCGTTAACATTAGGAAATTTTTACTCTCAGTCTCGGAAAGATGAGCTTTTTTACCCAAATATAAGGGCTTCTGAAGCAAGCCAAACCAAATATTTAAAACTTCCAAATATTTGAAACTTTTTAAATCTAGTTGAGAAGGTCTATGCATAGAATACCACCAGTATCGTTCGGTAATTAAATAATTGAAAAATTGTTAAGGAGACTTACCAGCCGTATAATTCATCAAAACAATGTGCCGTTTGAACATACTTAGTACACAAACACAAACGTAAAATCCATTTTAAATTACATTGCGACAATGGACAACACTTGCTTTAATTATGAACTACCGCTACATCATAATCCACACTGCGACGTATGTATAAAAATAAGACAAACAACAGTTTTTTGCACTATTTGATAGACATATCACACTATTTCACTTTATCACATTATCACTGTACTAATTATGTAATTTTAAATGTTAATTCACTTTTATTAGCCACAGTTCTTACATATTTTAAAGACTTTCATACTAATTACGCCGCTAATTTTCTCGACATTCATGTACGTCTCACGTTTAAAACTAACTGGTTTTACCAAAACAAAAAAAAATTCGCTCGAATCTCGTGGTCGTTTTGCATCGTCGTTTTATATTTATTGTTTTTGTTTGATTGTGTGTTATCTCTCTCCGTGCCATTATTGCATTTCAATTATATCGTGGCTTCGGAAACATACAACAGTTTACAGAACTTTACAAAAGCTAACTAAAGTTAATAAGGGAAGGAAACTTGGATTTATAAGGCATTAAAACGAAAAACTGAACCTCTCTGATTACTTTTGGCAGAGTTTTCTTTATTTTACAATATAAAATAAACTGTGTAAATAAAAAACGAAAATAAAATATCAGTAACGCAAATCCAAGTCGAAGGTTTTTGTGAATCACTTAACCAAACATCTTTCTACTTTCTCCTGGAAAATTGTGGAAAATTCGCAGACTCGAAAAAATGTCAATTTGTATAAAATTTACTTTTAAAGGATAATGTTTGCGATGGATTGCATTGAAGTGATTTGTCAATAGCTATTGCTGGAAAAAAATCACGAATGTTGTTAACATAATCTGCATTATCGACTTTTTGCTTTCGGCGGAGAACTGTCGATCAACTTTGATAGGGTCAAATGTATCACTAAAATTCTGTTTTCTGGTTAGGCGGTTTTTGATACTTTTTTATGCTTTAGTCAATTTATTAACAGTTTGGCTTTTCGATTGATAATAAGGACTGCATTCCTTGAAATTTGCACCCTTATCATGCTGTTTTCATCCATTTTTATATGAAATTTATTACGCCGTTACACAGATCACATTTTCACAAAAAAAAATATTTTTAGAGGATGCTGGGTTAATCGATGAACAATTTCGGTTGTTAAAATTTTCATTCGTAAATATATTTGTACAAGTAGCTTCAGATTCGAATCAAATAATACTTCAATTATATTGTAATTTACACAGTTTTTTTTACAAATTAAAAGAATGTAATTTGCATAAAACTATTTTTGATATTATGTGTGCACAAATATTTATGTGTGCTCAAATCTGGTATCGGGTTTCAACAAGATTAATCTAAAACGCGTGATAGGCAAAAATATCTTAACGTTTGAGGAAATGCGTACTCTTTTGGCAGAAGTGGGAGCTATGTTAAATTTCAGACCATTTGTTGTTAATGAAACCGACATTCTAACGTCATCTCATTTTTTTAATCGGACATCCCACTAACGAAAAACCAAAAGTGATATTACCGAGTTGAAAATGGCACACCTTACCAAATAGAAAAAAGTTCAACAAATGAGCTAGCACTTTTGGAAGAGGTGGTATATATAAAATATCTCATATCCCTCAACAACGTTCTAAATGGAGTTTTAAAAGAATTCCTGTAAAAATTGGCGACATTGCCATTGTCAAAGATGGTAACCTGCCCGTTAACCAGTTAGGCAAATCAAATAATGGCAAATAATTTGGAGAACATGTTTAAAATGTCAAAAATCGTTGTATAAGGTTTTCTTACTAGACAAATATAAAGGGCTGAAACCTCATAAGGTGATCTGAACTTCGGTGATTTTTTCAACTCCCAAATTAATCACGAAATGAACGTCTTAGGTCAATCTTCAATTAAACCTCCAACTCAATTTACAACTCAATCACCATACAATCCTAAAGATAGTAGCCAAATAAACGACCAACTAAACCATAAATTAAATTAACAAATCAACCCTTAATCAACTTGGAAATCAACCGTTAACCTAAATTGAAATCAACCCTTAAATAATTTACCAACCGAACAACTCAAACTCTAATGCGACTTAACTAAATCCTAATTATACGTCAACTCAACTTAGCTTGACTCAAATCTCAACCCTCAGTTCAATTATATACTTATTTTCCAACCAAATCTCAAAATTAACTCGGATCGAAGGCTACATGCGTGTATGAACTCAATTCAATCTAACCTCCTACTAAACCACAACCGAAATTCTTTTTCAAATCCAATCCCATTACCATCACACATGCAAATTCCATTAAACTCCGTTAAAAAATGGACAAGTTCTAACCTAACTGACCATATTCCAAAATTTCATTCAAAAATCGTTTTAGAATCCCATTTCCAATTTTAATTGATTAACAAATAGGCAAGTTCCATAGAACCGAAGAGTAGAATCCCATTTCCAAAGCACTTGTCAAATTTCATATTAATTGGTTCAGAAATATGCAAGTTCCATCATACTTGGCCATATTCCAGAATTTGATCCAAAACTCATTTTAGAAACCCATTTCACAGAGATCCTTCTTAAGTCTTAAACAATATTTGAGTTAGGTTTGGTTCTAATCGGTCAAGTCGTGTGGATTTGTTTAAATATCATACAAATATGCTGTACATACATTCCAACACCATCTGAACCCTACTTCAACCCCCAAAAAGCCCCCAACTCAACCCTCAACCAAACCGCAAACTCTCTGTCAAACTCAATCCTCAAACCAGCATATATAAAAAATTGGTCAACTGCTCACTATATCTTAACCCAACCCCAACTCAACTCAAACTAACTTAACCTTCAAATCAACCTCAAACTCAATACCCAACTCAATATTCAAACCAGCATAATAAAAAATTGGTTAATATTTCTATAACCATGTATTTTGACCGACCCTATTGACGCACAGGTTCCAAAAGCTTTTCAAATCTCGACCTTGACTATAGAAACAGATTGGCAAACAAAAAACCTAAATCGAACAAGCCGTTCTCGAGATACCGTGGCTACAGTCCAACAGACATCCAGACATCAAGCCAGACGGACGGACATTTTTTTTTGTTGCTTTTTTAGACTCAGGGACTTTCAAAACCAAATTTTTGATCATTTTTGACAGGATTTGGACTTTGGTTTTTTTAGACTGAAGTAATTTTTGCTAACTGTACCCACATCTTATTAATTATTTATTTACGTATTACCAATTATCCGTTTAAGATGATCAGAGTTTCGAGCTTAATATAATGCAACATTTCCTTTTTTGTTTTTATTATTTAAGGTGCTCTAATTTCCGTGACGTGGATATTTTTTTTAAATCATTTTAAAATATTTATATGGTGAACTAATCACTGAGACTAAATTATTGTCCAATTAGTGATTTAATTAGTCACCAATTATGTTACGATTTTGTATTAATAATTCTTTAGATGATGTCCTTCAAAGCAAATTCGTATTTACTACTGCGCTTTGCGAAGTTCCCTAACTACAAAATAACCAGAGTCGGCTTGAAACACATACAACGTTCGTATTTTTCAATGAGCGAATCAGCTATCAGTCTCTCATGTCTTTCTATTCATCTAACGTTTAATTTGAACAATCTCTAAAAATTTTTGGTCTCAAACTTATATTTGTTGTTGAAATAAAGAAAATAGCAATTTGAATTTTGGATGCATGCGAGAATATTAGGTGAGAGGAAATGGTGTTAATTAAATATTCAATGTGAATGTTTCAACTAATCGCCGAAGTTTCAAATAATAAACCAAATTGTTGTTCCAACCACAACTTTACTTTTTTGGATGAGTTAGTTTTTAAGGAAATATACAGCCAATCAAATTGATAATCGATGGACAAATCAAAATTATAAATTCGGTGCACAGAAATATTTGCAAATAACCATCTCATCTATTTGAGAACTGTGATTATTCATTACAAATTTCGAATATACCCGAAAAACTTTAAATAAACTTAAAATCTTACAATAATCTTAAAAAAAGGTTAGGAAAGCACTAAGAATCTCGAATAGCTTTAGCTAAAAAGCACGAATTTCGAGAAACTTACCTCTGTAAAATCATGTAACTCAAATCTCAAACAATTTCTATTGCATAATACTCAATATGAAAGCGATTCTAAAATAAGCTTAAAAATATCAAAAATATCGACTTACAAAATTTTAATTTTATAACATACTCGTTACAAATTTAGAGTAATGTCGAGAAATTCGATTAGACTTGAATGAATTCGAAAGACTCGAATAATGTCTAATTATCTTAAAATTTAGAATGTTTCTTGCCAATCTCGAATAAACTTAGCTAAGCGATACAAAAGCAAAAACGTGTTTTTCCTAAAAAGTGTTTGAAAATTTATCAACTTTGAATACCCACATATGTATGTAGAATAACTCAAAAATCTTGGATTTCGGACACGCTTAATTCAATTCAAACAAACTCGAATAATATCAAACATTTTGAAAAATCTCGGAACATCTACAAAGTCTTCCGTACTTTTTATTTGGATAAAATAATACTCAATCCCTAACAAACCTCAAATGCGCAAACCGTTCTTGTTCCAAGCCTAACTCGTCGATTTGTTAATTTTCAAAAAATTTTTTTCAAGAGCCATACGGCTCAAATCAAAATGGCACTAAGTGATTTCAATTTCGCAATGTATGTTCTTTACAACCTACATAGTCACTATATGAGCCAATCTCTGAGAATCGTGCCATTTGGTGTAACACAGAAAAACGTCCTTATTCCAAGCGAAATTCGTCGATTTGTTAATTTTCTAAATTTTTTTGCAAGAGCCCTACGGCTCATATCAAAATTTCAAAATGGCGCTTGCTAGAAATTATTTGACGCCTATTTTATTTGAATAACTTTATTTTTGTTAAATACACCGTTAAAAGACACGCCCAAATGATATAACTCCCAAAAAGTTATATTTGGGAGATTCCTCATTCTCTAAGGTATAAAATGAATTAAAATAATTTTTGAAAACATAACCGTTGGCTACGGACCATTGCCTCGCCTGGTGGACCGCCACCTAAACATATCCTTTGAAATAACTCCCAGCTCTAAATTTTTTGGAGTTATTTCAAAGTTATTGTTTTGAAAAATTGTTTTAATTCATTTTATACCTTAGGGATTGTGGGCCGCCGTCCCTAAATCCGCGCTATGACAATTTTTACAATTTGTGTTTATTAAAATAATTATTTACATCTTAAAATAGAGAACTTTCCAAATGCACTTAGTAAAAGTTTTAAGTTGTTTTTGGGTTCAAACGACGATTCTATTAGTTACTCGTAGATTAAACTTATTGTAATGCTTGTGTCGCTTCTACTGATAGTTGTATCACAAATGTTGCAAGTGGTTTTTGATGGGCTTAATTCGTTGGGTTAGAATGGAACAGACGAAAGTATTGAAACGGGTTGCGAAATTGTTGTTTGGAAATATTAAAATATTTTGGAAAATGTAAACTTTCATTCGATTTCCAGAATGTTAAAACATGAATTAATTTCAAGCGGATTTAATTCAGTTTTTAACAAATTGATGCCGTGGAATCAATTTATAGTTAAAAATTAATTAATTAAATGAATTAAAATGAAACAATATTTCATTGTTGTTGGCGGAATTAATTGCCGCGGACTAAATTTACGGAGTCGTTAAAATGTACTACATTTAAGTAGCTGAATAAACCTTTAAGAGGTTAAGAGGCAAAAAAAAAGTCAAAAAAAATCAAATTCACTTATCGGAATTTTTTTGCCTGTTAGCACTGAGTTCTTTGATAGATCTGACTATCTCGAATGTTCATTGTATACATATTGTCGTCAAATCGAATGATGGTTTACAATACTTCTAATAATAATTGTTTAGTGATCCATTTCATAAAATCTGTTTTATAAAATTTATTTGTACTTCATAGAATCTGGCAGAAGGTATGCCAGAAGGAGTTGCCATAGTTTTCCTCTGTTTCAAATTTCCATCGATTGTCTGAGAAATTGATATATGTATTATGCCTTGAAAATTTCACAAAAATTAATCCTAAGTCGACTTTTTTTTTTTTTTTCATTTTGGAACTTCGACCCAATAATAATGAAAAATATAATTTATCAGTTTATGTCGGGATGCTTCTAACCCTACTTAGACAAAAGTTTATATCAGTTTAACGAAAATTCGGATTTATTAAGGAGGGAAGTAAACTGTCCGACTCAGCAATCGCGGGCTTTCACAAAATTGCCATCCCAAACAACTTAATGACGAGTCATTGGTCATTGTCATCATTTTCCTTTGTAAGTTAAAACATTGGGATTTGTAAATGGGGTAAGCGGTAAAAATGATCAAACGTTTGGATGGACCAAAACCACTTTTCTCGACGTTTTGAAAGTCCACGAGTCTAAAAAAGCAAAAAAAAAAGAAAAGTCCGTCCGTCTGTCTGGATGTCTGTACCCATGGTATTTCGAGAACGGCTTGTTCGATTTAGAATTTTTTTTTGCCAATCTGTTTGTATGGTCAAGGCCGAGATTTGAAAAGCTTTTGGAATTTGTGCATCAAGAAAGTCGGGTACCTGTTATACGAATTGACCCACAATACCTGGTTATAGAAATGTTTACCAATTTTTTATATATGCTGGTTTGAATATTGAGTTGGGTATTGAGTTTGGGGTTGAGTTGAAGGTCTAATTAGCGGCCAATATGCGGGTTTCGTTCAAGTTGAGTTTGAGTTGAGTTGGGGTTGGGTTAAGATATAGTGAGCAGTTGGCCAATTGAGGATTGAGTTGAAAGGAAGTTTGCGGTTGGGTGGAGGATTAAGTGGGGGAAGGGGGGGGGAGTATTTGCGGGTTTAATTAGGGTTGAGATGGTGTTGGACCAGTGACTAATGAGCAGTTGAGCGATTTATAAAATAAAGTTAGTTTTTGTATGTATGTACATCATATGTGCATGATATTTAAGCAAACCCACACGACTTGACCGATTTGAACCAAACCTTACACAAATATCGTTTAAGACTTAAAAAAGGTCACTGTTAATATCTCAAACCCCAAATTGAACCTTTTACATTTCAAATGAAACCTTTAGCAAATTTATCTATTTCTTAACAGATTTTAGTGAAATTTGACTTCCATGAATGAAATAGGATTCTAAAATGAGTTTTGGATGAAATTCTGAAATATGGGCAAGTAAGATGGAACTTGCCTTTATCTTAACCAATTATTATGAAATTTGACAAGTGCGTTGGAAACGGAGGGGAAGATTCTACACTTCCATTCTATGAAATTTGCCTATCTTTTAATCAATTATGATGAAATTCGGCTTTCACATTGGAAATGGGATTCTAAAATGATTTTTAAATGGAGTTCTGAAATATGGCCAAGTATGATAAAACTTACCTATTTCTCAACCGATTAATTCTGGAATATGCCCAATTAGGATAGAACTTATCTATTTCTTAACGGATTTTAGAAGATTTTTACACGTGCGATGGAAATAGGGTTCTAAAATGATTTCTAGACAATGTTCTGGAATATGGCCCAGTTGGTTGGAGCTTTGCTATTTCTTAACCGATTATAATGATATTTGAGATTGGAAATGTTCATTTAAAATAATGTTTCTAATTCCAAAACTCTGCAATACCATTAGTAGTTTCAATACTGTGGCATATGTCGGCCATATACTATATTTTTCTAAACTTGCCGCTCTAACAGCAAATTCTCAGAAAACATAACCCAAAGTTTTAAACGAAGGATTGGCAAGAAAAGTTTTTAACCGAAGCTTTATTACGGAGATAATATTGATTGTTTAGCAATTGAAATAGTACGCTTACGCTGTCTCAAAGGAACCTGCAGCATGATTTACAGAAACCTAAACAGACAACTTTATAGAAGCCAAAAAGTCGTCTAAGAATAATTATTGGGTCACATTTCATTCTATTCATTGGAAATGTCAAAATTCATCATATTCGGTTAGAAATAGCTAAGTTATATTCTTATTGACCATATTCCAGAACTTTATCTAGATATATTTCTAGAATCCCATTTCCAAGGTTCATGTAAAGTTTTATTATAATCGGTGAAGGAATAGCCAAGATCCGTCCTAATTAGCCATTTTCCAAAATGTTAACCTAAAATTATTTTAGAATCCCTTTTCCCATTTAGAAACCTATTTCTAACGCGCACGTCAAATTTCATATAAATCAGTTAAGGAATAGCCAAGCTCGATCCTAGTTGGCCAATCATATAATTGGCTAAAGGTTAAATTTTCAATGTAAAAGGTTTAATTTGCAGTGTTAAACTGGTATGCTGGTATGATGGTACAATGGTATGATGGTATGATGGTATGATGGTACGATGGTATGATGGTGTAGTGGTATGATGGTATGATGGTATGATGGTATGATGGTATGATGGTATGATGGTATGATGGTATGATGGTATGATGGTATGATGGTATGATGGTATGATGGTATGATGGTATGATGGTATGATGGTATGATGGTATGATGGTATGATGGTATGATGGTATGATGGTATGATGGTATGATGGTATGATGGTATATTGGTAATATGGTATATATGATGTTATGATTGTGTGATATCATGATGATATAATGGTATGATGGTTTGGTATTATTATAACGGGTGGTCCATCTAGCGTTTGCAATTTCAACTACCTGTTATTTCGAGTGTGACAACACTTATGTCATTCGGCCAATTAGTTTAATGTTTCACATTTACAAAATGGTTCGCTTTAAGCTTGAACAAAATTGGAAAATATTGAAAACTTAGGTGAAAAAAGTGGTGAAAAATTCAGTAGAATTGAAATGCCTACATTCAATTTGTGGATCCACTTGTGAAGGACCTTTTTTTGAGGGGAGCTGTTAAGGATAAGTATTACTTTAATATCCAGAGACTATCCAAGACTTAGAAGATCAAATAGAAGTTGCCATTGAAGAGATAGGAGCCCATATAATAGAAAATGCTCTGAAAAATTCGGTTGATAGAATGGGGTACTGTAAAGTCAGCCGTGGAAGTCATTTATATGAAATTGTGTTCAATACATACTCTTTCTAATAAAACATACCTCTTTGAAAAATATTCATTGGTCTTAAAATTTAGAGCCAAATTAAATTTGCCAACGTTAGATGGAACCACACGTTATAATGGTGTGATAGTACGATATTATGACGGTATAATTGCCTAACGGTTGAATGGTATGATGTTATCATGGGCTGACAGTATGACGGTATGATTAGATGGTGGTATGATAATATGATGGTACGATGTTACGATGGTATGATGGTATGAAAGATTGGTAGATTGATAGTAAGATATGCTATCTACGTTACGTCGTCCGTTATTATGATTGTATGTTAGTTTAATAGTATAGAGTCATAATGGAATGATGGTGTAATAGAATAATGATATGATGGAGTGATTGTTTAAGGTTACGATTGTGCGTTGCTATTATGGTGTGATGGTGACTGTGGTTTGAATTATATTTGAGATGGGTTTGAATGAGAAGTTCGGTTTAAGATTAATTTGGGGTCGAGTTTAGGGTTTAGTGGGAGGTTAGATTGATTTGAGTTCATACACGCATGCAGCGTGTTGATCTTGGAAATGGGTTGAACATTAATTGTGGAGTTGAGCGAACGGCTGAGATTAGGTTCGAGCTAAGTTGAGCTAAAGTTGAGTTAGGGTTTACTTAGCTTGCATTGGGATTGAGTGAGTTCCTCGGTTGGGGAATTATTTAAGGGTTGATTTGGGTTGAGGTTAAGGGTTGATTTTAAAGTTAATTTGGAGACTGAGTTGAGGATCGGGTTGGCGGCTTATTTGGTGATTGCGACTGAGTTGGAGGTTTAGTTCTAAATTGAGTTGGAGGTTGAGCTGAAGATTGACTTAAGAGATTCAGTTTGGGATTGATTTGGGAGTTGAATTGACCGAAGTTCTGATTACTTCATGAGGTTTCAGTCCTTTGTATTTTTTGATTTGGCTTTAAGGAGTATTTAAGTCGAATTTCGAGAATTATATGAACGCCACAGAAATTTTCAGTTTTTAATCCACATTCAAGAGCGCAACGATAAAAAATAAAAGATTCAGTTTAGTGGGGAGGAGGAAATCTCCTAATGATAGAATTTTTGTCCCAGGTAGATCTCCACGCTAGAGCCGGCAACATCACTTTTAGCCGGAATAAGGAAAGACTGAAGGAATCTTTGCTACATAAATAACCAAGCGAAAGTGATGGAAGCTCGGAGAGCCACAACTCAAATAATTACAAAACAATTCGAATCCTCGTTCAGAGCTCCAAAGGAGGAGAAGAAATCGGTCAGAATAAAATCTTTTCAACCAAAACTTTGAAATCAAGGTTTTCCTACTTGTAGATCACAATGTTTCGTTTCATGCTAGGATTGTAACATGTTTAGACACAAGCAATTTTAATGTACGGTAAATAAGAAGTGTTCAAATGAAGCAAGGAAATTTCTGAGGTCCCATTGCCCAAATTATTGAAACTCAAATTTGATGAGGAATTTTCTGATATGTGTGGGCCAAAAGAAAATAATATTTACCCAACGCTGATTGAATGAATCATTACTATAAGCGGCGTGAAACGGGAAGTTTACCCATATGATCCAAAAAATAGGATAAGTATTTTTCTGGAAAGCATCAAACATCGGTTCGAACACCATTATTTACTAGAGATTGTTGATTGTCACATGATGATTTATGAAGCATAGGAAAATAAGACGATTCCAGATAAGCAAGAGAGCAACTCAAAAACACAAATTAAGTAAAGTGCTGGGCTGCACCAGCCTGATACGATATAGTATTGTTACCGAAAACGTTCCAGAAATGAAGACTTTAGTAAAACCTTTACCTATAGTAAAGTATAGTGAGTAGAATAGTAAGTTCCAGTTCTCAAATCTTCTTGGATGAGTTCGGATTGATGGTGGACCAAATAAGATAAGTGGCATCCTGATCTTTACAGTACCGAAGACCACCAATGACACCGTAAAATAGGACTACGGTGATGGCTCCAATAATAAATTTACTTAAGAAAGAAGAGTCGATTTATAAGTAGGTAATTGAATTTTTCACAAAAATGACTTACATGAGATACATTTGTTGGCATACATTGTTTAACAGTTTTGCCTAGAAATTCACAAATTGTCTGCTCATTTTCTGCCAAAATAACTTCAAATATTTTTTGAATTATAATGCATTAGTTTTTTTTGGATTTTGTGTGATTAAAAAATTCCAATGTCTTCCAGAACGAACGAAACACAATGTGTACCAAGAATATTGTATTTAATCCACCACAAATATAAATTCCCCAAATCGCAATAACACAAACAAATAACATACATCTTGGCTGAATTCCAACAAAACCAAAAAAATCCAAGATCTAAAAATCATTTATGCATCAGACTGAAAAATTTTAATTGTCTCAAACTCTGCAGATTATCTTAAAACGAAACAAATGTGTTAGATCCGGGAAAAATTTTCTGTACCCGAATGTTTTTCGCTAGATTAAATTTAATCACTATTATGATTCATTTTTGTTGTTTGTATATAATATGTGTCAATCATGCCGGTGAATAAACACAACACAACTCTTATACACACACACACACACATCGCAAAATTATAAAGTCATTGAACAAATTTGTGTAAATTTTCTCTTCCTGCTTGTAAAAAAAAAAAAAATTGAAATGTGGAAACGATCTATTTCATAATAAATTTTGTTGCTGTGCTCACTACTTAACGTAACTTCTTTTTCCAAACAAATTAGTTTTCTAATCTCGACACAACAAAACAAACGAAAAAATTTTTTTTTTTTTTTTGCCAAACCAAAAACTTTTCCATTTCCAAACAGAATTTTGTTTTTGTTTGTTTTCAGCATTGCAAATATATACAGTTTGTATAAATATATTTAAAGGATAACATATTTCAATTTATAAATGTCAAAACTTTTGTGTTGTTGTATATTTTGTTGTGTTCCCTTATTTTGTTTTATGATAAAGAAAATTGCGAGATTTTTTTTTTTTTTTTTTTTTTTGACTTTATTTTTGATTATTGGATTTACATTTTGGGAAATTCGAAAAAGGAAAATATATACTCTGCTGATTTTTTTATGTTTGATTTGTTTTGATTTTTACTGTTGTTGCCATTTTCCAATTTTTTATTTTTATACTTGTTGTTAATATTAAAGATTGTATGTATGTATATGTATATTCGGTAGCTGTGTATGCGGATAAATATAGTAAGATAAACAAAAAACCAGCAAATACTAGAATCCATGATTATGTTAATATTATTTTTATGTTCCGCACTAGACTAGCAGCAAAATGTAAATGACAGAACGAAACGAACTTTTTTGGGATTTATGGTGTCATGCCCATGAGATTTTCATGTATATTTCGAATTTGAAATAATCGAATCGAACAAATTTTTTTTTTTTTTGTCGTTATAATGCGAGGGTGGAACTCAAAAAATTACATGATTATTATTTTCATAATTATGTGATTTATGTATGTCGGGGAGTCCCACAAGAGATCCAACATTTTTTTTTTTTTTTTGATGAAATTTCATCACATCATATACTGTACATAATAATGTAGTGTTTGGTATACACTTTAAAAAAAATAGGAAAATCTACTTCCTGGAAATACACTTTATATATGTATAAACCTAAACCTTTTTGCACGTTTAATTAATTTTTCCTGCTTCAATTGTTCACAAAAAAAAAAATGTGTATGCAAATAACATACGAACATATACAAAAGCAGCAAATTGTTATCTCGAACAAATTTTCCTTTTTTTTTATGTTTGTGTTGAATACAAAAGCTTGGTATGCCTGTGTGCAAACAATACGATACATGAAGAATAAAATATGATTGATATTCGTTATCAGTTACTATCTTCATCATAATAATATACAGACACACACACACACACACACACATAGACAATTTGCTGAGCAAACAGTCAGATTGTATCATTCCGGTTCAGTCTCTATTTTGTATACGAAGCATTTATAATATGCATGAAAGATAAATGGTAAATTGAAATAATAACATAAAGACTGGTTCCTCCCTCGATTCCATTTTCTTAACAATGTTTAAAAGAATTAAGTGCAAAATATATAACTGGGTTTATATAATTTGAAGGAAAGGTCACTGAAGCATATTATTAGGGACACAAAAAAAAATCTGATGTAGGGGATTCCAGATAAAAGGAGTGATTGTATCAATTTCATAATGTATATACGAATAATGATCAATCTTTTAAGACAAAACGTAAATGGTTGTGTAAACAATTTAGACAAAAAACAAATTTATGATTTATTAGGCAAAAGCTATCCCCTCTATTTACGTGTGCTAAAAACATTAAAAACTTGACTTACGTTGTAATATCCATCAATATAAAGACGAACAACTAAAAACCAAGATTAATTAACACTAGAACTTTATTATATGTAGACATTGTATATAAATGTATAAAGATGAAGTTTGAAATACAATTATAATGATTTAACAAGAATGAAGGAAAATTAAAGGAAATGCAATTATTTAATACAACAAAATGCGTTGTACAACAGCAAGTACAAAAATCTTTTCATTATAACAATAAGTCGGTTTATTATGTTCTAAAATTCTATTTTTTTTTTTGTTTTCCACTGTGATAGTGTAGTACATAGTTGTGTATTGCGAAAGAGGAGATTAAACTTTTTATTTGTTGTTGTTGTATATTCAAGGTATTTTTAAACTTTAGTAGAACTTTTCATTTTCGTATAACAACAACACACACACACACAAAACCGTAGCGCCAAACAAAAAATCGTAATATAATTTAAAAACAACTAAACTGGAAAAGAAAAGTTCGGTGGTGGAAAAACAAAAAAAAAAAAGCACTAGGAAAAAACCTAGGAAAATTATTATAACTTGAGAGCTTTGTTTTTTGTGTACTGTGTGTGCGCGCTATGCTATTTGTATGGTTTAATTTTCGTGTCTTTCTGGTACGAGGATTTTTTTTTGTTATTTTACGTTTGTTTGTTAGTTTTTGGTCTGTTTGTCTTGAGCATACATACATATGTATGTACATATATTGAAGGTGTGAATGAGTAATATATCGAGGTCTTTCTCTCAATTTTTTGTTTTTAATTTTAAATGTATATCAAGTTTTTAATGGGTTTCGAATTTTCCATGTTTGGCAGGTTATTGCCAAAGTAAATTGGAAATTTTAAATTGGTGTTTGCCATCATGACTTTCTGTTCGTTTAATAGTTTTAATTTATTTTACTCATTAATAGTATGGCTTGCTCGACATTGCTAAAGCACATAGTCTACATAGAGTAATTACATGATTGCGCTTATAAGACTAACTTTATTTGTTTCAAACCAGCTATGGATTATTTAGCTTCCGCGTGTCTGTTCCCAAGGAGCGTATGCAGTACATGTGTAGTACATTTTTGAAACCCTTTTACGACAATTAATATTTATGATCCCAAAAGAATTTATTTGTGGCATTCGGTTTTTCTCAGAACTATATTAATCTATATCAAATAAATTAGGGAAAGAGACAGATTCCAAAGAATAAAAATCCCGAAGATTCAATATCCCGAGAATAATAAATCCCGAGGGTACGAAATCGGTAGGGTATAAAACCCCGAAAGCCTCTGTAAATTTCAAAATCTAGTTGGGATCGGGATTACTACATTTGTAAAGTTAAAACCCCTAAAAAAAAATCCGAGAAAAAGTTTTCTAATTACTAGAAAAGAAATCCAGAAAAAGGCATTTTTAGACCTTTTTAGAACGCAACTCCTTCTGATCCAAACAATCAAGCTGAAGTGGACTTTTAAGGCGAAAAATAAATTTCGTTTCAATGAGACATCTCGTCAAAAAATGTTTCCAAAATATGTCCAATCTCGAATCTACTAGCTGATATTGATTCAAATAATTTTTCTACACGTCAATTAAGGTCTCTTTGGGTGAAAACATAAGATTGGTTATTTTTAAAAAAGGCAAATGATTGAAGTTTTTCCTCTGTCGCGAATTAAGCGTATCTACTATTTGGCATAGTATGGTGTTTACATTTTTGTAGAAGAACTTTGTATTGTCAACACATTTAAAAAGATGACATATGTTCATTTTAGTCGTAGGCATCCACAACTGGACCGGCAGGCGAAATAAATTTCCAATATTTCGTTGTGCGAAAAGATCTTGCTAGTTCTGTTGATCAATAATGGGAATGAAAATGGATAAGTTCTTCTCAAATCAATGGCATTAATGTCTTCAAGGTGTTAATTTTTGTTTTCTGAAAGAAGTAATATTCGCCAACAAAGGAGAAAAATTCTCGTTAAATTATCGGATGGTGGATCTACTAGATTTTTGTTTTACAACTCTGGCCGTTGATCAAGAACTTGTTGACTCACTTTAGGCAATTTTGAATTTACGTTGTCTTAGTATAATCGAGAATAGAATTTCAGGATTCTAAAATTTTATATTTGTGAATGTTTTAATTTTAAAATTCTAAAGTTATCTAATATAAACTAAACATTTTAAAAATATTGAGTTTCAAAATATCAGAATTTTAAAATTTATAAGTTTAGCAATTAATAATTTTAATATATTAGAGTTTAACAATTTTAAAATTTCAGAATTTTGAAATTCTACAGTTTTAGGTTTGTGATTTGAATTTTATGAGCTTATATGTACGTATTAAATTTTTTGCTGATTGTTTAAATTATTTTTAGCACTTAAAATTATAAAATTTTAGCATGAAGGATATTTAGAATTTAAGAAATTTGGTTTTTAAATATAAAATTTATGATTTTATGAGTTTTGGTTTTAGAATTTGAAAATAATGTTCTAATTTTTGGATATAATAATTTTAGTATATATTTGACCATTTTAAATGTTCAGATTTAAAGAATTTTTTGATTTTCAATTTATCAATACATGCAGAGTTTTGTTGTATTTGATTTTTTAAACATCTAACTCTAGAATTTTAATAACTAAAAATATGTTATTCTAGTATTTTAGAATTCTTAATTATATATAACATTTTACAATGAGAGATTTTAGAGTTTCAAAATTTGTAGTTATAAGTATTTATAGTTGTCGAAATTATAACTGTTTAAACATCCAATAATAAAATTCAATAATTTTAAAATTCAGTATTGAAAAATTAATAGAATTTCAAAATTTCAATTTTTTTTAAAAATGGAGTAAGAACGGTCGACTTATGGGAAAATTGAAGATAGGTTTAATACCAATTGCACATAAATACAGCTGAAAATGGCTACTTAATTATCAAAATACAGCAATTTAATTTAAATATGTTTCATCTGTAAAAGGGCTGACCATTTAGCAGAAAATGGTAAAGTCCACTCAGTCGCCCCTTCTAATTAGCCAAATCCAGATGTCGGTAACAAACAAAATTGCTCAGATATAAATAACTTCACTAACAATAATAAAGATAAATTAACTACTCCAACTGTCAGTTAAACGGCACGCACTTGCAATATACCCAGGAAGGAATCTCACACAACAACAATAGAAGTAAAAAAAAAACGTACACAAGCGCAAAACTCAATGTAACCAGAATTATTGTAGCCATAACTACTGACAAGAATGAGAATTTCGTGTTTCTCAATCAAACTGTTACAGTGTGGATAACATCTCCCTAATGAATTTACACTGTACTATCCTCTAAACTACGCCATTCTCGGCCGTAAAACACAAAGAGCTAATAAACAAGCAATTGATGCCCTTTAAAATGAAAAAAAATTAAGAATTTGTAAAATTTTAAGTTCTAGAACTCCAGAATTGCAAATTTCCAAAATTTTAGGATTGTGAACGTTAAAACTTTTTAATTTGATAAATATGTAATGATAGGATTATAAAATTTTGGATTCTTTTTTTCAGTAAAGGAGCTTTTTAGATGAGACATTGTTACGATTTAATAAATTCTAAATTTTAACAATTCTGAGTATTACAACAGTAGAATTTGAAAATGTATACGTTAAAGAAATTAAAGTTTCAGCATTTTAGAATTTTGTAAAATTGATTGTGATTTTAATTTTATAATATGAGATTTAAAAATTTTTCATTTTAAGGATTTCTTTAGAATTTTAGATGTTTGTTTTATTGGGAACTTTAGATTTGGTTAGAATTATAGCGCGAAATATGTATATTGTAATTAAAGATAACGTTTATGATTCTTGAAATTTTGTTTGGAATTCTAGAATGGTCATAATATGTAGTTATAATTATTTAGAATATTACATATTTAAATGTATGTAATTTTAAGAATTTAGTATTTTAGCATTCATAAATATTAGAATTTCATAATTAAATAATTTTTGGTTTTTTGTGATTTTAAATAAAAGAATTTGATAGTTTTAAAACTTTAAATTTTAAAGCCTCAAGATAAGTCAACTGAGACCAAGGAACACTCGTTAAGGGAAAACTTTTCTCTTGAGTGGGGATAGTTTCTCTTATCACAACTCCTATCTAAAGTAGGCATGTCGGTACTTGAGAACTCAAGTAATAAAAGAAACGATCTTAATAAAAATTTAACCAAATTGTATTGTAACAGCTTATGGAATCTGTAAGTTAACATTTAGTATTACTAAATGATTTCCGATCCACGTTGACCAATTTGTCATGAATCTTGATTTAAGAACTGTTGGGCGTTGTGTTTAAGGTTGCGCTGAGAGTTGAACGGGGGAGGGGGGGGGGTGTAATTTACGGATTTAGTTGAAGTTAAATTGAAGTTCATTTGGGTTTTGCGCTAGGGTTGAGTGAGTAGTTAGCCATATAATTAGGGATTGAAATGAGGATTGAGCCATAAATAGATTGAGTTGATTTGAGCTGAATTCATTGAATTGGTCGTAAAATTTTGTTATTAAGGTGGGAGTTAAATAAGGGTTGAGGTGTGGTCGAGTAGAATGTAAAGTTAGAGTTGAGGTAGGAGTTCAATTGTGAATTTATTTGGAGGAGTCAAGGGTTTAGTTGGAGGTTAGATTAAGTTTCAGACTTTGAACGGTGTTGATTTAGGGCTTGAGCTGAGTGTTGAGTATGTGGTTTTTAAGGTAGAGTTGGCGTTTGATTAGGGGTCGAGTTCGGTTTGAGTGAGACTTAAGTTGAGTGGGAGTTGAGTGAGTGGTTCGGTTTGGGACTAATTACGGGAACGACTTGAGGGTTAAGTATGAGGTTAGATTGGGTTGATTTAAGTTGAAGAACAAGAAAGTTTTGAACACTACGTAAAGTTTAAAACTTTTTATTTTTTAAGATTACAATATCGATTCTATATAATTTATCAAACTGTTAAAATTCTGCAACCGACTAAAGAGCACAGCATATAAATCTGTGCCAGCTGGATATGATGGTACCGGATTCGAAAGTCGATGGAGGTAAGATACAAAAGGGTTGCTGATTCTCTCATTCTATATTTTGGATTTTTTTTTTTGAAACTTTTTTGAAACGCTTTTTAAAGACCATGACGCAATGAACTTTCGGTCACTCGGTTCTCAGAGCTATTCTTTGTTGGATGTAGGGGTCTCCGCTTAAGATGTTGGCGAGTCAAATTTAAAATTAATTTCTGGTCTAAACCAAATATTTATTTCATTGAACGCAGGCTAATATTAGTGACTGCCTCTGCCTAGCTATCTATTTTGTGTTAATTCATCAGACTAACTTATGATATCCAGAATTATATGGGGGTTCCACCTTTCCTTCAGTACCCTTTCGGCACCTTTACAATTTGTGACATTTTTTAAGTAAATAACTCTAGTAGACTGTCCTCTCTTAAAAAAGTAAAGTGACTTACTTAGAGAAATTTAAAACCGAGGATCTCGAGCGAAAACTGTCTTAAACATTTTCAAAATTTCCCTTTTTAATCTTTGATTAAAATATCGCTTTGATCTTTTTGAAATTTGAATTAAATTAAAATCTTATTTATGTATATAAATTCAGGGGAAATAGACAGCAGTTTTTGTGAATTATACTAATCGGAAGTGCTTCCAGTAAGTATGCTTGAAATAGTCATGGGGCGGACATAATTGTTGAAAGTGGTTTTAAATGAATTTGACTTGTTGTCAAATGCTCCCACGATATGAAAAAAATGAGCCTTAATGTCTTGGGCTAGGCGTATAAGTTTCTGGTGGAGTTCGATTTCGGATGCATCGTAAAAAACACTTTCAAAAATATTAGGTCTTGTTGCATAATACTTAGAGATGTTGTAAATATTTTGACAAATTTTAAATTGAACAAAAGCTTCACAAATACACTTTTGATTAACGACGTAATACTAAAAATTCGACAATTCTAAAGCTAATCGATTTTTATGTGACAATTCCGATGTGTACATCTTGAAAGCTGATAAGGGTAATGTAATTGTTCTCAAGAAAAATCGAGAATTTATAGAAAATGGACTTGCAGAATGTCTTTTAAGACTACAACACATACATGGGAATAAGAAAAGTTGGTATTTACAACAATAAATCTGTTGGTTAAAACCTTTGAAACTAATAAATAAAGGTACGATTGAGACTAGAGGCTAGTCAAAAAAAGTAATGATTTACGTACGAAACTAAAAATTTACGGACGAAACTAAAAAAGAAAATCGGTCAGCCTTTTTGGTTGGAATGATTAAATAAAATAAGGATGGAAGTTTTACCAATGATTAGTATCACCAAATAGCATGGTCAGGTCGCTACTTTAATCATGATTCAGGGATTTTACAGGAAATTGTTTCGAAATTATCAGGTGTACTGAAAAATGTAATACCTTCCAGGCACAAACACCAAGCTGTCGATAAATATATAAAACGTTTTCGAAGTAATTCCGATGTTAAAAATTTAAATGGCAAAACTCCCAACATATTTCTATTTCAATTTTAAATCAAAAATCATTATTGGCCAATCGACAGATCAATTAAATGTTTAGACAATTTTTTGTTTACAAAACCAAAAAACTAAATTTCTTTGGAGTTACAGGCCAATTTGGGATATAAGTTGAAATATTTCGTTATGGTCGCTGTCAAGGAACGAGTGTACCAAAAAGTTCACGATTCCAATTTTGACTTTTAAATTTCAGGGGATGCTATAGTTTTAAAAAACACAATAAAAGCTAGCACTCAATCTTGGTGCAGGAACTTCTGGAGGGTTTAAAGTTGGTAAAACAGCTTAGTTTAATTATAGAAAAAAAAACTGAATTAGCTTTTACTTCAAAATAAACCTTGGGTATGACAATTTTTCCCTTTCAACAGCTACAAGTTTTACTTGTAAGATCTTTCTGATAGATAGAAATTTTCGATTTTTAGATATGCTAAAAATAACATTTGTTGCCATCTCTAGTTCCCCACAGAGTGATCCTGGACAATGGTTGGACGCAAATTTTTTTATGTTCTGGTCGAAATTTAAAGAACATGCATGCCAAATTTCAGAACGTACCAATTTTTCTG